>SJXQ01008311.1:136953-417157 GCA_006408695.1 Aepyceros melampus | reverse complement strand
CTCAATTGAAAATACCAGGTGGATAGAATACAGGTGATGGAGTGTGATGTCTGTCTATCCTAGCACAATGAAACATAGTAAAATTCAAGGACCATTGAATGTTTGACTGCCTGAAGAGCAGAAACATTTGCTCTGAAGTCCTCATCCATGGATGTTCTTTTATTCATATGAGGTAAGTTCATTCATTTTGCTGAAGTTATAGGTACTTTAGACTTAAGGCACTTTTATTTACTTTTTGGCCATCAGTGAGTAACACCACAGCATCAGAGCAAGAAAAGCAAGATTAGAAACATTGTACATTCTCATGGAGAAGGAATAAGGAAGGGAGGCAAATCATTATGTAAGGAAAAACAGGAAGCTTGAGATGTGGATTGATCCCTGGGTCGGGAAGATCCCCTGGAGGAGGGCATGCAACCCACTCCAGTATTCTTGCCTGGAAAATCGCATGGACAGAGGAACCTAGAGGGCTACAGTCTATGGGGTCACAAAGAGTCAGACACCATTAAAGCAACTTAGCAGGCATTCACACGAGGAGAAACTATATGTTACAGTTACTACTGAAAACATTTAATATAAGTGACTTTATTTGTTAACTGCAGCACTCTAAGTACTATACTGGAGAAGGAAATGGCAACCCACTCCAGTACTCTTGCCTGGAAAATTCCATGGACAGAGGAGCCTTGTAGGCTTTAGTCCATGGGGTCTCAAAGAGTCGGACACGACTGAGCGACTTCACTTCACTTCATTTCAAGTACTATATATGCAGGAACTGACAATTAGAGAAGCAAAATTGTCTAATTGTATGCATTTTCTATTTTCAAAATTATTCAGGTCTCCTTAGAGAGAGGCCTCTCCTATTCATGCTGAAAATAACAAAGTACTATACTGGAGAAGGAAATGGCAACCCACTCCAGTACTCTTGCCTGGAAAATTCCATGGACAGAGGAGCCTTGTAGGCTTTAGTCCATGGGGTCTCAAAGAGTCGGACACGACTGAGCGACTTCACTTCACTTCATTTCAAGTACTATATATGCAGGAACTGACAATTAGAGAAGCAAAATTGTCTAATTGTATGCATTTTCTATTTTCAAAATTATTCAGGTCTCCTTAGAGAGAGGCCTCTCCTATTCATGCTGAAAATAACTAGGCCTTTATTCTTCCTTCTGTTCTTCGTGTACTTACCCCATGGCCAGATATCATATTGTATTTTGAGTGATCATCACTTAATTTTCTACAGCTTCCACCAGTAGCTCATGTCCTTGGTTAACTGTAGCCCTAATTCTTGCTTTGAGTCTGGATAAAGGATGCTCTCAAAAATTATCTACTGAACCGCCCTTAATCTAGGATTTATTTTTAACTATTACAATATAGTCCTTCTCTATTTTATTTTCTTGTTCACCTAAGCTTTTTAAAGTGCAGGCATTATCTCTTTGATCCTCTTTCTGACTCTCTTTTATTCCTCAATTTATAACCCTATAGCTTCTTTAAATGATTTCTACTAAAACCAGCTGGGGAAGACCATCCACAATCACCCCTCATTATGTAAATTCCAATAGCTGCTACTCAATTCATGTCAATGTGTAACAAAACGAATACAGTATTGTAAAGCAAAACAAACTAAAAAATAAAAATTAATTAAAAAAAAAAATCAAAACGCATTTTATCTGACTTTGAAGCAGTTGTCACTCTTGTTCTTTTCTATCCTTTGTTATTCTGGTTTTCTTGTATCAAGTTATAAAAATAGATACAAAATAGATAATACAGAAAAGTAAACATTAAAAGCATCACCAAAGATAATTCTCACCACCACTTTGAAGAATCTTTTACCATTTTCTTTTTCTACTTGCACAAAATATGTCCTTTGCTAATACCCTACATTGCTAATTTTGCTAATTTCCAACTTCAAGAATTCTCTTTCTCTCCCTGCCCTTATGGCTTGTAGTAGTTCAAAGAAAGGGTTTATATCAAAATATAAATTCTTTCAAAAATATCTTCCATTGTAAAAGATGCACTCAGTTCTCCTCCCCTCTGTTTGGAAAAGTGCTGCTTCTCTGTTCGCTCATTAAATTCTGTCCCAAGTTCCCTTATCACATGTATCATTTCATATTGAAATATTCTCTCCCCTGTTAGACAGTAAGCCATTTGTAACCAGGATTCAAGATGTTAGAGAACAGTTAACAGACAAAAATGCCTGCCTTGGCCAGGTACAATAATAACTGCTTGCATGAGCTGCCCACAATGGGAGATCCCAATAAGAAATTGGAGTGCTGCTGTGGAAAACTGAGAGAATTTGGGAGGGGCCAAAAGGATGGAGAGATGCCAGCTCCTAATATGTTCTGTCAACCCTCCAGAAACCCTGAAGCTAAAACTCATCTTTTCTAAGATGTGTGCACCACCAGGGACAAGCAGGATGACCAGCCAGAGGCAACCTGGAAAGCTAACCCGATAATCGTAAAACCTGAGACCGTGCCATATGGCAGAGCAGTTCTGGTTCTCCTGGGTTCCTTTTCCCCTGCTGCTCTCCACCTGGGGCTCCTTCTCAGTAGACTTTTGCTTTGTCAGTATATTTGTCTCCTCAGACAATTCATTTCCAAGTGTTAGTCAAGAGCCCACTCTCAGGCCCTGAAAAAAGTCCTCTTTCTGGTAACAAAAACTTATCAACCCTCATATGCTTAATTGCAAGCACCGTGCCTATCATCAGAAGGAAAGCAATATATATATATATTGTTTTCACTAATTGTTTTTAAAATCAAAGTCACTTGAAACAACCTAAGATTCTGAAATCATTTCAACAGACACATTGTTTTGGTAGTGAAAATGCAATTTACTATCTGGAGAAAAACCCTAAAATCCTTTTGGAACTCAGTTTTTAGGTGCACCTCAACCTTCTAATCCATTGCTTCTCTTTTAGAACCATGCTAAGGTGCACCTGTCTTACCAATGTTCACATGCTTATACCTGTAAAGCCACAAGACCATAATGGGAACTTAGATCACACATATAGCTGTTTTTTTTTTTTTAATTTCAATAATAATGTACTATTGCCAATGTCTTTGTGAGTGCAGGGCTCACTGATCTATTCCCCCAGCAACCTTCTTGTTGTTTGGTATGATCCAACCACCTTGGTCTTCATTTCTTGACCATCAGCTTCCATTCAACATCACTCAACTTCCTATTCAGAGCTGCCCATCTGCTGTTTCCTTTGCTTGAAGGCTTTCCCACCTTTGTGTGTGTGTGCTCAGTCATGTCTGACTCTTGTGACCCCATGGGCTGTAGCTCATCAGGCCTCTCTGTCCATGGGATTTCCTAAGCCAGAATACTGGAGCTGGTTGCTATTTCTTACTTCAAGGGATCCTCTTTACCCAGAGATTGAATCCATCTCTTGCATCTCTTGCATTGGCAGGCAAATCCTTTTCCACTGTGAACTATTATATTTTGCAGTGTTTGGATGAAATATCACCTCATGAGCAAGATCTTCCCTTATCATCCCCCTTGGAACACTCATGTTTCTCTTTTTACCCAGAAATGAGCGAATACCATGTGTGTATAATTGTTTTTTTCTTTTGTATCATCTGCCTCTCCCACTTTAATGAACGATCACAGGGACAAAAAGCATATATACAATAGTGTTTGGAAAAAGAGCGTCTCAGTAAATATTTTTAAATGAAAGAATTTCTGATTTCACTTGAAGAGATCCTCAAATAATATCAAAGTTTCTCAACCTCACTACTGATGACATTTTGGGTCAGATAATTTTTTGTCAAGTGACTTGTAGGGATGGTAAGCAGCATTTCTAGCTTACATCCAATGGATACCAGTAGTAGTGACAATTGAGACAAACAAACATGTCTTAAGATATTGTTAAATATATTTTGGGGGACAAAACTGTCTCTGATTGAGAACAAGCTTTACAGATCTACACAATAAATAAGATAAGCAATGAAGGACATATGGGCTTTCATCTGTTTCTATTCCTTCCAAATGACTGAGATTTTTATCTCCTACAGACATACCATATTAGAAAATGTTGAACTTGGATTAACTTGCATGGAAGTTTAAGTTTTAACCCTACTTATATAATATTAAACAATAATAAAAATAGAGCAGTACTTGCACACATTAACATAATTGAGCACATAAATGCATTAGTAGCCAACTACTGAGTCAAGTACTTCATATACTTAAAATTATTTGGTCTTACCACTCCACAGGGTATGCACTGCCGTCTAGTTTTACTGAATGGCACTGGAATGGCACCTTCTATTAAGAGCTCATTCAATGGACCAACGTGAGAAAACTTGCAAATGAAGAAGACAGAGTTGGGCTGATGAGAATGACTCCATAGTCTGTCCCAAACTGTCTCATATGGCAGACACCAGTTAAGTCACTAACCCTCATGCAGTTATTGATTGCAAATGTCTGACTTGAGTTTGATATAACTGGAAAATACTTGATGAAAGAGGATATTTCAAAGATTTATGTGACAAAAGAATTTAAAACATCTGTATAAGTTCTATATTAATGATATGTTTAAAGGATAATATTGGGTTAAAACATAAAATTAATATGTCCTACTTATTTTAATTTTTTAAGTATGGCTGATAGAACATTTAAAATTACATTTGTGGCACATATTTCTTGCTTTGCATTCTATGTTTATTAGGCAGTACTAGTTTGTTTCTCTTTATTATTTCCACTCTGAACCTCCTTTATTTCTTCTGCATATTGGGTATAATAATAATAGCAATGTGTGTATACAAGTAACTTGTGAGTGTCAGTGATATGCTACATATGAAGGTCTTTATAACCTGTGGAACTCTCACCAAACATTAGCTATTTAATGAAGTGAGATGAGAGATTAAAAACTAGTTTTCTGCATATTAGTTAACTTAGACTATCAAGTAACATTCTAATTGCCATGACTGAGTATTCCCAATAGTAAGATATGGTTGCAAATATTCATAAGAGAAAAGATAATTGAGAAAATAAAAATCCATAAATTATATTTCCATGTATAATTTAAAAATAATGAGACAGGATACAGGATGCTCTAAAACTTCTTCTAACATATTATGGTGTACATCTGGAGTTGGGCATGGATTTCAAACTACTTCTGCCATTACTTGCAGTTCATCCTTAATGTCTATAACATTCATTTTCTCATTTGTAGAATGGAGATCAGATACTAACTTCAATGGGTTATGACAAAATAAAGTAGGTCAATAAGTAACTTGATGCATGGTGAAATGAAAACGCTATTCAGAAAACATGCTATGCTCTTTGTTTTCATTATTATTGTTTATTATTATTACTATTACTATTATATCCTGGCTTGTGTAATGTGCCTACCAGATACCAACCACAAAATCTGATTTAACAAAAGAAAACAATGTAATCAGTGAATGAATAAATAAAGGTATTGTAGTAGGAGAAAAATGATACAATGAATTTTACTGGATATTTTCATCTGTTCAAATGTCTATGTTTTCCATTTAATTAGAATCTATTATGGTGGGAGGGATTGGGGGCAGGAGGAGAAGGGGACGACAAAAGATGAGATGGCTGGATGGCATCCCTGACTCTATGGATGTTAATCTGAGTGAACTCCGGGAGCTGGTGATGGACAGGGAGGCCTGGTGTGCTGCGATTCACAGGTTCACAGAGAGTCGGACATGACTGAGCGACTGAACTGAACTGAATTTGTTTATCAAATGCATAAATTTTAAATAGGCTGTGTATTTTGGACACATGTGCATATATGTTCTTGAGAATTGAAACTCTAATAATCCTGGAACTTCCCTGCTGGTCCAGGGGTTAAGAATCCACCTTCCAGTGTAGGTGGCATGGTTTCAACCCTTGGTCAGGGGACTGAACTCCTGCATGACACACGGCAACCAAGCCCATGGGCCGCAACTAGAGAGGAGCCTGCATGCCAAGATGAAATAGCCTACATGCGGCCCCTAAGACCCGATGCAGCCAAATAATAAATCAATTAACATTAAAAATAAAATGTAAAAAAAAATAATAAAATGTAATAATCCTCTTAATGGTCATTTTTACTCAAAATACTTATCTCACAATACTTCTGCTCATTGTGGACTGTGCAGCTAGTTACAGCTTGTTTTTCTGGATTCGCATTATATTCTCTTGGTAAGAGGCTCATGCTAAAAGGTGGTCAGAAATGTAAAAAGTGAAATTTAAGTTTTAGTGTACAGGGATGTCTTTACAGCTGTTCTGAAAGAACTATAAAGATTTATTCTTGATTTTCTTTTCCCTGCCAGTACTAAAATTACCCTGAAGTTGAGGCCTGATAACTGGAAAAAGGATAAGCAGACACTCTTCTCTCTGTGTTTTGGGTCAAATACCACAATAGCAATGGCTGAAGGACATGTAAATTAAATATCTAACAAAATATCATCAAAAATACATGAGTATATGATTAGTCCACTGAAGATTATTCTATATGAATTTTATAATCTTTCAACACACATGATTTTAAACAATTTGATTAAAATCATGCACTATTAATAATCAAAGTTAGATAAAACTGGTACAAGAAGAAAGGTGAGATGCTTCTCAAGAGTCAAAACAACACAATAACTCTTAGCCTATAATTCTTTCTGTGTAATGATCTTTAGTGTAAACATATAAATATCACATAAAGCTATTGCTTTTTACATTTTAATACCTAAACACAAAGTTACATAAGGCAAAAAAAAGCTATAATTGGGAGATAAATTTAGAAGTTAATATGCAGCAAATGTTAAAAATTAAAAACATAAATCATCCCAAAGCCTCTGTTTTATACCACATTTCCTAACAATGTGAGACTCCACCTTGAAATAAAAGTTTTTTTAGATTAACAGGAAATTGACTGAGTCTTGGCAATATCCTCTAAGACCCAATATCATCTGCTCTAGCTGCATGTTGCTAAAAAATTTGTATAAAAGAGAATAAACAAATGTAATTATGGTCAGATGCTAATGGTTCTTAACCTATTCCTGACCTGTTTCGAGAATTTGAAGGATTCATTTTAAACCACAAAATAAATCTATAAATAGATCAGAAAAACAAACTGTTTTAGTAAGATTGCTATTTCAAACACATGTAAGCCTAGCATAGTGCTAGCAAATGGAAGTCCGATTAGTTATAAGTTTCTCCCTATGTAGTTCTTTTTGCCTAGATTTTTTTTTTTTGGCTTAGTCTTTATAACATGAAAAATTAGACATTTTACTGAAAAATTTTATCCTCAAATTAGAATCCTCCTCATTAAATTCTAAGTAGAAATAAACAGATTCATTGTGAAAGTATAACTTAATTTTTTTAATAAAACATTTCCTTTGCAACTGATAGAAATAGTTCTTAGATGATAATCATGGATGTAGAACATATAGATACATATAAATATATATGGAGAGAGTTTGTGATCATAGAGCCCTCTGTCTCTGAAAGAACTATGTTTGAAATGTTTAATTTTTATCTTTTAAAAACAATGAATTCATCAGCATATACCTTTTTTTTCTTCATCCTTGTAGCACATTTCAATCTGTTTTAAAAGAAATGATTGACAGTTGCTTTTTCTCTTTTCTTTTTTCACTTTAAAGCTTTTGCCCTGCAGAAAGGCCATTAAAGAAAGCTTACTCTGGGGGAAGCGCGGGGGATTGTCATTGACGTCTGTCAGCGTGATGTTGACTGTGGTGGTCCCTGATAAGCCTCCCATCTGGCCGCCCATGTCTTTGGCCTGGATTACCACCTGATATTGCTCTCTATTTTCTCTGTTCATGTTTGGTAAAGCAGTCCTTATGATACCTTGAAGAAAAAAAAAAACTTTTATTAGGGTCATTAAAATCTCAATTGTTATTTGATTAAGCTCACAAATTGTAAATCCAAAATAGTGATTTTTGAAAGACAAAAATGTTTTCTCCATTGCTTTTTATTGTCTAGAGATTGTAAAAACGATTCTTAATAAAAATTTTCCAATTTGTGAGGTTCTTCTATTTTCTAAAGAATGTCATATATGCTATCTAGTGCCCTATGGAACCCAAATGGAAAAATATAAAAGCAGATATATTCCCATTTGTTTGCACAATCATTCAACTTTGAGTTCTTATATTTTTAATTGTGGCATCATCATTCTTCTGTGAGCATTAATGTTAAGGTGATGTTCCTTTTTTGAAAACTTATAACGATCATAGAGTTTATTAAATAACAAACACTGATTCATGATTCCTGACCTGTTTCAGGCTCCACAGAGAAATATGGCTGCCCTTGAAGTATGCTGTAAATGACTCTGGCGCTGTTTCCATAGGATGGGTCGTCGGCATCTGTAGCTGTGACTTGCACCACAGAAGTACCTGAAGTATCCAATTCAGCTTAGTTCTGCACAGTACCAGAAGGAGGAGCAAAAGCACTGGTTTTCATGGAAGACTTGAATGATTTTTGGCTTTAATAATGACCTCTTAAAGAAACTTTTGTATATAATGTATATGAAAAAATATAGAGAGAGTTATTATAGGTAAATGTTGAATTCAACAAGGTATTTTATTTAGCCAACAAGTGCATTTCATTCATGTAATAGATAATGCTGAAAGTGTATCAGATTATAGTAAAGGCAGACACTTTACAAATGCTCTGATTTGATATTTAAATTCACTTTCACATAATAGATTTGTTTTGTGTAAAGGGCATATCTAATCACAAAGGAGTAAGTATGCTTTTCTTTCCCTCTCTCCACTAATTAACTATAAAAATAATTAACATCTGCTCCAGAATACAGTTTTATGAATAGATTAAATTCTAAATTTAGAAACAGTCCAAGATGATCCCAAGTCCCATGAACTATTAAAAGCCATTTAATAAAGTTCAAAATATATAAAAGGGCTTTATATTAAAGTGATTGCCAAAAGTCCTTGGGATTTAGTGAAGTAAATATTAAATAATAATCCCTGAACAATGCTTTTGAGAAAAGCAGTATGACATTTTCTATTATACTTGTTATAAGGAAAATATATGAGAATTATTTCATCAGTTTACTTCTCTTACATTTGAGAAATGAATATGTTTTACTAAATCTGAATACATATCTCTATAAATGTTATAATTTCCTGATATTTACTTTTCTGTGGTTCTTTATTTAACAAAACTATGAAATCAGTCAATTTTCTTTGCCTACCAACAACTTGTATTTATTTATTGAAAAGCAAATTCTATTTTCTTGATGTTATATTTCCAGTTTTTTCACACATTCTGTTTCACAGCTTTTGCAACTTAATTTTGTAATTCTGTATCCATTTTGATTTTTAACTGGTTCATTTGAATAAGAGATTTATATGAGGGAAGTTTTATATATAATGGCTTATAGTGAAATATTTTTAAAAATTTAATGTGAGTAGTAAAAAATCTAATTAACTTCATTGTTCATGTCATCTAGGTAATACAAACTCTTTAGACAAATTACAATGAGAGTACACATATAAAGACTCCAGATTACATTTATAGTGTTATAAGTGTACTTATAACAACATATTTGGAGTCAGAATTTTACACAACTATTCTCCAAATACATGTGACAAACATTTGTGTTTTCATAGTTTTCTACTGAAGTTCAGTGGTATTTTCTTGGATTTTTGAGGGAAGTGTCTATTTATTATATTGTAGAAATTTACAAACCCATAGGAGGTGAAAAATGCATTAATCTTTTTTCTGACTCATTTTTTATTCATAAAATTAAGTATGTACTCTTAGGAAATCAAAGATGACTCTAGTTAATTGACTGCAATATTCTAAGAGTTTCTTGATAACTATTTTTTATATTTTTTGAATGCCACCATAAACATTGGAAATGAACTCACCTACAACCGACATTTCAGGAACACTCGCTGTATAAATTTCCTCTGGGAACGTTGGCTCATTGTCATTGATATCATGGATTTTGATCACAAACTCAGACTCTGGTTCTACTGGCCTCAGAGTTCTTCTGTTAATAGCTTGTGCACGTAGAGTATAAAAGGCCTTTTCTTCCCTATCAATTCTTCTTGTGGCATGAATGTCACCTGTTTTTTCATCAATAATAAAAAGAGTACCAGCTCCATCTCCAGATAAAATATATTTGAGGGATCCATCTCCTTTATCTTGGTCTGAATGAAGCTAGGGGAAATAAAAATGAGCATATCCATGATAATGTCTAAAGGTACATAATGCAGAAAGAATTCAAAGAAGGTCTCTCAAGCCCCATCTTTGAATAATGGGGTCAGTTATCTTAGTTCTTGAAATGAGAGCTGAATAAGTATGATCACATTCATCTATATAATTTAAACAATAGGACTAGCCATTTCCATATCAGTGTGATTTTTATTCTAAATGGAAAAAAGTAATAAAATAAACCAAACACAGCTCCTTTCTTTGCTTAGCTGGTAAATAACCATTTCTGTACGTAAATAACTCCTGACAAAGACATAAGCCATCAGTCTTGATTTGCTGATGTAAACACTGCTGTTTTCATCTCTTGCTGTGAATGGAAAATTCTTTTGCTCTCATATTACACACAGCATTTGTCTCCTGTGAACTTATTATTAATTATTGCATTTCTGCTGGTGAATTCACAGTATCTTAAGGATTGTAGGACAGGCAAAGTTGCATGACACAGCTCCTACATTAGAAAACTTACCCATCATTCTTTGATTCATACAAAAAACAGCAGCTGCCCCAAGAAATATTTGTAGAGTTCAGAGCAAGAGTATGAATAGATATCTATATAACACCAGTCTATATATTTGAAAGATATAAATCAAGCTAATAAACACTTAAATAATAAATGCTCTATCTAGCTTCCTACCTTGTCAAATCTATCTTCTTAACAAGTGTAAACAAGCTTTATGCAGAAACAATGCAATACAGAGCAACAACACTAATCTTCTAGAATCTAGTCATCACATCAAAGAGCTTTACATGCATTCATGTGGCTTCAGCCCTGTGCACATCCCATTCCAGTCCTAATATTGTCCAGGAGCCCATGTATCATTGGGCAATTGCTCTGGAGAAGGCAATGGCACCCCACTCCAGTACTCTTGCCTGGAAAATCCCATGGATGGTGGAGCCTGGTAGGCCGCAGTCCATGGGGTCGTGAAGAGTTGGACACGACTGAGACACTTCCCTTTCACTTTTCACTTTCATGCATTGGAGAAGGAAATGGCAACCCACTCCAGTGTTCTTGCCTGGAGAATCCCAGAGACGGCAGAGCCTGGTGAGCTGCCATCTATGGGGTCGCACAGAGGCGGATACGACTGAAGCGACAGCAGCAGCAGGAACAATTGCCCTGTAGTATCCATGGAGGATTGATTCCAGGATCCCAGTGGATACCAAACTCTGAAGTTTCTTGAATGCTGACATAAAACGGCACAGTGAAGTCCTGTGTGTGTGTGTATTAGTCACTCGTCATGTCCATTTCTTTGTGTCCCCATGGACTGTAGCCCATCATGCTTCCCTGTCCATGGAGTTCTCCAGGCAAGAATACTGCAGTGGATGGCCATGCTCTCCTCTAGGGGATCTTCCTGACCCAGGGATTGAATCTGGGTCACTTTCATTGAAGGAAGATTCTTTACCATCTGAGCCACCAGGGAAGTCCTCAGCCCTCAGTATCTATAGGTTGAGCATCTGTGGGTTCTACCACCCGTGGATTGTGCACCATTTTTACCACCTGTGATTGGTTGAATCTCCCTGGTGGTTCAGATGGTAAAGAATCTGCCTGGAATGCAAGAGACCTGGGTTCCACCCCTGGATTGGGAAGGTCCCCAGGAGAAGGGAATGGCTACCCACTCCAGTAGTCTTGCCTGGAGAATTCTGTGGACAGAGGAATCTGGTAGGATACAGTCCATGAGGTTGTAAAAAGTCAGAGATGATTGACACTTTCACTTTTCACAGACACTGAGCTCACAGTTACGGAGGGGTGACTGTATATTGGTTTTAACAAATTCACACTAGACCAGCCTCAGGATTAAAGCTTCATAATAATGGATAAATCTGGCCTTTGGATGCTTTAGAACTGTGGTGTTGGAGAAGACTCTTGAGAGTCCCTTGGACTGCAAAGAGATCCAACCAGCCCATTCTGAAGGAGATCAACCCTGGGATTTCTTTGGAAGGAATGATGCTAAAGCTGAAACTCCAATACTTTGGCCACCTCATGCCAAGTTGACTCATTGGAAAAGACTTTGATGCTGGGAGGGATTGGGGGCAGGAGGAGAAGGGGACAACAGAGGATGAGATGGCTGGATGGCATCACTGACTCAATGGACGTGAGTCTGAGTGAACTCCAGGAGTTGGCGATGGACAGGAAGGCCTGGCGTGCTGTGATTCATGGGGTCACAGAGTCAGACACAACTGAGAGACTAAACTGAACTGAACTGGCCTTTGGTAGCCTGACCTGGGAGAAGGGACTCTTCAGGATCTAGAAGCAATTAAGGATGTTTGGGCAGGGAATAATGAGTCCCAAGTACTTTGAGCATGGTCTGGAAGTGGATGTGCCAGTTTCAGATATGAAAACTCCCTTGCTTGTCACAGAATACTTCCCCTGAAGGTAGAGACTTAGCCATAAGATAAACAGAGCATGGCTCTGTAAAACACAAGGATTGTAAGTTTTTCTCTAACTGTATCACCCAATCAATAAACATTTTTTAATGCTATGATCTTGCTTTGATTATTTATAGTAAGAGATTATCATTTACATTTTTTATTTTGCTTTTTATCTGGTAAGAAATAGAGAAACAATGTGTAGATTTTTGAAGTTTTGGTAAAGCATGTAGTATTACTTAGACATCATCGTGTCCATGTTGTCTTTTTAAAAATTGAAGTATAGTTTTGGATTTCCCTGATAGCCTAATTGGTAAAGAATCTGCCTGGAATGCAGGAAACCCCAGTTCAATTCCTGGGTTGGGAAGATCTGTTGCAGGAAGGATAGGCTACCCACTCCAGTATTCTTGGGCTTCCCTTGTGGCTCAGCTGGTAAAGAATCTGTCTGCAATGTGGGAGACCCAGGTTCAATCCCTGAGTTGAGAAAATCCTCTGGAGAAAAGATAGGCTACTCACTCCAGTATTCTGGCCTGGAGAATTCTATTGACTCTATAGTCCATGGGGTCACAAAGAGTCAGACACCCTGAGTGACTTTCCTTTTCACTTTCAAAGTCAATTTATAATATAGTTTAGTTTCAGGTATACAGCAAATTAATTTGGTTATACATTCTTTTTTATTGTTTTCTATTATAGGTTATTACGATATTGAATAGAGTTCCCTATATTAGACAATAAGTCAGTGTTGTTTATTTTATATATAGTAGTATATATCTATTAATCCCATATATCTAATTTATTCCTCTTCCTTCTTCCTCTTTAGCTACAATAAGTTTCTTTTTTTCTATGTCTGTTTCTGCCTTGTAAATAAGTTTATTGGTTACATTTTTTTACACTCATATAAAATGTAGTCATAATAAGAATAGGCATACTTACCTGTAGCCTAGAGAAATAAAAATTGGAGACAATATCTTTCAATTATGCAAAATATTATAGAATTAGATATTTATTCTAAATAGGTTTGATTTTTTTGCTCTTTACTTAAACCAGCAAAAATTTTTATCTAATTACCTGTAGAAATATTGCACTGATTATATTCTCTTTAAAGTAGAATCTTTTCCCTTATTTGAAAGTTCATTTTGCTTTACAGGAGCTTATGTCAATGAACTTGCCTGTGAAAGTATTTTTAAGTGGACATCAAAATTGTTTAAATTAAACAAATATTTAATTCCTTCCCACCAATATATTGCATTACTGGTTACTGCTTGGCCTATAAAAGCATTTTATTGTTTAGTTAATTATTTGTAGTCATCATCATTTAGACATTAAATTTGAATCAAACTTCATTTTCCTGATTTCTGGATAAAAAAACCCTCATTATTACAGATATAACAGAAAAAAAGAAAATCTCAAATGGGTAGATACACTGGAGAAGAAGATCTAGAAGTCAGGTAACAGATACTTTTTCCTGCATTTTTAGCTATTCATAAACAACAAAGTAAGCTTGAGAAATAAGAAATATCTGTGTTTAACAAAACAGCTCTCAGAAGTAACATATGACTGTGTTGTCCAGGGAAAAAAAAGTCATGAGATTGAAGCATTTTAGTAATTGAAAATCCACATTGATGCTGGGAAACTTTCCAATCATATGAATGTGCAATACAGCTTCAATTTTCCAAATGACAGATATAATAAGCATTGCATATTTCTTGTTCTGTCTGGAAAACAAATAGTTCAAGAAAAGATTATTGATATGATCAATCATCTCATCAGATAACTTTGTGATGTCTTTTAGACATTTACAGTGTTTACTGTCTATTCATTCAACAATTTTAATTGAGAAATATTTAGTTATTCTCATAAGAATCAAGTCTTTCTAAAAGGAAATCAACAGTTTCATCCTAATGCTACAGGGGATTTAAATACAGTAATAGAAATCACAGGAGAGTCCCTAAACTAGCTTATGGGAAAGAGTGGAGTTCCTTAAATATATATCGTGGTAAAGAAGGAGTAGAGGTTTAAACCTGGGGATTTTTTTTTCTGCAGTTTACAAATTTTATATCTCATAAAGAACATTGGATGAATATAGAATGTAGATTCAGAGTGGAGACGGAAACAAGGCAAGATGGGAATCATTAAGACCAGTTTTGCTCTTCTAATCAGTTAGACATATAAAAAAGAAGTTGCTAGTATGGTGAGATTTTAATTTTTAGAAAGTTCAGTTTTGGAATATGAATCACAGCAGGATTCTTACCTTCACTTATACTATAGAGAGTGAAAATTAAATCTTGTAATTGGACCACATACTGGGGGAGTTTCCGTTGGATTAGAAAATTGAACATGATAGCTGGGAATCAAAGAGATGTCAGTTGGAAGCTGGACTGCTGGTTTCGTGATTCAGAAATGAAAAGACTTCGTCCCTCTCAAATGTAAGAGAAACAAATTAGATCTATGGATTTATAAGTGTCGGTTTTAAGAAACCAGACATAATATATTTTTCTTGAACTCTAAGGACTTGCATAAAAGTAAGGGAAAAAATGTTTTCTCACAGAGGGAAACAGTGGCACACCGACACTAGAATAAAAGGACAAAATGACCATATTTTGGGGCTTTGCATCAGCCTATGTTTATTGAAATATTATTTAAAGACATTTGTGAGAATTGGAAAAGTAAAGAGATAAAGCAGATACATATTATAAGGCAGAAAGATGCATTTCTACATGTTCTGAGACTTGTTAAGTTGCTTTTTACTCTAGATAAACCTGATGGGAGATGAGAGTTAACTAGTAAAGGGTATGACAATGAAGTTGATTTTCTAAAAGTTATAGGAAAAGACCAATGGACAAAGTTCTTTAATTATAGTCCTCTGTCTAAACTATTTTTTAGGCTTCTATTTTTTAAGCTTCTCTTTATTACTGTAATTATTTCTTTTTTGCATCCTCTTCTCTTCTTACCCTGCATTGTTTATCTCCCTCATTTCTTGTGTGTGTGATAGAAATTTTATTTTACATTCAATTCACTTACTATAATAAGCAAAGATCAGAGAAGATTTAATTTTTTATAATTTTAGTTTTCTAATTACTCTTACATTTTTTTGGTTTAGATATTAGTTATCAGTACTTGGATTTATTAAACATTTAATTGAACAAAATCAGTTGTTTGTGTTATTGAGAAGAAAGATTACGGAAAAAGTGCCAAAGAACTTATGGCATCTACCCTGAAATAAATTTTATATTGATTTGACCTTGCACTCTTTTATTATGTGAGATATTAAAGTTTCTTTAAACATAGAAAAAAATGTCAGATTATTGAAGCCTTAGTTCCTCAGTAACACCTGTTCTCCAGTGTGAAACATTTGTGCCACAAATCTTTAAGAAGAATTTTATGTTAATACTGACCTTTTCTTTCCTTGAGGAAAGCCTATTAAAAATTCACAACCTGCTGTGTTACTTGTAAATTCACAAGTAGATAAAGGACATGGCAAGATACATGACAATTAATGAAAACAGAACAACTGATACTGTGCTGCACATTTATAAGTCATTTTCCTATTATTTAACTTTCTAAATTTGGATGTGGTTATTATAACTCATTTGCTTATATTGATTAGTTTAATAATTAAAACTAAACAATCCATTGAATTTAAATAAATATATTAGCAAAAAATTATTTAATTAAAGGCTAATAATTTTAAATGTGGCAAATTTCTGATAATTTTAAAACATTTCATGTAAAGCTTCATGTTCGTTTTAAGATACTTGTCTAAAACAAGGTCTGTATGCTAAAAAGGGTCTTTTGGCTTATATAGATTAAGACCACCTTTACCATTAAGAGGAAGAAACTGAGATCCAGTCAATTTTTGTCATATAGGAGTTAATTTAAGATTACACTTCAGGATGAGTTCTTTCTTGATGGAAATTTTACTTCTTAATATCAGTCATTTTTACTTTCCAGTTTTTCACATAAATTTGGAAATCTTATAAAGCAGTCAAAGTATTGCTCTATGAAGTACAGGGAATGTAATTTGTCACCAAAAGGATAACTAATAAAAAAAATTTCTCTTGTATTTTCCTCCTTGGCTAGAAGAAAAATGACCAAGTTTTAAAATGTACAAAATTGTATCAATCTGCCAGTAAAAGTCTGAGGAATGTATATTGTTAGGTGAGATTCTTCCTCATTCAGAATATTGATAGATTTTTGGATATTGGTTATCATTGGTATTTGGCTTAAGAAAACTAGAATTATACTTGCAGAGTTATATTATGATTATATTTATAATGATTAGATTATTAATAGTATTGAAGTGGCTTCTCAGGTGGCATAGTGGTAAAGAATCTGCCTGCCAGGAGATGGAAGAGATGAAGGTTAGATACCTGGGTTGGGTCCCTGGGGAAGGAAATGACAGCCCACTCCACTACTCTTTTATGGGAAATCCCATGGACAGAGAAACCTAGAAGGCTACAATTATAGGGTTGCAAATAGATGGACATGACTGAGCATACAAAGATGGACTAGTTACTGAAGGACGCATTTTGATAAATGAATCAAAAGGACTATAAGAAGCACTATCTGAATTTAACAATTTCTCATTTGTGTGTGCTCATTAACTTCAAAATATCAGAAACTGTTGAATAGATTTTCTAATATACAGTGATAATTTTATGCCTGCTGTTCTTTCAAACAGCCAATATATTCTATATTTGTATTTTAAAAAATTCAGCATGTGGCAAATATGCTATGCTATTCTGGTACCATCATCATTAGCATTTTGCTCTAATTGCTCTAGTGACTAACATAATAAAACATTTGATATTATAATATCAAATGGAAGTTAAGGCACTGAATCAAGTAACTTTAAATTTGCATCCAATTAAAAAAGATAGTGAAGATGGTCTCACATCAGAATTCAGCTGAAAGCATACTACAGCAAATAGAATCTGGCCAGAAATAAATTAGTTACTCATTTTGTTGAAAGTAGGGGAAAAAAGGGTGAGAGGGGTTGCAATCTTGAGTGTGCAAAGTTTACAGAGTAAAATTGAACATTATTTTTCTATTAATGATAGAGAAAAATATACATAATTTTTTATGAATCCCAATGAAACAATTTTTCCTCCAAAAAAACAGAAATAGGGATGAGAAATACAGCTTATCAATGGAATGGATTGCAAAACCAAATACGATAGTTTAAAAATAACCCATACAGATGATTCACGTTAATAAACAATTTTCTGAACAATTTCTCTCTGGGACCAGAAGCAAGAATAGAGGATTAAGTGATTGATAGACAATGTTGTCTAAATAATTTAGGATCCAGAAAAAACTTAAGTGGTTGTTGCCCGAATTTGACAGAGTCTCTAGAGAGCTCCTTCAAGTGTACAAACTCCAGGGGGTGCCCACATTTAAAAATCGGAGATTCCTCTTCCCATATGGTCTTTTGAGAGTTCAGCCTACTGAAAGTTGGCTTTGTGCTTTTGGGCCACCTTAACTGGTGAGCTCAGTTTAGGATTATCTTGCATTTGGGGGGTCTTTCTTAGAAGTCGGTGGGAATTACTCAAGACCCTACGGCAGGTCAGACTTCTTAGCAGAGAGTGCTATAAAATTCTAGAAGACATCTTCTGCAAAAAATGCTGCCAACTCACGGTCACACGTTGTCTCAACTCATACATTTCTTTCCCAGTACTGTGAATACCAAGATATCATTGAAGGCATTTATTTAAGTTTTCTATAAACATACTTTTCTAGGGCATTATCTGCTTCACAATCTTAAATAGTATGCATAACCCACAGTAGACATGTTCTTTCCTAATATGTATTAGTTTTCCTCTCCAAAGAGAGTTATTGGGGAAATATTTCAGAGCAAGTTTATATTCTTTCAGAAGCCTGGCATCATCTGTCTTACAGTTTTGAAAATCACTAAATTAAGCAAAGTATTCCCTTGTGGTGTGAAAATGACACTGAACATTTCTCACCATATTTTTCTCCACAACTTGAAGTCTTCTTAAGCATCTTAGATTTGTAGTAAAGGATATATGTAAATAATGTCTAACCAGGTGGCGCTAGTGGTAAAGAATCTGCCTACCAGTCCAAGAGACACAAGAGATGTGGGTTGGATCCCCGGGTCAGGAAGATCCACTGGAGTAGGAAATGGCAACTCACTCCAGAATTCTTAACTTGAAAATTTCATGGGCAGAGGAGCCTGGAGGGTTACAGTCCATGGGGCCACAAAGAGTCAGACACGACTGAGCACACACAGTGAGCACAAATACATGTCTAAAAAGATTAAGTATGTGTGAAATACTTAAAACCAAGAGATCCATTTTTGATTACAGAAATCAGAGAAGAAATAATGAAGACTGATCATCTCTTCTTAATAAGTGACACAGGCAGCTGACAATCTTTCCTTCCTCCTCTTAATCAAGAAAGATACCATGATATGAAGGGAAGGAGAGGGCTAGAGATATGTATTCACAGAAGGAGTTTATTTAAATAATTATTTCTTGAATTGGATTAAACTAAACTAAATTAAAGAGCCTAATGAGAACTCTCCATGTGCCATTTTAGGGCTTAAAAGTTTTGGAGACTTTGCAAAAGAGGCAGTATTTGAAGCTGTAAGATTTGTAAGGCTTGTAAAGCTGCTTTTATCTTGAAAATTATAGAGTGATAAGCACATAATTGGATGCCCAAAGGAGAAGGACCAGGCAACTGCCTGCTGTCTCTATGGGCTATGGGTAAGGAGAGGAAAATGAAAAGGGGTTTGGATCTTTACAGTCGTTGCATTTTTTAAAGTACCGACTGACTGAAATGACTGAGATAGAAATCCGAAAAAGGGCTATGAGTGCTATCGTAATCCCCCTCCCTCACAAATTTGTTTGTTCATGTGTGTGTGTGTGTGTGTGTGTGTGTGTGTGTGTGTACGTAAAATACAAAAGCAATGTGAGGTGCAGAATCAGGGGTTATGAATATGGCCCTAGACCACTAAATTAAACTCTTAAATTCTAGGTACTGAAGTAAGGAAAAGATGGAAAGAACAGATGAAAAATAGAAATTAGAAAAGAATCAAAAAGAGAACTTTCTAAACCAAAAATACAATATCTGACATTCATAAATCTATAGAGTCTTTACAGCAGATTGGGTGAGTAAAACATAAGATTCATGTTTTGGAAGGTAAAAAGAGATTGTCAGCTTAGAGTTAGGTATATAGATAATGGAAACCTGAAATGAAGAAAGAAAAAATCATGAGAAAAAATTAGGATCATTGGGTGCTTGTGAAATAAACTCAAAATGTGCAACACACATGAAATTGGATATCTAGGAAAAAAGAAAGGAGAATGAAATGAAATTATGTTTGAAGGAAAAAATGGGTAAGAATTTCTAAAAACTGGTGAAAGATACCAAGAAGTAGATTCAGTAAGATCTGAGAAACTCTGAAAGAGTAAATAAAAGTAAAGTGTTAGTTGCTAAGTCATGTCTGAATTTTTGCGACCCCATGTCTATAGCTGCCAGACTCCTCTTCTGTAGAATTCTCCAGGCAAGAACACTAGAGTGGGTTGTCATTCCCTTCTCCAAGGGGATCCTTCCAACCCAGGGACTGAACCCTGGTCTCCTGCATTGCAGGCAGATTCTTTACTGACTGAGCTACCAGGGAAGCTCAAATAAAAGTAAAACAACAAATAACCCCATTATAGTCACATTTTTGAAATGTGATAACATAAAGATAACTAAAAGCTTTCAGGAGCAAGAAAGATACATTAACTTCAAAGCAGCAAGTATTAGTCTAATTGCCTGTTTCCAAAAAGATATGATGGAAGCCAAAACATGATGGAACAACATCTTTCCGAAAATAACGAGCTACCTAAAATTCCACTGTGCGGAAATAGGCTTCTTAAATAAAGATAAAATAAATGTGTTTTTGGGAAAAACTAAGGGTATTTACCCCAATAGGCATTCAGTTAAAGGAATGTTAAACTGAAGTTTCTACAGAAGAAAACAACATCAAATAAAACTTGTGAAGGGAATGACAACATCAGAACTGCAATTATGTGGTAAATATAAATGACTACTGAATATACAAACAATAATACTATCTTTGGATACTGGAATAAAGTATATGATGGTAACATAATAGAAATGAAGAAGAGGGAATAAAAATTCAAAGAATTCTAAGTTTAAACTGGTTTATGAAAATACATTGAAATGTGCAGTATTGATATGCATGTTTTTATATGATTATTATTCCTCAGTTCAAAGTTAGCATAATTTATCCTGATATCTTCCTACCTTCCCTCTGACCCCACCACCTTCACTCACCAAAAACACTTGGCTTTTAAGTCTGGCTATAACTCCCAAAGGAAATGGATGCCATTATAATGGAATATAAAGAAAAACACAGAGAATAATAAAGCAAAAAGTGAGCACCAGGGTTCCATAAATGTCAATATTTTGCAAATTTATGTTGGATTCTTTTTGCTTTAAGAAAGAAAATAAAATTAAAATAAACTGTAATTCATCAGTTGAAGCCTTCTCTGTTCTTTCATTCCTTTCCTCACACCTTCATACATATAATCATCTTGAAGTTTATGTGCATCCTTTCCTTCCATATTTTATATTTTTGCAAAGTGAGTAATAGTACTTGTCCCAAACTGAATGTTTAATCTCCACCTTTCCCACAAATCAACTCTTCTCATTTTAGTAAACGGCATAATTATCTAGCCAGGTTTTCAAACTAAAATCCTAGAGGCCACTGATTTATTTCCCCCAATTCTACCCATTTATTCCATAAGCAAATCTTTTTCGACTGCAAATATATCTCCAACTGCTTCTCACAGCCCCGACACTGCCATTCCAATACAAGTCACTATAACCTGTCACTAAATTGTCCACCTAGCCTCCACAGCTCTAGGTCCATCTTTCTATGGTTACTCTCCATCCACTAACGAGAGTGAAGTCACTCAGTCGTGTCCGACTCTTTGCGACCCTGTGGACTGTAGCCCACCAAGCTCCTCTGTCCATGGGATTCTCCAGGCAAGAATACTGTAGTGGGTTGCCATTTCCTTCTCCAGGGGATCTTCCTGACCCAAGGATCAAACCCAGGCTCCCGCATTGGAGGCATCATTTAAAAATACAAGTCAGTACCTGCCCTAACTCTGCTCAGAATCCACCCATGGTTTCTCATCACACTTAGAACAGTCTAAACGCCTTACCATCATTGTTCACAACATTCATCGTGACGTAGTCCTGTCCTGTCATGCTGGCCTCAACTCTTTCCATTTTTCCCTTTAACTACTTGAAATCATGTTGACCTTCCTGTTTCTTGAACATACTGAGTTTATTCCATCTCCTGTTTTAACATTTGCTATTCCTTTGAATGAGACATAGTTTCTCACTTAATTTTCATAGGTGATTTCATGTATCTATCTCTTTTGTGCTTTCATACCTTTTTTTATCCCTTTGTTCCTCTTGCTCTGTCATTTTCTTCTCAATTTGTAACAAATTCTTTATATATCTGAATATTAATAGCTTCTTGGTTATATAATTGCAAGTTTCTTCTTTTAGTCTGGGAAGTTTAACACTGGCAGTAGTTCCTTTTGTCTTAGAGAGTACTTAATTTCAACATACTTAAATTTATCAATAATTAATTTTATAGTTATTCCTTTTTGCATCTTAGAAATATTTCCTAACAAAAACTCATACTTATGCTTTCATGTAATCTCTGCTTTTAATATTTTTAAAGCTTTTTCTTTGATATGTACCTCACTTTTACCATCTGGATATTATGTTGTGTGTGTGTTTGTGTGGTGTTAGGAATAGATCTAATTTTTTTTCTAAGGACTCACAATACATATTTATTAAACCACGGATTTTAATTCCAACTCATCAAAAATTTTTTCTGTATGCTTAGTCACTTAGTCATGTCTGATACTTTGTGACCCCATGGACTATAGCTCTCCAGGCTCCTTTGTTCATGGGATTCTCTAGGCAAGAATACTGGAGTAGGTTGCCATTCCCTTCTCCAGATCTTCCCAACCTGGGTATTGAACGTGGGTCTCCTGCATTGCAGGTATATTCTTTACCATCTTAGCCGCCAGGGAAGCCCTTCTGTATAAGCACAGATATCTTTATCTTTTTTTTTAATTTATTTTTATTTTAACCATTCTGTAAACAGACAAGGCCACACTCATGCTGCATCAGGCTGCTGATGGTGACTACCTCCCAGCTGAAGACCATCATAGAGCAGGGTCTCAGCTCACCTCCTCCAGTTACCTGATGCTACAGACTTGCATAGGCTAGGTGCTCATCTTCCTTCTCAAGTACAACCTCAACAACACAACCTCCCAAGCACGCCAAGCCGGACTTTCTCAGCAACCTGGCCACCAGTCTGATCTTCAGCATCATCCTAGTCAATCCTCCTTCATGGCCTTTGGCATCCAAAAGCCAGTGATGGACGTGGTGCCCCTGAATCATTCTGGACCACAGACATCCAGCCCGAGGAGCTGCCTCGCCCCTGAGGCCCACTTCCTCTGACTCTCTTCAAACTGCCAGAACCAGGCAGACCCCTACTGGACTACCTCCCAGGAAGAGCCACACATGGCCGCCCACGTCGAGCAGCACAGGCCCGCTCCACACCTTGGCTGTTCCTTCTAGACTGTGAGGCAGTGACGCCCAGGGGCAGGACTGGAGAGCCCCCAGGAAGGGTGATAGCCACCCATAGACATGCTGCTGGCCCAAGGATGGGTCTCTAGAGGTCACAGGTGGCTTGCATCTCAGGACATTTCCAGGAGGACAGGAAACAAAATTTTCTATATAACCAAGGGTATGTTTTTTTATCCCTCTATTTTGTTCCATCTGGCACCAATATAATATTATTACTATTAATTGAATATTCACTCAATTTCTGAAGCTTTGCAAATGACTGCTAATATCAGATGTTCAAATAAGTACCCTTCCTTATCTGTCTTTTAAAAAATTGTCTTGGAGTTTCTTGGTCCTTAACCATATATAGTTTTACATCAGCAGGTTACTTCCTATTAAAAAGCAGAACAAATAATAAAGAACCAAAATCTTGCTAAAAAATTTATTGGTATTTCAGTGAATTTATAGATTAAATTGAAGAAAGTATCACTTTAAACATGAACTCTCCTAGTCTCAAAAACTGCATGCATCTCCAAACCCTTAGCTTAATCTTAGAAATACCTGGTGAGATTTTAAAAAGCCCAAATGCCTATACCATAACCTAAGTCAATTAAATAAAATTTTCTGGGACCTTCCTATGGGTCCTGAAGTTAATATAGTATAATTCCACTTCTTTAGATACCTGGGGGCCTATAATTAGCATCCTAATCTCTGATTGCTGATGTTTTAAGTGTTTTAATACCTTACAGAAAATATAAGTGCATATTCACAGTGGTTTCATGTTGACATATTGCATACTTTGGAAAGATTTAGGTATTTTACAATGACATATTCTATGCAGAAACTCTGAAGCATAAATTATATCAAATATCTGAATAAATCATTCCTCAGCTAGTATGTAAGAGAACTCCTTACCCTCACCATAACAAACCAGGAAAAATGGACCCACCTCAGCCTCAGTGGTAAACAATCTACCTGGCAGTGAAGGAGAAGCAAAGGATACAGGTTCGATCCCTGGGTGGGGAAGATCCCCTGGAATAGGAAATGGCAACCCATTCCAGTATTCTTGCCTAGAAAATTCCATGGACAGAGGAACCTGGTGAGCTACAGTCCACGGGATCACAAAGAGTCGGACATGACTGAGTGACTGAGTGTGCACACATGCAGCCCCTCAGAATTTTCCCAGCTTCTTAAATATGCTGAGTGTGGGTGAACTGTACTCAGCTTTTGGAGCTTCACTTATGTCTGCTGTTTATTAAAAACAATCAGCTTAAAATAATATGCCAAGGAGGCATATTTTGGGGTGGTGTACTTTGTTCCTATTCAGTTCCCTTCTAAAACTCAACTTTCATTTCCTTTAAATGAAATGTATGTGACACTGACCTTCAAATGTATATATTTAACTCAATCCTCTCCTCTCAACTTCAGCTCTAAATATGCATCTGTCTTCAATGGGATGTCTCATTGACATTTCACATTTAACAAATCCAAAATTACATTCTTGCTTCCCTTCTGTTCCATCAAAATACAAAAACTAACACACAATTCCATTACTCCCTTAAAGAAAAAAATATATATATCTGCATTTATTAAGGACATATAGCTGCTCATCAGTATAATTTTATATTTTGTTGTGATAGCTAGCTCACTTTTTCCATCTGAATTTGTGGAACTCTGTTTGATCTCTAGTGATCTAAGGGCACTAGTTGAACTAATTCATAAATCCGTCTGAACTAAACTTCGATGGGTGTAATACTGTTATCCATGAAGGACAGACATGAGACTGAGATATGAGCATTTAGATGCTCACCCCAAGACTCCTTGATCAATTTTGTCTGTCCCTCTACCCCGAATGAAATAAGTTGCATAAATTTTTAGGAGTAATTGGTTACTGCAGCCAATTTTTTAAAAAAGTTTTTATTTTATATTGCCGTATAGCCAATTAACAGTGCTGTGACAGTTTCCGGTGGACAGCAAAGGGACTCAGTTATACATATATGTGTGTCCATTCTCCCTCAAACTCCCCTCCTATCCAAGCTGCCACATAATATTGAGCAGAGTTCCCCACAGCCAATGGATTCTTCATTTTGCTGCCCTTGCTAAACCTCCGATGCCCTCATCCCACATGGAGCCAATTTCCTGAGTATCAGAGGTATTAATCCCCTTTGAAGCCTTAAAATTAAAATCATCCATACCCCTCACTCTCGGCTTACCTAATTTTGACAAACCTTTTCATCTCTACTGCCATGAAAATAATGGAATTGCGGTGGGTATTTTAGGACAAACTTCTGCCTCTCAGATACATCCTATAACATATTTCTCATGCCAATTAGACCCTGTGGCATCTGGTGTCCAAACATTATTTCCAAAGAGGTTAATCTATGTCACCTATTTGGAATATTTTGGAACTTTATAAGGGTCAGGGGTAATGCTTCTGGTCATTTGTCCAGTTTCTTAACAGATTTTTCCTAAAGTCCTTTTTATGCCTACTGGCATCACTAAACCTTCTATTATTAGGTTAAGGGAACACTGTGGGAATTTACATGCACATCTGATGCTAGGACTAGCTCAATACAAGAACTAACTAGTAACTTGGAGCATGTTGCCAACAGGTGAAAGGGGCATGATTTCCACCTATGTCAGCTTTGCCATCACTTTCAGCTAGGAGACCAGGTGTAAATCAAGGTCTTTAGAGGAAAGCATGCACTGTCAGCCAGCTGGGAAGGACCTTATGAGCTACTGCTAATCACTTACTCTGCCATTAAAACAAGAAAAATCCCCCTTGGATTCATACAAGCCACACCAAAATATAGCCGGGTCATCATCACCAGGACAGTGTGGAGAACATCTCTACAAGTGACCTTAAAGTTAGCTTTTCCAGATCCAGTTCCCAGTCTCCAGAAGCAGATGGTGTTGTGAAACAGACAACTTTCCCCTAGATCCAGGGATGAAAAATCTTCACTTTCAGTTATTCCCTGCCTTTAAAGTCTCCCCATACATAAATCAAAAAATAAATACAACATAACAAAGCAAAAGTACCTTTTCTTATTAATGAACAGCCCCCCCACCCACATTAATGAATCACTTATTAGAAGGCTGGCTAGAGGTTGCTTGTTTCCATCTATTCCCCCTCTATGGCGTGCTGCGATTCATGGGGTCGCAAAGAGTCAGACACAACTGAGAGACTGAACTGAACTGAACACTTCTATTATGGGCTCTCTTTCAACCTGTATCTTGCTCTTATTAATTCTTTTTCAACAGGTCAGGGGCAAACCAAATGCCCCTTTATGTCAGTTTACTGACTCCTGGTCATGTTAAATAATCAATCTGATATCAACATCTATAGCACAAAAGAAGCTGAACTAGTTTTAATTCCTGCCAATGTGAATACATAGTGGACTAAGTATGGAAGATGGGGAACAACAGGGTGTGCTCTCCATGGCTAGAACAGCCGTCTGCCTCTTTCTAGTGAGTTATCTGGACTCAGGAAAACCTTTACAGATACTCAAGGCTGTTCCTTGCCCTGATAAAGACAATAGGTGAAAACTTTTTCCTTGGTATTGAAAACAGACTTGCCACTGGACCTTTCCTGGGTGACATATCAGGGCAGCACAACAGCCAAACTCTGGCTTAGTTATATAGATGGTGTCTTCCAACCTGTCGAGGAGATGAAAAGTGAGCCCAGTACTACCTTGTCTGGCACAGATGTTTGCCAGATCACCAAATGCCAAGTCACCCTTGTACAACTTGGGGTTTCTCAGCTGCTCCCTTGATTAGACTGTCCAATACCCCCAAACTCTACACAGATGACCTCAAAATATGCACAAACTTGGTCAGATAATAAAACTAATCGTTATTGTTGCCAAAGCCAAACTTCAGACCTGTATCAAATATTCCACAATCTGTTCTGCTTTTACTAAGAGAAAGCAGTACATGAAAAGTAGAGATAATTAGTTGGATACAAACATTACTAGTAACATTGAATTCTTAGGTCTAGGAAATTAGTGTTTCTTTTCCAACCTTGCTTTTGAATCACACTGTCTTTCAATCTGTCTGCCAATGCAGAAGACACAAGAAACACAGGTTGGATCCCTGGGTCAGGAAAATCCCCTGTGGGAGGAAATGTCAACCTCTCCAGTATTCTTGCCTGGGAAATCCCACGGACAGAGAAGACTGGCAGGTTACAGTCCATGGCATTACAGATTGGACACGCTGAGTGACTGAGCACACACACACAGCGTCTTTATTATGCAGTGACAAGCTATATAAAAGTTTCCCACTTAAGTGATTAGGATGTTCTGAACTCAGATACTAAGCTTCTTCTGCCACCAGAAAACTCTACCTTAAATACTAACCAAATTACAAACTTGAGCTCCTTTGTCCATAAAGGTCTATCACAAAAGTGGTAGAATTGGATGAGAAATCATAAAAAAAAAAAAAAAAATCAGCTTCTATATCAACACCCCAAGTTGTTTTCAGTGTTGAGGACTTAAGTCCCAAACTTTGGAAATCATGAATTGAAAAAGGCAATCTTAAACCTTTCTATGGTAACAGAACCGGTACTATGTGTACCTAAGCACTACTCCAGTGAGTAATAAACAGGTTAGCCTCTGTTGAACTCCAAATATTATGGTATACCCTTAAGATATGGGCTTCACAGGCAGCATAGTGGTAAAGAATCTGTCTGCCAATGCAGGAAACTCAGGAGACGCAGATTGAACCCCTGAGTTGGGAGGATCCTCTGAAGTAGGAAATGGCAACCTGCTCCAGTATTCTTGCCTGGGAAATCCCATGGACAGAGGAGCCTGGCAGGTTACCATCTATGGGGTCACAAAGAGTCAGACATGACTGAGCAACTGAACACATACTTAATAGATACACTGATTTCCCAGCAAGGAGGAGAGTATACAAACATTGGGGAAAATGCTGCTTCTATTAAAGCATATGAAACAAATACTGTCTAAGTTATATCTATTCAAAGAAAAGATTAACACTTCCCATGAGATAAATGAAGCAGAGCCAGATTTATCGGACTGATCTATTCCTAGGATTGGGAGGCTGGGTTAATGGGGTGTGGGGAAATGTGCTTCAATTTGATCCTTTTTGTTTTTTTTCATTCTCATTCTAATCTAAGTTCTTTTCTCCCTTTGCTGATTCTTTCCACTCAGCTTCTAAACCAATTTTGTTTTCCACAGTTATCAGTTCAGCTTTATATATTCAGGACTAAGAAGACTTTATACACAAATCTTGCTACTTCTTCATTAATGTACTACCCAGAGCCCAAGCCCCTTTGTTTTTGCCAGTTCTTGAAAAAGTATTGTTTGTCTAAAAGGTATAAAAACAGCTTGCTTCAGTCACTTCTTTGAACCTCATATCTTTAGGACTCCCCGGTACATCCAAAATTAAATTTGTTTTTCTCTTGTTAACCTGTTAAATATCAATTTAGTAATTAGGCCAAATAACCTAGGAGAAAAATATTCTCTTACCTTGAATCTTATTTTCAACCTTTCTTTGTAAATATGATTAAGATAGATTCTTAAAAACACAGAGTTGATTTTGGTTCTAATCCTCCAGTCCCACAATGGTTAATTTTCCTTTCCAACACAATGTCTTTGACACCATTCTACTTTCTCCTTTCTTCACAAATATAAATTGTCTAAATTCTTTACTTTCTGTACTTTTTTCCCCTTAAATTCAACCATAAGCTCTTCTACCACTGCCTTAATTTCCTCTCAAGCTGCAAAGGCTAAAATAGGTTTCATCTTTCTGAAGACAATCTCCCAGACCCTTCTTACATGTTTTGAAAGGGACTGTTTGAGATTCAAAGTTTACTTATATTAAATAGCTGTTAGCCTCTGATTTTTTTTTCATCACAATCTTTAGTATGTTTTCTGTTTTCCACTCTGATATTGATGTGAAATCCAATACTGAATACACATGCACTTTCTTGTTGGACAAGGAAATCAAGGCTGAGTTCTTTTTTTTCTTGACAATACAGAATACAACACTCTATCATCTTCATATTAGTATCGCTGTTAAGAAATCTGCAGTATTTCTGATGCCTGATCTTTGTATAAGACTCATGATTCTGTGTTTCTCTGGGGGCTTGTAGAACTTTTGTCTGTCCAGATTTCTGAAAATCATGGTATTGTTCTTCTATGTTTGTACATTTCTATTAAATTTCAGGATACACACCAGGCTCTTTCATTCTTCAATCCTATACTATTCTGTTTATTCTAGTGATTTTTTTTATTGATATGCCCTTTCTTCCATTTTTTTCTTTTTTTGTTGTTCTGGCCCTCATCATTTTCCCCTTTAATTGTTCTTTAGCTCTGATCTTCCATCTTTTTGTCTTCTTGCTTTACTTTCAATTTGTGTTCTGAATGTTACTCTCCATATCATCTAATGAGATTTTTATATTTGTTATCATATCTTTGAATTCCAAGTATATATTTTTCTTCTCTGTAAATTCATTTATTTAAAAAATATTATGTATATGTAGCAGACAGTATTTCCCACAGGTGATTGCAACAATATTTCCATTCTATATTTTCTTCTAAGAACTTACTTCTCCCCCGTCAAGAGGAAATGCCCAAAGCCCTCCTCGTGAATCCCTAACAAGAGGTCGAATCAAGTTCCTCGCCTTTTGAATCTTGTAATAGACAGAATGTAGTCAGGGTGATGATGCATGACTTTCAAGGCTGAGTCATAAAAAGTGAAGAGACCTCTACTTTGTGAGCTATAACACTTGAGCCAGTGAGTCATTGTGTATGCAGTTCTGTTGTCCTGAAGACACTGAGGAACCTCAACTGGGCATGGAGAGACTACATGGAAAAACACAAAGTCTGGGAGCCAGACAGCCCCAAACCACCCCAGGTACTCTACCCTTCACCTATCATTTGCCTGAAACCCCACAAGACGCTCAAAGCTGGACACACCCAGTCAAGTCCTTCCTAACATCCTGAACTATAGAAACAATATGCCAAATCATAAAATTGCTGTTGCCATGGTAATTAAATTTTCTAGTATTAGGCAGCAATGGCTAGCCAGAAAGGTAATCTATTATATAAGTGAAACATGTTAATTAATATGAATTATATATTAATATATAATAAGTCTGCATACCTGGAAACTGGTGCTTATTTATAAGCTTTTTCTTTACATATTCTCTAACTTCAAGTTGCTTTTTCTCTTTCTTTTACTTTTCTATGATTTACAGTAACAGCTTTCTTCAAATGTCTTGATGGATAATTTAACTAAATACATAATGTTATGTTCCAAATAAATTTTCTCTCAGAAAATTTTAGAAATTGTGACATTTTATTTTAACACTCAATACTGTTAATGAAAAGTTTACTCAGGACCTGGTTTTCATTTAGTTATACAAAAAAAAAATGATTTGGTTATATGGTATTTACACTGAAGATCTTGTCTTTAAAATCTCATGATAATAATTCTAGAAATTAAGGTCCTTTCCTTTAATGTTTTATGCAGTCTTTTCAGTCTTATCATTGATATTTTTCCTCAGCTTTGTGAAAAAAATACTACATTGCCTAATATTTCATTATCTCTACATTGCCTAATATTTCATTATCTCTACATTGCCTAATATTTCATTATCTCTACATTTTCTGACCTCTCTCTTCTCTCTCTCTGTCCTTTTCTCTCTTCTTTTTCTAGGTTTTCTGTTAGAACCTTATCAGACATTCTGGATTAATCCTTGAGTGGTTTATTCAAATAATAAATTTTAAATTTGCTTTGACTATTTACAATTTGAAATACATTTTTTGTTTCAAATAAGTCATTTTATAAAAACATCTTACATTTTGCCACTTTCTTAGAAGATAATTTCATTATTCTAAAGTTCTTTACTTTTCTCTTATTTCTTGTTCTCCGAGAGATTGATGCTCTATTTATTAAATGAGGTTCTTCTCTTTTGTGTTTTCAAAGTGTTGATGACATTTTGTTATTCTTTTACATTTGTGTAAAAGATTCATTAGAGGCTTAAATGACTTTTCTTCTTCCTTACAAGCTTGACCATGAGGACTACACACTGTCCAAATGGGACTGTCCTACAGCCAAGCTGTTTGCAAGCTGTGCATGGTGGCAGCTGCTAGGTTGCCTTGCCATGCTTCCATAAATTTTGGTCACTAAGGACACGATGAGCCCAAATCGACTTAGTTTATTATTGTAAGTAGAGCAGACAGCTTAAACTTCAGGCTGTACAGTTCCCCTGGCTTACCAGGTCCCAAGGGCTGATGGCACATCACAGACCCACTGTGCCTATAGTGGGTCTGTGTCACAGGAAATCCCCAAGATTTCTAGCACTACCTTTATTTCCTTGTGATGTCAGCAAATCCTCATCAGGAATGAAAGGCAGACGTTTTTATCTACTCTCCTGTAATAGCACTGGGGAGTGAACTATTTTCTATTCTGTTCTAGAATGTACTATTCTGTTTGTACAAATTAATTTAAGCAAATTGACTGTTAATATGGGGAAGTGAAGAAACATGAGGGATTTATGGAAGAAAAAAAAAAAAGGTCTTCCAACAAGGACACAATCTATCTGGAATGAGAAATTTAAAACTGTGCAAATGGGAAGCATGTAGGTGAGGAGCTCGCATCTCCACTACTGTACATAAATATTAGGTATTAGTAATGAAAATGAAAGAGGAAAGCAAAAAAGTTGGCTTAAAGCTCAACATTCAGAAAACGAAGATCATGGCATCTGGTCCCATCACTTCATGGCAAATTGATGGGGAAACAGTGGAAAGAGTATCAGACTTTATTTTTCTGGGCTCCAAAATCACTGCAGATGGTGACTGCAGCCATGAAATTAAAAGATGCTTACTCCTTGGAAGAAAAGTTATGACCAACCTAGATAGCATATTCAAAAGCAGAGACATTACTTTGCTGACTAAGGTCCGTCTAGTCAAGGCTATGGTTTTTCCTGTGTTCATGTATGGATGTGAGAGTTGGACTGTGAAGAAGGCTGAGTGCCAAAGAATTGATGCTTTTGAACTGTGGTGTTGGAGAAGACTCTGGAGAGTCCGTTGGACTGCAAGGAGATCCAACCAGTCCATTCTGAAGGAGATCAGCCCTGGGATTTCTTTGGAAGGAATGATGCTAAAGCTGAAACTCCAGTACTTTGGCTACCTCATGCAAAGAGCTAATTCATTGGAAAAGACTCTGATGCTGGGAGGGATTGGGTGCAGGAGGAGAAGGGGACGGCAGAGGATGAGAGGCTGGATGGCATCACTGACTCAATGAACGTGAGTCTGAGTGAACTCTGGGAGATGGTGATGGATAGGGAGGCCTGGTGTGCTGCAATTCATGGGGTCGCAAAGAGTCGGACACGACTGAGCGACTGATCCGAACTGCATGCCCAATTTGAGAGCTATAATCACTTCTAGGAAGATATCTTATTGGATCCCTTGCTTCTGTTTAGTAGAGGTGGGAGGTGGAGGGGTAGGAAGGAGAAGACATCAAGGCAGCAGATTGTTAAGAAAGGAGTAAACTAACCAATGAGTCCAAATTAAAGTTGAAAGCATAATACCTTCAAATAATACTTCCATCTCAGCTTTCTCCCTAGTGCTCTCATTAATGTGTGGACATTAATGGTGTCCATTCTGGACATTCCGTTCTGGTGATAAGGTGGGCCTATCACGGTGACACACTACACGTTTAGTAATTTTTGTTCATCTGAAATCTCATCAGTTTGTTCCTTGTGTTTCTTATATAAACATATCATTTCATTTTCTTCTTTTTTTTTGTGGGAAAGAAAATAACCAAGAGTGTTGAGGCTATCATGTTGAAGGAAACTTACCTTAAGAAAATAGTGCATTATACTGAGTCAAATGAAAACTGTAGGCTCTAATTGCTCCACAAATAATTGTGGTTTACTTTATATTATTGAGTAAAGTATAATTGTGAAGGTTGTGTTAATTTTTTTATTTTTTGCTGTAGAATCTCCAAATTTGAAGGATATTTAAAATACAAAATGTAGTTGTTTTGTATGATTAGTTCAAGAGGTCTTTCTCATAAGGTTTAACTGAAACTATTATGTTCCAACTTTACTAAAAAATCTCTTAAAGTTCCCTTTAACACTAATGGTTAACAAAATTTTTGATGAATTATCTATTAAATAGTAATTACTTGAAAGATTTCTAAAAATTTAATGAATAAAAATTATAAGGAATAGATTTAAAATATTGATACAATTTAATAGAATTTTTAATACATCTTTATTACAGAGAAGCTCATTGTCTATAATAGAGATCAACATATGAAAGTACATGTGACAATCTATTATTAATTGAATATTATTTTTATTACTACACATTCATAATTATTGCACATTCACTTGTTTTCTAGAGTTGATCACAAACCTATTTTTATATATGCTCTCACATATCTGAAATGATTTAAAACCAAGTTGATTAAATTTTTAATCTCAATATTTTTTCATGTTTTTATTTTTAAAATCATAACTATAAGCTATATTTGAAGGTATTCTTTTTTTCAAGTTTGCCTAAATCATTTACTTTGCCTGAATCCTGTGAAAATGTTAATGCGTAGTTGTGATGGTGATGTGGTAACAGAGTGGATGGCCTTTGTGTGTTAGTACTGTATAGTACAGCTTTGAACACAGACGAGAATGGAGTTATTAAAATCTATTCCTCATGGAAAAAGGAGCCTGGAGGGCTAGAGTCCCGTGGGGTTACAAAGAGTCAGCCACGACTGAGCATGCACGTAGCAGGAGCATTCCTTTTTTATTTTGCATTTAATATTTTATTTTCTATATTTCAATTTAGATATGCTTTCTATTTACCACTAATATTCTAAAAAATTTTTAAGTTGAAAATTTCTGCTTTTTTGGCATTACTTGTAATTTGATTTTATTGTCACTTATGAAAGGCTATTTGTTCTCTTATTTTTATATATTAAAATTATCATTCCTATTTCCACTGTGCTGTTTTCAATTTATAGCCATTCTGTTATTAGTAAAAGAGAAGTGAATGCTGCTTGAATAAAGGGTTCAATATATATCCATGTAATTTTGTGTTTAATTTCATTTGTAATCATTTTCACCTTAAAATAAAAGCAACACATCATTATAATTCTGTAGTTTAATTTCATGATTCAGCTAACTTATTTGCTTGCATCTTTTAGTCATTAGTCAAGGGAAAAGGTAATGAGATAAATTTACAGAGCTTATTTCTAGTCAGTTAAAAAAAGAGACCTGAGGTTGACTGTAAGAAAAAATAACTACTTCAGCTTCTGCAGCACTGGATGACGTCCCAACTAAACCCTCCCAAATGAATTGAACAATTACTTAAAAATTGTTATAGTCACTAAACAAAATAAGATGAATGGAATGGATTGAAGATGCAACTAATGATGATTAGCGATTTTCTCAAGCAGGAATTTGACTTGTTTTTAACTCCTATGAGAAATCATTACATAAATTTTATATTTTGCTAAGACTTAACCAACCCTAGAATTCAAGATTCTTTTTTAAAAAACAAGAGGGAAAGTATACAAATAAAATACTTTTGTGCCTATTAGACTTGTATGTGACATTAAACAAACTAAGCATGGGAAAGGAAAGTGAAAGTCACTCAATCCTGCCAGACACTTTGCAACCCCATGAACTATACAGTCATGGAGTTTTCCAGGCCAGAATACTGGAGTGGGTAGCCTTTCCCTTCTCCAAGGGATCTTTCCAACCCCCAGGAATCGAACCCAGGTCTCTCGCATTGCTGGCAGATTCTTTGCCAGCTGAGCCACAGGGAAGCCAAGCAAAATAAGCTAGTAAAAGGAAAAACAAGACAAATTATAAATTTTAAACTGAAAGTAAAAAAATGTACACTGTAACCAAAGATTGAAAAGAAAAAAAAAATTGGAAAGTCTATCTACTCTCTGAGACCATATTGGTTACAGACCGCCAAGTGCCTCTGTCCACGGAATTCCCCAAGCAAGAATGCTGGAATGGGCTGCCGTTTCCTTCTCCAGGGGATCTTCCTGACCCAGGGATTGAAGCTGGGTCTTCTGCTTGGCAGAAGCACTGCTTAAGCACTGAGCTACCAGATTATTTAAGTGTTAAAAATCTGAAGACGTTCAGTAAATAAGGTTGAGAATTACTTACATTCCTGGACAAATTATATTGTAACCGAAACTGTTTAATACAATGCTAATATATTTTATCATTTCAGGATAATGTTTATAGAAAAATAATGCACAATTTACATCACTAATTTTGTTTGAAACTTCACGGTTATAAGCTATGGTTGGAATTCTGAATTTTCCGAATGTTCACAATTTCAAATATTCTTCCAAATTATTACTTATATTTAGCAAGTAAGCTCACTATTACAAAACAATTACAAGAATTTAAGTAAAGTAATAAAATCTATTGGGATGAAAAATTTTAAAATCATAGTCTGGAGGAATAATTTAGAAAAATACATTTTTATTTTAGATGACCACACTTTATATGGACAGCACTATTTAATCCTCCAAAGGAATAGTGTATATTTTAAGAGATATTAAAATCCATGACCCTTCACAAGGTATGCTTCTGAGACTGAACAATGAGAACAAATCAGTCAAGAAATAAAGATGTCAGCATAAAAAGTAGAATAGAAAAGGAGCAGAGAAGAAAAGAAATCAAAGAAATATTGTAAGAAGTGATATCCCAATTATTAAAATTTATATCAGTCTGGTTCAGTAAACTCATATGCACAATGTTAGAATCCAGGTGTTCAATGATAGAGAAGACTTCATTTTTACCCTGTGGGGATCTGTCAATACAAAACATAACATATATTAGTTATCAAAATATTTTGCATTTATGTGTTATAAGATACAGTGTATTTTCTCATGAGCTTACTTCTACCTCATTCAGCATCCTAGCACTTTTCTTTTATTTATTACTAGTGTTTTTTTTTTTTTTTTATCTTATCCTTTAAAAGCAAACATTTTGCTTAAGGTGTGTAGTTGGGAGGGTTTACCTAGCATGAAACATTTGTTTTAACTGGTCTTTTTTAGCAAGACGGTTCTCATAAAAACATACATTTGATTCCTTATTTTGTTTTACTAGTGCATACAAATAAACATGCTGTTAGGTATTAATGGAATTATTTTTCTCTTGTTTAGTAGAAACAAACAAGCAAAGAAAGAAAGCTGAGGTCATTTGACTCTTCAGGCAATTCATCCTATAAACCTACTTAACTAAGGTATATACCACATCCAATTTTAGTAATAGCTGTCGAAATTAATTATTTGATTGTGACATTTCTTAGCTATTAATCTGTATACACAAATATATAATGGGCACTTAAAGTATCTTAATGAATTACTCTTAAAAAAAAATGTAGAGCTACAACATGTATAGATTGACCTCAGATCAATATTCAATCAACAAACAACACTATCTTCAAACATTTCAGTACTGAGTTGATTTACACCTGAGTACTTTACATTAAGAAATGTGTTTATTGGAAAAGAAAACTCTAAAGGTTTCTGATTGACTAAAAACATATCAGGGGCAGGAAAGAGAGGTGTTCTTAAAATTTTGGGTACAATATTATAAAATATGGATGTATCTGAAAACAAAACAGTAAATTTAAGAAACAAACAAAAAACTGGTTGCAAAGTGAGGCTTTGAGAACAAGGTCTGAATTTCCTAAGAACTATTAAAGTCTTGTTTTAAATTGCTGTTCAAAAAATGGAGAATCAAAATTTCCATTTGGAACTGTGTAAAAATGAAAAAAAAAAAAAAAAACCACAGTTCATTTTATAGGCCAGATTTCACTTGCTATATTGCTTTTGGCCAGATAACAAATTAAATTTACAGTCACACATTTATTTCATGCTTTGAAAGTATTTTAACATATGTTTAAACTCATGTGGTAAAATATGACTTTTTACTATTCTGTTAATTTCACTTGGTTGCTGTTAAAGGGCTTACCAGTTTTCATTGCTTTATCTCCAAATTTATGACCAACTATTTCTGTCTTGCCTTTAATGTAACATTTGTGTATGATTTTACTTTAGTAATCTAAGATTCCAGCTGCTTAACTAAAGACAAGATTTTCTTTACTTTCTGTTCATTAAATTAAAAACAAGATGATGCATCATTCGGAAATATGTCCCATTCTGTATCTGCATGTGTTTCAGTACTCTTCACATTTCTTCTGGTTTCCATGTTTCCAGCATATTAAACAGGCCAGTAGGAAAGTATGTTGGGAAGAATACCCAACAAGCAACACAGCACATGGTCAACATGTAATTACTACCTATGCTGCTGCTTCCATTTCTGGGTGTTTCCTTTCGCTTCCTCTTTTCATCTGTAATTAAAAACTGCACTGAATTAAATATGCTTTCATTAGAAGTTGATGTGCTTTTTCATTAATGTGTGTCCTAAATTGCAGTAATACTATGCATTTGAAAGGAGCTTGACAGATTTAAAATAATTTGCATATTCATCTCCCAATTTTGATTTCCAAAATTACAACTCACATAAATAGATGTTATTATTTCCTTTAAAAATAGAGTAACTGAGACTCTGGGAGATTAGGTCATATTTTCAAGGAATCTTGGCTGCTAATGTGCCCTGAAGTGGACACTCCAGGGTTCTTTCTTCTATAAATGGTTGTCACTATTTTAAGAGTAAAGCAATTTCAGGTTGAAATTTATTGCTGACAGATTTATGTATTCAATAAGAAGTCTACCCACAAAAATAAAATACAATGAAGTTGTGTTTTCTCTCTGATGTTTTACATCTCTTTACTGATTTGCTATTGCACTAGACCAAGTTTCTTGATAAGATGGGCTTCCCAGGTGGCTCAGATAGTAAAGAATAAGATAGTACCATATTTGAACCCCAGCTGGAAAATTTATTAGTAACTAGATATAATAACTCACCTCTCAAAGCTTCAGTTTCCTCTTGGTAAAGTAGGAACAGCAATCTTTTGTATTGCAATTGTTTATAAATTACAATATGTAAGTTGCCTAGCAATAACTGGCATACATTATATCCTCAATAAGTAGTATTAAACTCATAAGAACAGATATTATACATAATCTTAGCTAAAAGGTCAAGAAGCTATAATAAACAGAAATTAGTACTATTTTTATTATTTAATGCTTAAACATATGACATATATTTCATTTTTTGTAACTATAGTGCTAATATTATGTTTATGAGTTTCCCAGGTGGTGCAATAGGTAAAGAACCCACCTACCAATGCAGGAGACGTAAGAGACTTGGGTTCAATCCCTGGGTTGGGAAGATCCCCTGGAGGAAGGCATGGCAACCCACTCCAGTATTCTTGCCTGGAGAACCCCATGGACAGAGGAGCCTGGCGGACTCAGTCCACAGGTTTGTAAAGAGTTAGATATGACTGAAAGGACTCAGCACACACACACAGCACACACTGTATTTATACAAATAGTAAAATATGAATAGAACAGAAAATTCATGTCATTTTAAAGTAAAAAATAAAATCTCAGGAGGATTAAGATAAATTTCTGAAGTGACTCTAGTCACTTCAGAAATATGTATTTGATATAAATCTGCATTTGATTTGATGGATCACAGACCTAAGTGTAAACACAAAACATTTAGAATATAGTATTGGAGAAATTGTAAAGAAACTTGGGTATGTTAGTTAATAACATTAAGGTACAATATCTAAAGCATGATCCATGAAAGAATACATCAATAAGTGGGACTTCATTAAAATCAAACACTTCTGCTCTGCAAAAGACAATGTCAAGGGAGTTAGATGCCAGAATGCAGACTGGATGAAAAAATTTGCAAAGCCACATCTGATAAAATATAAGACATCTTAAAATCAATAGTAAGGAAGCAAAAACAAATAAGCACATGAAAAGATCCTCTACTTCATATGTTATCAGGGAAGGCAAATTAAAATAACTTTGAGATACCACTACGTATCTATTTGAATGCCCCAAATCTGGAACACTAACAACAAACTTACTGGTAAAGATGGAGAGCAACTCCTCCCCTTTCTGGTGGGATTATAAAATAGTGCGGCCACTTGAAGGTTTCTGATAATACTACACATACTTTCACCATGCGATCCAGTAATCATGCTCCTTGGTACTTACCCAAAGGAGCTGAAAAATTATTCCCACACAACACCTGCACGTGGATGTTCATGGAACCTTCATTTGTAATTGCAAAAACTTGGAAGCAACCAAGATATCCTTGCGAGGTTGTTGTTCTGTCACTAAGATATGTCTGACTCTGAGACCCCATGGGCTGAAGTAAGCCAGGCTTCAATGTCTTTCATCATCTCCCAGAGTTTGCTCAAACTCATGTCCACTGAGTCAGTAATGTTATCTAACCATCTCATCCTCTGCCACCCCTTCTCTTGCCCTCAGTCTTTCCTAGCATTAGGAAGTGAATCAGCTGTTTATATTAGGTGGCCAAAGTAAGATGGGAAATTAAAGCAAATTAATACCACAGCACAAAATGACATTAAGATCAATTCATCCCTAACAAATCCTGAAGAAGCTTAAGCTTGACGCAACAAATCATCATATTTTAAAAGCATGAAACAATGACCACGATAATTAATTAAAAACAGAGATTCAGAACTTTAGGGAAGGCCAGGCTCATGTTTCTATTTCCATGCACAGAATCTTGCATAGGAATTTAAAAAACAAAACCAAAAAAATGCAAACATAAAGCACGAATGACTCTTAATGTTGACCAACTGAATATAAATCTTTCTGAGCAGAGCTGATTGATTGTCATTTTTGTTTACATTTTGGTAGATGCATACAATGAAACAGTGTGCAACAGTTAAATTCAATACTATAATTATATATTATATATTAAACTTATAATATTATAAATTGTTAAAATACATTGTGTATTAAAAACAAAAATATATAAAAAGAAAAAAATAAATGTAATTGGTTTAGCAAAATATCATTCATATGTTTAAATTCATATTTTAATATAGTATATTTAAAAATAACACATATTTTTAAAATACATATTGATTTTTATTAGGAAACATGGAATATGCAAATTATACCTCAATAATTTGGAAATAATTTTATTGGAATGATTTATAGAGAAAGGCAAAATAAGTGGAGCTACTATCTTTTCTTCTTATGAATGTAGGTTTTCTTATTTTATTAGCATGTTAATATAGAATTACAAAATGCAAGCATGTCTCAAATTTAACCTCACCTACTTATTTTGCTTTTAGTCAAGATGCCACCAGAAACTCAATGGATTAAATGATTTTCTCAGAAGCATAATAATTATGGAAGAGCGTGGGTACAACATGTCTCATAATACACTCTCCAGAAAAGTAGCTATAAAACTCTTATTCTTAACTATGTGTTTTTACTTTAGTCTTTCATCATAAGCAGCTCAAAACCTTATTTTCTACTTATTTGACAAAATTCCTGTGGTTAATATCACATAAGATATAAAAATGCATAATGATTTAACCGTAAAATCAAAACAGAAAATTTTCAATTCTCATCATCTCCATTTAATATCATACTGAAGATCTTAACCATCACAAATCATAAATAAAAATACAGTCACAGGTGTACTAACAAAAAGAAATAAACTTGTTAAAATATTTTAAACACAGAAATATAGAAAGTTGGAACTACAGTATAAAAAATTATTTTTCTCTTAGCTATTTGAGTGCTAAGTTGTTAACTTATCAACAAGTGAATTCTCATACATCTCAAAGTTGGTGCACTTGACTTCAAACTTACCTTAAAGGCACAATAAGCTAGATAACATAAATAATATACAAATAGATCAATGGAACAGAGTCAATCATTCATAAGCAGGCTACTAAATATGGTCAGCTGAGTTTTAACTAAGGCATATGACAAGGATATATAGATCCAACCAGTCCATTCTAAAGATCAGTCCTGGGTGTTCTTTGGAAGGAATGATGCTAAAGCTGAAAATCTTTTAATTTGACCACCTCATGTGAAGAGCTGACTCATTGGAAAAGTCTGATGCTGGGAGGGATTGGGGACAGGAGGAGAAGGGACGACAGGGGATGAGATGGCTGGATGGCATCACTGACTCGATGGATGTGAGTTTAAGTGAATTCCGGGAGTTGGTGATGGACAAGGAGGCCTGGCGTGCTACGATTCATGGGGTGGCAAAGATTCGGACATGACTGAGTGACTGAACTGAACTGATTGAACTGATGACATTTCAAACAGAGAAGTATTTTCATAAATTATGCTAGAACAACTGGTTCATTACATAGATCACCATATGGAAAAGAAAAACAATAAAAAACTATATTTCATGTGTTATGATATACACAAAAATGTATAAATGATTGAGATGGAAAATATAAAACTATACATTTACCAGAAGAAAATATGGGGGAAGAATAACTTTATGACCTTAAGGTATCAGTATTCTGTTAGACTCAGAAAGCACTAACCATAAAAAGAGAAAAACAAAAAGATAAAATGGACTTCATTAAAATTAAAAACTTAACATAAAGAAAATGAATGAGCCAACCAGAAACTGGCAGAAAATTATTTGCAATAACTATATATCTGACAAAAAACTTACATGCAAATATAAACAACTCAAGGCTCAATTATAAAATCTCAACAACCTAATAAAATAGTGGGCAAAAGTAGAAAACAACTGCATAGAGGGATTATATATATGTTATATAATCATTAACCATTTTGTGCAGCCCCAGTAAAGATGCTCAACATTCTTAGTCCTGAGGGAAATGAGAGAAATGGAAATAAAGGCCCATACTGCAATTTCACTGCACACTCTACAGAATGGCCCAATTGGCAATGACATTGCCAACACGAATGTCATCCAGAACACTGAACAATAGAACCTTTCTTAGGGCTAAGGGTTTAAAATAGTATATACAATCAGTTCAGAAAATTAGAATTTTTTTCACTAAGTTAACCATATACCTAATCCATGGCTGGAAACTTTACTTCTATGCATTTGCCAAACACACACACACACACACACACACTCAAACATGTTTACACAAAATGACCCAAACACTGATCAGAAGGTGACTGGATAAACAAGATGTGGCATACTAGTACAATGAACACCACTCAGCAGTAACAAAGAACAGACCACTGATTAGCATGCAGAAACTCAGAAAATACTATGCTGAGAAAAATCACATCCAAAAGAACATTTGCTTTATAAATTCACTTACATAAAATTCTAAATGAGGAAATACCAATTTTCTTTTGAAAGAAGTTAGAACAGTGGTTGCCTGTTGTGGGTAGGAGATTGACTAAGAAGTAACACAGGAATTTTCCAGGGTGATGGATATATTACATCTTCATATGATTGCAGAGGTAGGTTCATTTGTCAAAATTCATCAAATCATATTTAAGGTCTGTGTGTTTTGCTACAGGTAAGTAAATAATACTTTAAAATTAAAAATGCTTTTCTTAAGATTTATTGATAAAGTCTAAATATGCCAACAAATATTATCTCCCCATTCCTATAACAATGTAACTATGTATATATGTTTCTTCCTTTGCTTTTTATCAGTTATGTTAATATAGAATTATAGAATGTAATGGTATCTGAAATTTGTTCTAAGCCAAATAATGCATTTTTAGTGATAATAAAACCAGAAACCCAGGGAATTAAATTATTTTCCCATAATCATATAGGGAATTAGTTTTAGAAGACGGATTTCAACATAGTTCTTGTGATCTAGTCTCACTAAAAATACCTACAAGGTTGCTTGTCTTTTTTTTTTAATTAATTTTTATTTTTTAGTTTGTTTTGCTTTACAATATTGTATTTATTTTGCTATATATTGACATGAATCAGCCACGAGTGTACATGAACTCTCAATCCCGACCCCCCACCTCCCACCTCCCGCCCCACACCATCTCTCTCGATTATCCCCGTGCATCAGTCCCAAGCATCCTGCATCCTGCATCGAACCTAGACCAGCAATTCGTTTCACTTATGATATCATACATGTTACACTGCCACTCTCCTGAATCATCCCACCCTCTCCCTCTCCCACAGAGTCCAAAAGGCTGTTCTATACATCTGTGTCTCTTTTGCTGTCTTGTGTACAGGTTTATCATTACCATCTTTCTAAATTCCATATATATGTGTAAGTATACTGTATTGGTGTTATTTTTTCTGGGTTACTTCACTCTGTATAATCGGCTCTAGCTTCATCCACCTCATTAGAACTGATTCAAATGTATTCTTTTTAATGGCTGAGTAATACTCCATTGTGTATATGTACCACTGCTTTCTTATCCACTCATCTGCTGAAGGACATCTAGGTTGCTTCCATGTCCTGGCTATTATAAATAGTGCTGCATTGGGGTACACATGTCTCTTTCAATTCTGGTTTCCTCGGGTCTTAACTGTGTATTTTTTAATTTTGTGTTTAGCGTGGTGGTGGTTTAGTCGCTAAATCTTGTCTGATCTTGTGATCCCATGGACTGTAGCCTGCCAGGCTCCTCTGTCCATAAGATTCATCAGGCCACAATACTTGAGTGGGTTGCCATTTCCTTCTCCATGAGATCTATCTGACCCAGGCATCGATCCCAGGTGTTCTGAACTGCAGCAGACTCTACCAACTGAGCTACGAGAGAAGTCCCTTGTGTTTAGCATAAGCAATTTCAAAAACCTTTTTTTAAAAGTAGGTGTATTATAAAAATAAAGAATATAGAATATAAATCAAAGGTAAAAAATTAATATTTGAGCATAGAGAATATATTCTTAATTGAAAATAAAAATAATTCAAAATAAAAGAATCTTAATCATTCCAGTTAAAAACAGGCAAATAAATTGAATAGATATTTCTCCAAAGAATATATACAAGGAGCCAATAAGTTCATGAGATAATGCTTAACATCACTAAATCCTTGTGCTGTGTTGTGTTGTGCTCAGTCGTGTTTGACTGTGCAACCCAACCTAAACTCTATGTAGACTGCCAGGGCCCTCTGTCCATGAAATTTTCCAGACAAGGATACTGGAGTGGGTGCCATTTCCTACTTCAGGGTATCTTCCTGACCCAGGGATCAAGTCACATCTCTGTGTCTCCTGCACTGGCAGGTGGATTCTTTACCAGCGAACCACCTGGGAATTCAGTGGTAAAGAATCCACCTGCAATGTAGGAGATGTGGGTTTGATCTCTGGGTCAGGAAGATTCCCTGGAGAAGGAAATGGTAACCCATTCTGGTATTCTTACCTGGGAAATCCTATGAACAGAAGAGCCTAGTGGGCTAAGGTCCATGGGGTTGTAGAGTCAGACAGGACTTATCAACTAAGCAACAACAAACACCTGGGAGTCCTTAGGGGAATCCAAATCAACATCTGAGATTTCATTAGGATGCTTATTGTCAACAAAACAGGAAAGAAAACAACAACTGTTGGCACAATGTGGAGAAATTTGAACCACTTTACATTGCTGCTGGGACTATAAATGTTGCAGTCCCTGTGGAACAATATGCTGCTTCCACAAAAAACTAAATGCAGATTTATCCTACGATCTAGAAAGCCCACATCTGGGTGTATATACAGGACCACTGACCACTGAGTCTCAAATATTTATTTCTATAAAATAATTATTCACAATAGTCAAAAGTGGTAACAACCCACATGTTCATTGACAGATGAATGGATAAATAAAATATGGTTTGTACATACAACAGGATATTATTCAACCTTACAAAGGAATGGCTTCCCAAAACGTGTTACAATATGATGAACCTTAAAACATTATGTTAAGTGAAATAAGCCAAACATCAAAGGACAAATATTGTGTGACTCATATGAGTTGCCTGGAATAGGCAAATTCACGGGGAGAAAATAGAATAGTGGTTACTAGGGGCTCAGGTTGGAGAAGGCAATGGCACCCCACTCCAGCACTCTTGCCTGGAAAATCCCATGGACAGAGGAACCTGGTGGGCCGCAGTCCATGGGGTCGCTAAGAGTTGGACAAAACTCAGCGACTTCCCTTTCACTTTTCACTTTCATGCATTAGAGAAGGAAATGGCAACCCACTCCAGTGTTCTTGCCTAGAGAATCCCAGGGATGGGGGAGCCTCGTGGGCTGCCGTCTATGGGGCCACACAGAGTCGGACACGACTGAAGCGACTTAGCAGGAGCAGCAGCAGGGGCTCAGGTAGACGGTAAAGGAAAATTATTGTTTCATAGATACAGAGTTTCAGTCCAGGTTGATGGAAATTCTCTGGATGGGTACTGAGGATGGTTGTTCAAAACTATGAATGTTTCTAGGGCCACTGTTTTGTATATTTAAAAATATTTAGATGGTAAATTTTATGTCATGTATATTTTACCGCAATAATAAAATAAATTATTTTAGAAACTTTTTATTAGCATACTAATTTTAATATAGCTGATGTGTAATGCTGCTTATACTTATGTGAAAAGAAATACAATAAATGTATGCTTCTAAAGTTTTATTGAGATATTTTGAAATTAACTTTTATTGTCAGAAACACGCTTTGCCTCAGAACCATTAGAGTAATTTCTAAAATAATTTGTGCACATTCATATTATTCCAAATGACTCCATCCTTTTCCTAATTTCAATTACTTATTGTTACAAAATTTTAGTAGACTTACAAAATTTTAGTAGACTTACTAAATATATTTCAAATGCCTACCTTTTTTTCCCCCCAAATTGTTATTCTTTATTGTGGGGCTATTGTCATCTGTGTGTGTTTATGTGGGCAGATGTCTGCTTTCTTTGAAATATATTTTTGCCTGAAAAAGATCCAAATTTCTATTGCACTGTGAATCCATTATTTTATTAGAGCTATTAATCTGCAGAAACTTTTGCCTATGTTTTTAACAGTGACAGAAGTCTTTGTATTCAATTTTGTTTTCACTGAAAACAATAAGGCTAAAAATATTTATATGGGGTTTGTGTAGAGTCATCAGCCCCAGTTCTGCCTGGAAGAAGGGAATGTTGCTCCAACTGTATGAAATCAGTTTCAAGAACTGTCTCAACTACAGAGAGCTAGCTCACCCAAAGTTACATTTGAGAGGGAAGTTCACATCCCTAATGTGATGGAGACAGAGATGTAAGGGCCTAGCCATTTCAATCCTATAGCTGATGGGATATTTAAACTCCAGAGATCCCAAGAGGTGGATTGAGGTGATAGGGCCTGCATCACTTACTAATTCTCTTCATTCTCCTCATTCTCACATCTCTTTTCCACAAGTATTTATGCCTAAGAAACCCCTCACACATGTTTTGAAAGGTTATCTCATGCAACATGTAAAATATATACTATTGTTGATTGTTATCTGATTACTGCTAAAATTGACACAGTAAAATGTTCTCTGCATTTTTATCCAATCATACCCCAAAATTAAAGACTATCTCTAGAGAATATCTAGAAAATGTCTGCTTGTGATACGTTTTTCATCTAATTTGCTTTGGAACCACTTAAGTTTTTCCAATAAGGAAAAATACTACTCTTTTGAAAGGTTTGAAATAATATTGATTTTGCCAAAGGAGTTATGATCTGGCCAGACTCATGGTAGTGTGAGATGAAGAATTTATTCATAGCTGCTGATTTTGAAATCCTACTAGCTTATTACCTATTTTAATAAAGATCTGTTCCTGATCTAGCTTTTTTCAAAATGTGTTCTGAGAAAAAGAAAAGAAGCAGTGTCCATTAGCTCATTCCATCTCTTAGAGGTTGCAAATTACTGGAAGAGGAATTTTGCATCAGAAAAGACCCAGTTTAAGAGTCTGGGAGGAGAATCACTTTTCAATCTTCTTTCACTTTATTGTGGCATTCATCATAATTAGCATTTCAGTGGTCAGTTGTGAGTCGCATATATAGGGTAAATATATTAATAAGTTATATGCTTCACCACATTTTACAGTCAGATTTATGATGAACCTTGATAAACCTTGATGAAGGGAAAGATTTTAAGAAATTGGACAAAAAGATGTGAGAAGTAACAGAAATAGCTTTAATTAAACTAAAAAAAAAATTGATTAATGCTAAAAGCCACAGGGGTCAGCATTAAGAAAATACTTTAGAGAAAGGAAAGAGTGAACAATGATATGAAAGATAAATTAAGTCAGAGGCCAGGCAAGCATTATTATTCAGCTTTGAGTCAAAGTCAGTTTAAGAACAATGAAAAACTTAAGAGGAAATTCCATGAGATCCATAAGAACTGAAGTTAAGACACTGGTTAGAGTATAGAAACAGGAAAGCAAGCAAGCAAGAAATGACTGATGTTTATTGAGTATTTACATCATGCCAGAAAATGCTTAATATATTCCATAAATTAATATATTCAATACTAGCAATATGTTCATGAAAAGAATGTTGCTGCTGAGTGGTAATCTTTAGCAACTAACTCTCTGGAGGACGGAGGCCTGATTGTTATAGTCTGCCAATTTCCATGCTGTAAATACCACACCATGCTCAGTTTAAAACTATCACCAAGACATGAGCAGGCATGGGATCTAGTAGGCATGAGTTAGCTCTGGCATTCTACTACTTCTGTGTCTAGTTTAAAATGAAAAACATAAAGACAAATTATAAATCCAGGCAGACAAGAGTGAACTTTATGTAAAGCTTTTCTGATTCAAAACTCCATGATATTTTTACTAAACCAGTCTTTAGGAAAAGCAAAATAAAAGACAAAAAATTGTCTAGAATGGGGTGGAGAAATCATATATTCTAAGTACTCTGGCTGGGCTAGAAGTTAAAATTTATTAAAGGCTTAAAATCACCTGAGAAACCCAAGAAATGGAGTTAGAAGAATAAAGTCCACCACCCCCTGGACATCCAGAATGAAGCTTTTGAAACTTGCCTTACAACTAAAGTCAGGAACAAGACAAGGGTGCCCACTTTCACCGCTACTATTCAACATAGTTCTGGAAGTTTTGGCCACAGCAATCAGAGCAGAAAAAGAAATAAAAGGAATCCAGATTGGAAAAGAAGAAGTAAAGCTCTCACTGTTTGCAGATGACATGATCCTCTACATAGAAAACCCGAAAGACTCCACCAGAAAATTACTAGAGCTAATCAATGAATATAGTAAAGTTGCAGGATATAAAATCAATACACAGAAATCCCTTGCATTCCTATACACTAATAATGAGAAAGTAGAAAAAGAAATTAAGGAATCAATTCCATTCACCATTGCAACGAAAAGAATAAAATACTTAGGAATATACCTACCTAAAGAAACTAAAGACCTATATATAGAAAATTATAAAACACTGATGAAAGAAATCAAAGAGATTGACTCATTGGAAGAGACCCTGATGCTGGGAGGGATTGAGGGCAGGAGGAGAAGGGGACGAATGAGGATGAGATGGCTGGATGGCATCACGGACTCACTGGACATGAGTCTGAGTGAACTGCGCGAGTTGGTGATGGACAGAGGCCTGGGGTGCTGCAATTCATGGGGTCGCAAAGAGTCGGACATGACTGAGGGACTGAACTGAACTGTCACTTCAGGCTGAGCCCAGTTCTGACTGATGCACTCTCCAATGAGATGCGTCGTTCCATCTCCTCAGGCCCTGACTGAGGAAAGGTGAGGTCAAGAGGTGAGGAGCAGCCCTGAGTGCTACACTGATTGATGTCCCTCCACACAGAAGTGGGCATTAGCGGGGAGAGAAGAGTTCCCCTTCTGACAAGTTATTCACTCGGCAAATGAATACATACCTCTTGCTATAGGCCAAGCCCTGCTCTAAGAGCTAAACAACTGACAGCTTATTTAATTCTCATAACAGTCCTCAAGTAAGCAGGACTTACCCTTGGTGGGAACTGGCTGATCCCACCAATTGTTTGTATGGAGAAGACAATATTGTTGGTGGACAATAAGGCAGACATGCTCAGTCACTTTAGTCATGTCGACTCTCTGCGACCCTCTGGATGGTGGTAGCCCACCAGGTTCCTCGGTCCATGGGATTCTCCGGGCAGGATTACTGGAGTAGGTTGCAATTTCCCTCTCTAGGGGCTGTTGCCAATCCAGGGATCGAACCCGCATCTCTTGTATTTCCTGCATTGGCAGGTGGGTTCTTTACCACTAGTGCCACCTGGCAGAAATGTGTATATGTAGAGGGAAAAATGCAGAAGCCAAAGGCAGTAGAGGCATGCATAAGAAGATACCACGGGGTGGAAAGAAACTGAGTTGAAACTGCTGGTGGTTGAGTGCGATAGGAGGGCAGAAGCAGGGCAGATACTGACAGGCAGTGATGGAATCCACACAGTGATGGGAAAATAGTCTAGGAATGATGAATTCAACCTGCTGAAGGGGTAAGCACAAGCCAGGGCATCTCAGGTGACCTCTGAGGTAGCCTTTATTTCTCCGGCCTCTCTGTCTGTCCCAACATACACATCCTTCACTTGAGGTAACACAGGAGGGTCTCTGCACTTGTTCCTCCTCGGAAACCGCCTGGTGCAGCGATGGCATGCAGAAGAGCTAGCCTGCCTGGGGTTGCATCCACACTCCATCACGCCCAAGCACTGGCATCTGGAGCAAGTCACTTGACGTCTCTGGGCCTCTGTCACATCATCTGTGGAGGAGTTTATCATAGGGGTAGTACTACTACTTACCTTGTAGGACTGTTATGAGAATTGAATAAACTGCCAGGGCCTGAGGAGATGGAACGATGCATCTGATTGGAGAGTGTATCAGTCAGAACTGGGCTCAGCCTGAAGTGACAGGAAACCCAAAATATCCTCTAGGACTGAATAATAATTAAACAATATACAGGTCATCTCTCTTCCATAAATAAAGTCTGAGGTGAGCAGTCCAGCTCTGGCATGATGTCCCCAGGGTCCCATCCTCAGAATTCAGTTTCAATTTCATGGTCCACAGGGAGTCTTGCCAGAAGGGAAAAGGAAACCTAGGGGGAGGAACGCAGACCCTCATCATCCTAGAATGAGGCACAAACCCGTCCTTTTACTTCCACATCCTTGAGCAGAGTCATATGGCCACACCTAGTTGCAAGAGAGATTGGGGCATGTCGTCTTTATTCTGAGGAGCCACCAGGCCCCACTGAAAGATGGGGGCTGCATTACCGTCGGGGAGGGAAGAAGAGACTGAGGGGGTAACCAGCGCCATAGTGAGTCTGTGTGGAGAAACAGAATGCTTCATTCATCCCTGTTGAGGAAAGCCTTCTCTTCATCTAGCAGGGCTGGTGGACGTCCGTCTGACTCTAGGCTTCAGGATTAGAAAGTCGCCTTGACCACCAACAGAAACTGTGTTCTCCAGTATCATTGTAATCACCACAAAGGTGATATATTTATCTCCCCTGATGAAACACTTGGCCTTGTTTTTAGTTGTTTCAGAACCCTGGTGGGGAAGAAGCAAGATTGTTTAACAGACTCTTCCAGTTTCCGGGATAGCTCAGTGAGGGAAAAGACCTGCACAAACTTTGTCATCACACACAGGAGTCGTGTAGGAGTCCATACGTTGTCGACTCATGGCACAGAGAGAAGCCAGGGTGCATTTCTGGCTCTGTTTCAATTGCACTCCTCCTAGATCCAAAATGTGCTTGGTGACTAAATATGTCTGGATGCAATCTAAAAAAAAAACCCTCCAGTCAAAGCAATGCCATTATACATATTCCATTCTGGGGAGATTTTATGTTGAGTGGGATCCAGGGCTTTTGTGTTAATCCTTCAGCAGAGTTGGGGTTTTTGGATCTAAACTGACTATTCTCTACCATGTACTCTTTTAACATTCAGAAAGTGTCCATTTTTAGCAAAAGCCCAGCTGTGTGAATGCAGCATATTGGTGTGGAGGAGGGTTACATTTCAGTTTTCTGTATTAGAGAAGTAAGAAAATCACTGACTTTTAGATTTGGAAGGAAACTTAGGGATCTTTGAGCCAACCCTTCCTACTACAGATGAGAAAACTGAAGCCCAGAAAAGGAAAGAAAAACTGGTCACCAAGCTAATAAATTATAGATTTGGACAAGGGCCCAATAATTACCACTTCAATATACCTACAGGATACCTACCACCCAAGGCAAAACTCCTCTCCACTCTCTTCCATGCAACACCTTCCCTACAGTCAATACAACTAAGAAAGAGATGAGATGGGTTATTTAAACTAATTCTCCATGCCTTGTTTTCCCACCTGTAGAATGAGAATCACGATGACTGTCTCACAGGGCTATCCATAAAGATGAAGTTAGATAACTATGCTAATGCATGTGTGCATGCTAAGTCACTTTGGTTGTGTCTGACTCTGCAACCTCATGGATTGTACCCCACCAGGCTCCTCTGTCCATGGGATTCTCCAGGCAAGAATACTGGAGTGGGTTGCCTTGCCTTCCTCCAAAAGCTCTTCCCAACCCAGGAACCAAACCAATGTCTCTTAGGTCTCCTGCATTTGCAGGCGGGTTCTTTACCACTAGTACCACCTGGGAAGCCCAGCTAGGCTAATACTCTTACATAAACAAAGTAAATGCACCTCAGACAGAGTAAGGGCTCACAAGGAGATTTTATTAAAAGAGAACACCACGTAAAAGGTTAAAAGCTCTAAGCAGGTACTGAGGTCTTATCACTTCTGTCACTTGCTCATTCATTCATTCAATCAAGAGTAAACACATAGTTATTGATCTGCTCTGTGGCAAGCATTGAGCTGAATTCTGGGGATAGAAAGGTGAATCTGATCATGCTCATGGTGTAGAAGAGGAAATAAGTGATTACATAATATATTAAAACCAAAAAATGGAATGGGTAAATACAGGTATGAGGTATACAGAGTGTCCAATGAAGTCTCTTGATTAAGGCTGGGAGCAGAGAGAGTAACAGAAAATATTTCCTGAAAGAAGTGACTCCTGAGTTTGATTTTCAAAAAAACTGCAGGTGCAAAGGCACTGAGGCATAAGACACTATGTTGCTGCTGCTGCTGAGTCGCTTCAGTCGTGTCCAACTCTGTGCGACCCCATAGACAGCAGCCCATGAAGCTCCCCCGTCCCTGGGACTCTCCAGGCAAGACTGAGTTTGATTTTCAAAAAAACTGCAGGTGCAAAGGCACTGAGGCATAAGACACTATGTTGCTGCTGCTGCTGAGTCGCTTCAGTCGTGTCCAACTCTGTGCGACCCCATAGACAGCAGCCCATGAAGCTCCCCCGTCCCTGGGACTCTCCAGGCAAGAACACTGGAGTGGGTTGCCATTTCCTTCTCCAATGCATGAAAGTGAAAAGTGAAAGTGAAGTCACTCAGTCGTGTCCGACTCTTAGCGACCCCATGGACTGCGGCCCACCAGGCTCTTCTGTCCATGGAATTTTCCAGGCAAGAGTGCTGGAGTGGGGTGCCATTGCCTTCTCCATAGTTACTCATGGAAAAATAACAGAGTTCAGTGTTAGAGAATAAGGTGCAAAGAGGACAGAAATAGGAGCTGAGGTGGACAGGAACCAGATCATGAAGACTGTTCAGTCCATGTTGAGAACTAAGAGTTTATGTCCAGGCAGTCAAGAGCTTTGTGCATGCTTTTTGAGTAGAAAGAGATATGGCCAGATTGTTTCTGGTATGAGTTGAGTAAAAGGAGCAATTTGGGAGGCAGGAAGCAGGAAAGCAAGTTAGGCGACGAAGTCAAGACTGCAAGCTGTTCACCAATATCCATCCAATATCCATTCTCTCTTCTTACATAGGGGTGGAATTTTTACCTGAACACAGGCTGCCCAGAATGAAGACTACATTTCCTAGTTAACTCCTTGCAATGAAGCGGGGCCATGTGACTAATCCTGCACAGTGGGATATGATTCTAAATTACATGGGAAACTCTGGGTTCCTAGTTAAAGAAAAGGTTAAAAATACCCTCTCATTTCTCATATCCTCCTTCTTTCTTCCTGGAATTCAGGGATGGTGGTGAGCCATCTTGGGCCATGTAGATGAGAGCACCACCAGAAGGAGGAGGAATTCCCTAGCAGAAGGAATCTGAGCTTCTGAAGAGGAAGAGGCTGCAGACCAGCCTGGATTGTTACGAGACAGAGAAAAACCTCCTGTCTTGTGTTTTAAGTCACTGGTACTTAGGTCTTTTGCCAACAAAGGTCCGTCTAGTCAAAGCTATGGTTTTTCCAGTAGTCATGTATGGATGTGAGAGGTGGACTATAAAGAAAGCTGAGCGCCAAAGAATTGATGCTTTTGAACTGTGGTGTTGGAGAAGACTCTTGAGAGTCCCTTGGACTGCAAGGAGATCCAACCAGTCCATCCTAAAGGAGATTAGTCCTGAATATTCATTGGAAGGACCTATGCTGAAGCTGAAACTCCAATACTCTGACCACCTGATGCAAAGAACCAACTCATTGGAAAAGATTCTGATGCTGGGAAAGATTGAAGGCAGGAGGAGAAGGGGATGACAGAGGATGAGATGGCTGGATGGCGTCACTGACTCAATAGACATGAGTTTGAGTAAACTCTGGGAGTTGGTGATGGACAGGGAGGCCTGGCGTGCTGCAGTCCATGGGGTCACAAAGAGTCGGACATGACTGAGTGACTGAATTGAACCGGACTGAACTTTAGGTCTCAGTCCCATGCAGTCACACCTGCTTTGTCACAGTTCCATGAGATGCTGCTGTGTAGATGCAGGGAGACCATCTAAGCTGAGGCAGACGGAATGGAGCAGAGATAGCATCTGAGAGAAGCTGTGGGACTTACTCACAGAAGACACAAGAAGAATAGGTGTCAACTGCAGCTCCCAAATGCCTTTGCTTGAAGACTAAGTGCCTGATGACATCATCAAGGAAGAAAGACAGGAGAAATTAAATGACTTCCAAACATTTTAAAGACTTAGAAGTTTTCTGGACAAGATCTCAGTTTTCAGTTCATTTATTAATCCATTCAAAAATCCTTTACTGAACTTGCACAAAGTATAAGCAACACGTGATTTTTTCAAGTTATACATTAGCAACAGAGTCAGTTAAAAAGAAAGGTGGAGATCTCTAATGTAACATCGATCAAGTACAGAAATCTCTAGACTGTGCACAGATGTGTGAAATCCTCCATGACTTGAGCTATCATGCCCAGATTTGTACAGGCAGTGAGCCTGGAAAAGGATGGTGTGCGAGGCACACTTTGAGCTGAAAGACTTCATCAAAGCCTACTTGTTTGGAATCGAGGTGCTGTGAGAAAGAGAAAATCCCTTAATTGAGGAAGATTCCAGGTAACCAACTCACTGAGTTGTGCCATAATCCCAACTATCCTTAGGACGTCCATTTTCAACTAAATTGTTGGCACAAAATAAGAGTATGTACATGCCCTACATCTTGAAACATAGCCTTATTTAGATAATCTGTGCACATTTTCACAGCAGACTTTGAAGTGTTTATCCTCGTACACAAGTAGTTTAAATAATCACTCCCACATGATATTCTGGACTTCCTCAATAGAAAAGCTTTTCTCATATTGATTAAAAATTCAAAGGATATCTGTAAATCAGGAAAGTCATTTTACATTTGTGTTACCATCTAAAAATATTAAGCTGCCTCCAACATATCCTAAAATAGGTTTCTTAAATATAAAATACACAGGAAGGAAGATAAACAAGCTGATTTATCCTGTCTTAACGGACTGTTAAGATCCTCCCGTCTCTGCTGCCCTCAGAATCCCCTGTCAGTGGTTAAATGAAGGTATTTCTCCACTAAGTCAGACGAAGGGAAAGTGTTGCTTTAATTAACTGGCATTCAGTGCAGTTCTCCAGGTTATTTCTTGAACACCCGCCAGAACCTGCGCTAGGCCTGTAGGGTTATGTGAATTATGCATATTATGCATAATCATGTAAAACTGTTACTCTGTTACAGATGCAAGCAGAGAGCCATGGGGTCCAGAGGCAAGGATGAATTCCTCATGGTTAGAATCAAAACACTTCCTAAAGATTCCTACATTTGAGCTGAGCTTCAGGAAGGAAGGGCTGGACCTGCCAAGGAGGCAGATCCGACATTCCAGGCAGAGGGAATTCGTTTCCCTGAGTGTCGGATGATCAGTGCAGAGCCTGGTGGGAGTGGGTTGTCAGCTGTGCAAGAGGTATGTTTATGGGCTGACTTGTTCTCCAAAAATTCCTGTGTTGAGGTCCTAACTCGTAGTTCCTTAGACCATGACTATACTCGGAGACAGAGTCTTTAAAGAGGTAATTAAGGCAAAATGAGGTTGTTGGTGGACCTCCCCGGAGAAGGTGATGGCACCCCACTCCAGGACTCTTGCCTGGAAAATCCCATGGATGGAGGAGCCTGGTGGGCTGCAGTCCATGGGGTCGCTAGGAGTCGGACACGACTGAGCGACTTCACTTTCACTTTCCACTTTCATGCATTGGAGAAGGAAGTGGCAACCCACTCCAGTGTTCTTGCCTGGAGAATCCCAGGGATGGGGGAGCCTGGTGGGCTGCCGTCTATGGGGTCACACAGAGTCAGACACAACTGAAGCGACTTAGCTGCAGCAGCAGCAGCAGTGGACCTCCCAGGTGGCACCAGTGGTTAAAAAAAAGAAAAATCTGCCTGCCAATGCAGAAGGCAGAAGAGACTTGGGTTCAATCTCTGGGTCAGGAAGATCCCCTGGAGTAGGAAATGGCATCCCACTCCAGTATCCTTGCCCGGAGAACCCCACGGACAGAGGAGCCTGGCGGGCTACAGTCCATGGGGTCGCACAGAATCAGACGTGACTGAGCACATGTGCACACACACGGCAGACCTAACCCAATAAGTGACTGGTGTCAGACACTCACAGAAAGAAGACACAGGGAAGCCAAGGAAACAGGCCTCGGGAGAGGCCAACTCTGCTAGCACCTTGATTGCAAGCCTCTAGCCGCCAGGACTGCGAGGAGATACATTTCTGTTATTGAAGCCACTCAGTCTGTGCTACTTTGTGACGGCGGCTCTAGCAAATTAATATGAGGGTGACTTGTCAGAGTTTGTAAACGGCCTGCAAGTGCATGACAGTTAGTCCTGACATCATCCTTGCCAGGCACACATTGGTGTGCACACTTAAGGGAACAGGCTCACAGAGAGTAACAACTTTCTCAACGTCACCCCTCCTCAAGGAGCAGGAAAAGAACAGGTAGAGAATGGGAACCACCTGCACATGTTATTTGCTCATTTTTACTTATTGGTATTATCCTAGACACTCTTCATGCTCAGTCGCTTCAGTTGCATCCCACTCTTTGTAACCCCAGACTGTAGCCCGCCAGGCTCCTTTGTCCTCGGGATTTCCCAGGCAAGAATACTGGAGTGGGTTGCCGTGGCTTTCTCCAGGGCTCTTCCTGACCCAGGGACTGAACCCACATCTCTCAAGTCTGCTTTGGGGGCATGCTCTTCACCACTAGCACCACTCGGGGACACTCCCCATCTCAGTAAAAATCCAAGCCTGTCAATATAGGTTTGCCTATCTCAACTTTGGATAAGCTGCCAAGGGATTCTACATAAGACAAAACATCCCTGAAAACTACACTGGAAGAAGCAGAAATGAATCATAATCTGTTAAAACTGGTAAGGAATTTCGCAATCACTCAGGAAAGCCAAACGTGTAATAGATGAGAAGAGGGCCATGGCACATGACGGAGCTGGAAAGGCAGACCTGGCATATGCAGTGCTCTGGGGAGGACGTCCTCATCTTCCTGGAGCTCCAGACCCACGGAACGCTGAACGAGTGGCTGATTCCTCCCTCAGTCAGTCAGTTCAGTCACTCAGTTGTGTCTGACTCTTTGTGACCCCATGGACTGCAGCACGCCAGGCTTCCCGGTCCATCACCAACCCTGGGAATTTGCTCAAACTCATGTCCATTGAGTCGGTGATGCCATCCAACCATCTCATCCTCTGTCGTCCCCTTCTCCTCCCACCTTCAATCCTTCCCAGCATCAGGGTCTTTTCCAATGAGTCAGTTCTTTGCATCTGGTGACCAAAGTATTGGAGCTTCAGCATCAGTTCTTCCAATGAATATTCAGGACTGATTTCCTTTAGAAGAATCAATATAGTGAAAATGAGTATACTACCCAAAGCAACCTACAGATTCAATGCAATTCCTATCAAGATACCAGCGGTGTTTTTCACAGAGCTAGAACAAATAATTTCACAATTTGTATGGAAACACAAAAAACCTCAAATAGCCAAAGCCATCTTGAGAAAGAAGAATGGAACTGGAGGAATCAACCTGCCTGACTTCAGGCTTTACTACAAAGCCACAGTCATCAAGACAGTATGGTACTGGCACAAAGACAGAAATATAGATCAATGGAACAAAATAGAAAGCCCAGAGATAAATCCACACACCTATGGACACCTTATCTTCGACAAAGGAGGCAAGAATATACAGTGGATTAAAGACAATCTTTTTAACAAGTGGTGCTGGGAAAACTGGTCAACCACTTGTAAAAGAATGAAATTAGATCACTTTCTAACACCATACACAAAAATAAACTCAAAATGGATTAAAGATCTAAACGTAAGACAAGAAACTATAAAACTCTTAGAGGAGAACATAGGCAAAACACTCTCTGACATAAATCACAGCAGGATCCTCTATGATCCACCTCCCAGAATACTGGAAATAAAAGCAAAAATAAACAAATGGGATCTAATTAAAATTAAAAGCTTCTGCACAACAAAGGAAACTATAAGCAAGGTGAAAAGACAGCCTTCTGAATGGGAGAAAATAATAGCAAATGAAGCAACTGACAAACAACTAATCTCAAAAATATACAAGCAGCTTATGCAGCTCAACTCCAGAAAAATAAATGACCCAATCAAAAAATGGGCCAAAGAACTAAATAGACATTTCTCCAAAGAAGACATACGAATGGCTAACAAACACATGAAAAGATGCTCAACATCACTCATTATCAGAGAAATGCAAATCAAAACCACAATGAGGTACCATTTCACACCAGTCAGAATGGCTGCGATCCAAAAGTCAACAAGCAATAAATGCTGGAGAGGGTGTGGAGAAAAGGGAACCCTCTTACACTGTTGGTGGGAATGCAAATTAGTACAGCCACTATGGAGAACAGTGTGGAGATTCCTTAAAAAATTGCAAATAGAACTGCCTTATGATCCAGCGATCCCACTGCTGGGCATACACACCAAGGAAACCAGAATTGAAAGAGACACGTGTACCCCAATGTTCATTGCAGCACTGTTTATAATAGCCAGGACATGGAAGCAACCTAGATGTCCATCAGCAGATGAATGGATAAGAAAGCTGTGGTACATATACACAATGGAGTATTACTCAGCTATTAAAAAGAATACATTTGAATCAGTTCTAATGAGGTGGATGACACTGGAGCCGATTATACAGAGTGAAGTAAGCCAGAAAGAAAAACACCAATACAGTATACTTACACATATATATGGAATTTAGAATGATGGTAATGATAAACCTGTACGCAAGACAGCAAAAGAGACACAGATGTACAGAATGGCCTTTTGGACTCTGTGGGAGAGGGAGAGGGTGGGATGTGTTGGCAGAGTGGCAGTGTAACATGTATGATATCATAAGTGAACCGAATCGCCAGTCCAGGTTTGATGCAGGATGCAGGATGCTTGGGACTGATGCATGGGGATAATCCAGAGAGAAGGTGTGGGGCAGGAGTGGGGAGGTGGGGGTCGGGATTGGGAGTTCATGTACACTCGTGGCTGATTCATGTCAAGGTATAGCAAAGCGAATACAGTATTGTAAAGCAAAACAAACTAAAAAATAAAAATCAATTTAAAAATAAAAATAAAAAAAGAATACAAGCTTATTCAAATATTAAAAAAAAAAAAAAAAAGAATTCCTCCCTAACCCTGGATCTGATAAAACAAAAGGGATGGTGGTGTTATTGCTCACCTCACAGTCTATAGCAGGAAAGAATGGTCCACAGAAACACTCAGGAAACATGAATTATGAACTCTACGATTTGCAAGATAAAAATCAAGAGTACTGTTCTTGCCTTTTGTCTTGAGATTATCCGACTCATTCTTTATAACCATCTTTCAGACTGATGGGGTGATTGCTGCAAGACCATATGTCTATCTTCTGTGAAATCCATTGAAGAACTGGGATCACTTAAGGAGAAAGAAAACATTCATCACCTTCATGAATTTTACTATCCGGTTGAAGATAACATGAAAAATCTTCTTTTAAAATTAGAAAGAAAAAAGATAGGACTATGCTTAAAGCAGCCTTCAAATTACTTTCTCAATAACCTAAGCAGAATCTATGTGGTAGCTCCATTTTTGGTTTCTTGAGGAACCTCCACACTGTTCTCCAAAGTGGCTGTACCAGTTTACATTCCCACCAACAGTGCAGGAGAGTTCCCTTTTCGCCACAGCTTCTTCAGCATTTATTGTTTGTGGGAGTTTTGGTGATTGCCATTCTGACTGGTGTGAGGCAGAAGCTCACTGTTGTTTTGATTTGCATTTCTCTCACAATTAGAGAAGTGCACAGCTCCTGCATGGGCTATAAAGCATGGGGTAATTGAAGGTAATCACGCACATTCATCTAGCATTACAGACTTTGGGTGTCCATTCTAATCCTAGCAGCCCGGCCCCACAACTCCTGTGAATCACTGGATTCACTATAGTTTGTTTTTTTTTTTTTTTTTTTTGCTTGCCTTCAACAACCCCAAGTAGGACATTTTATTACTTATTCATTCTTTTAACTATAAGTGAACTAAGTTATGCTTGTAAATGATTGGGCCATGGCAATCAAGTTACCTGACAATTTCCATGGAAGTTACAGTGCTAACCTAATGCAATGTGACAGGACTTTCCCATCCCACATTCTCAAAATTTGATTATTCTGAATAAAAAGAAATTCATCAGGAGCCTCATTTGGATTGCACAAGGCCTGTTCAGTATCCGAATGTAGAGGTTAGGCTGCAGGAGTGACAGACAGCCCAGAGCAGCCAGCCTGCCCGTCAGTCATCTTTCTCAGGCTCCAACTGGAGCAGAATTTATGTGTACTGGTTCTGTTACCTTTTTCAGAATTCAAGGCTTTGCTAGTCCATGAATAATAAATCCACCACTAGTCATAAACTGGAAGAGACAGTCTGTATTTTGACTCCAGGAAAGCAATTTAAAAGGATTTCCCATAGTCATATAAAGATGTGAAAGTTAGACTGTAAAGGATGAACACTGAAAAACCAGTGCTTCAAACTGTGGTGCCAGAGAAGACTCTTGAGAGTTCCCTGGACTGCAAGAAAATTAAACCAGTCCATCCTAAAGGAAATCAATCCTGAACATTCATTGAAAGGACTGATGCTGAAGCTGAAGCTCCAATACTTTGGCCACCTGATTCGAAGAACTGACTTTGGAAAAGATCCTGATGCTGGGAAAGACTGAAGGTGGGAGGAGAAGGGGACAACAGAGGATAAAATTGTTGGATGGTATCATCAACTCAATGGAAATGAGTGAGCCAACTCTGGAAGACAGTGAAGGACACGGAAGTCTGGTGTGGTGCAGTTCATGAAGTCTCAAAGAGTCAGACACGACTTAACAACTGAGCAACAACAAGGCCTCTGGCACGTTCCTAGACCAGGCACATCAGAGCATCCAGAGTAGCTTCCACCCAGGTTCTTCATTCCACTGGTATTTGTTGCGTATTTCCCACAGGTGTCTAATTAGTAAATGACATAAAAGTGTAAGCATTTTGCGTTACCCTGGTTCAGTTCCGGACTGAAAAATGCGCCTTCTCTTTTCTCTATTTTCACTTGATGCTTCTCATTCTAAGTTTTTACCACCCCTACAAGGCCCCCAGCCACCAGCAGGGCACAGTGAACATTTTGTTCCATTAAGACTAAGCATGGGATTTTCACCAGACTGAAAGGGCAGCAGTCCCAATGAGGTAGGAGGGTGAGGCAACCTCAGAGCCACCTACAACGTCATTCCAAGAAACCACTGACAGGGCAGGACACTGCTTCTCCCCAACTCTCCCTTCACCAGTGAAGAACTCTCAGGATGTCTGAAATTAACACAGGTGGTCCCATGTCTTGGCTGTTGTGAATACTTTTGCTATGAACATAGGGGTGCATGTGTCTCTCTAAATGATAGTTTTGACCAGATATATATGTTCAGAAGTGGGACTGCTGGATCATAATGGCAACTCTAGCTTTTTGAGGACCCTCACTGCTGTTTTACATACTGGCTGCACCAATGTATGTTCCTCCCAACAGGCTGCTATTGCTGGTTAGCCGGTAATACGTGTAGGACTGCTCGCAACCCCAGAGACTGTAGCCCCCCAGGATCCTCTGACCCCATGGACTGTAGCCCACCAGGTTCCACTGTCCATGGGATATGCCAGGCAAGAATACTGGAGTGGGTTGCCATTTTCTTCTCTGGGGGATCTTCCTGACCCAGGGATCAAACCCGAATCTCCTGCTTGGCATGTGGATTGTTTACTAATGAGCCACCTGGGACATAAGGACAGCTAAGAGGAACGTGAAAAGATGCTCAACATCGCTAATTATTGCTGCTGCTGCTGCTGCTAAGTCACTTCAGTCGTGTCTGATTCTGTGCGACCCCATAGACGGCAGCCCACCAGGCTCCTCTGTCCCTGGGATTCTCCACGCAAGAATACTGGAGTGGGTTGCCATTTCCTTCTCCAATGCATGAAAGAGAAAAGTGAAAGTGAAGTCGCTCAGTCGTGCCCAACTCAGCGACCCCATGGACTGCAGCCCACCAGGCTCCTCCATCCATGGGACTTTCCAGGCAAGAGTACTGGAGTGGGTTGCCATTGCCTTCTAGAGAGATGCAAATCAAGACTACGATGAGCTATCTCCTCACACCAATCACAATAGCCATTATTTAAAAATTCACAAATAACAACTGTCCAACAGTGTAGGAGGGTTCATTTTTCTCCACACCCTCTCCAGCATTTACTTGTGAACTTTCTGTTGATGGCCATCCTCTCTGGTGTGAAGTAATACCTCATTGTAGTGTTGGTTTGCATTTCTCTAATAATTATCAATGCTGAGCATCTTTTCATGTTTCTCTTGACTGTCTCTACATCTTCCTTGGAGAAATATCTGTTTGGGTCTCCTGCCCATTTTCAACTGGGTCATTTGTTTTTTTTCTTAAAGGCACTGGTTGTGTATTTTGGAAATTAAGCCCTGTTGGTTGCATCATTTGCAAATATTTTCTCCTAGTCCTTATGTTGTCTCTTTATGGTTTCCTTTCCTGTGCAAAAGCTTGTAATTTGATTAAGTTCTATTTGTTTACTTTTGCTTTTATTTCTATTGTCTAAGAAAGTATCGGTACAATTTATGCTGAAGAATGTTTTGCTTGTGTTCTTTTCTAGTTCATATATATATATATATATTATATATATATATAATTTTGTTTATATTTATTGGGCTGTGCTGGGCCTTTGTTGCTACACAGGGTTTTCTCTAATTGCAGCCAGCCGGGGCTACTCTCTAACTGCTGTGCACAGGCTTCTCATCGCAGTGGCTTCCCTTGCCATGGAGCACAGGCTCTAGGGTACCCTGGCTTCAGGAAGGATTTGTGGCACATAGTTCAGTAATTTTGGCTTGTGGGCTCTAGGGCACAGGCTCAATACTTGTGGTGCACAGGCTTACTAGTCGCTCTGAGGCATGTGGGATCTTCCCAGACCAAGGATCCATGTCTCTTGCTTTGGCAGGCAGATTCTTCACCAGTGAGCCACCAGGGAAGCCCCTCTTACAGGAATTCCTTGGTGTCATCTTATATTTAAGCCTTTAAGCCATTTTGAGTTTATTGTATATACTGTGAGGGTGTGCTCTGATTTTGCATGCAACTGTCCAACTTTCCCAACGCCACCTGAAGAAACTGTCTTTTATCCATTGTATATTCTTGCTTCCTGTGTCAAAGATTGACTGTAGGTCTGTGGGTTTATTTCTGGGCTTCCTAGTCTGTTCCATTGATCTATATGTCTGTTTCTGTGCTGATACCATGCTATTTTGATTACTGTAGCTTTGTAGTATCAACAATTAACTTTTTTTTAAAAATGTATCTTATACACTGAATCTTTACTATAAACTACAAAAGTATATCATGTTTTACAAGTAATAATAAAGTGTGCAGTATTTATAGAGCATTATATAGCTCTGTGAATACACTAAAACACCACTGGTTCCTAGCTCTTAGGTAAAGTGAATGGGGAATAGGAATAACCACTAATATGTATGGAATTTCTTTTAGCAGCATTGAAAATGTTCTAAAATTATATCATGGTGATGATGAACTGTGTGAACAAATCTAAAAACACCACTAAATGGAAAAGCTTTACACTTTCTCTATGAATTTGCCTATGCTCAACATTTCACAGAAATGGAATATAACAGTATATGTTTTTGTGACTACTTTTTATCATGAATTCCAAATAGCAATTGATTCCCACAGAATGTTCTCCTTGAGTTTAACTGACCTCTTGTCTCCACAGATAACCAATGTTATGAATGATCAAATGTAGTTCCAATGTGGAATAATATTTTCATCATATTCAAGAGTAAAGTGTGAAACAATGAAGATATACATCAGAACGTCAGTCATTCATCAAGGATAAGCCATAAGCACAACACACTTTTAAGTTTAATCTTGATTATTAATATTTTTCTCCATCAGTTTTAAAGTCTAGACTAAGGATCAGCAAACTTTTGTTTAACAGGACACATAGCACATATTTCAGGCTTGTGGGTCATAAAGTTTCTGTTGCAACTACTCGACATGCCCATTGTAGTATGAAAGCAGGCATAAGCAATATGCAAATAAGCAGATGTATTCTAGGGAGATCTAGTTTACAAAAACAGATCACAGACCCACAGGCCATACAACAGAATAAACAATCAACAGAATTTATTTATAGTGTTCATCAATGTCTGATATGTAAATACTTCCGCCAGTCCCCCCGGGATTTCAAGCTACCAGTATGACATCACTGAATGCAAAGTCATGAAGAGATGCATAGTAGGGGGTGGCATGGTATTCTACTAATAAAAGGAGGTAGAATAATAGAGTGCCAAAAGCACAGTCTGCAAAGTATGAGATCCACTGACTGTGTGCTTAGTCTCTCAGTTGTGCCTGACTCTTTTCAACCCCATGGACTGTAGCCTGTCAGGCTTCTCTGTCCATGGGGATTCTCCAGGCAAGAATACTGGACTGGGTTGCCATGCCCTCCTCCAGGGGCTTTTCCCAACCAAGAGATTTAAACCAGGTCTGCCACACTGCAGGCACTTTCTTTACTGTCTGAGCCCCCAGGAGAGCATAAGGCATCTTCATGTTCCATTTTCCGTCATGATTACTAATGGTCTTTGCACTGGCCATTTTCTTCAAAGATAAGTTATAAGGGAAAAGAAAGCTTCGTGTATTTTCATCAAGCTCATAAGTAGTATTCTTTGTTGATAGAAAACCAATTAATACTGTAAGTGGCTGAGGATATTCTATTTTCTTATGAAGTAATAAACAGAATAGTCAACATAGATTTTAAAGATATAAGAAAGTAAGTTTCTAATAAACACATGAACAAACCTTATTCCAGCAGTGGATTTTTTTGTGTGTGACTTAAAAGGAACAACAAAGAAACATATGTATTTATGATGTTATATTGGATTTCAGTGACAACTGAAATATTCACTGTCTTCAATAATTCAACAGTATAGTTTATTTTAAAATTGTAATAAAAATTCTAAACTATTGTAAGATGTTGATGACATGGACATAACATTGCTTGACTTGAGTTCCTTATGTATTAGCAAGACTTTGATGAGTGCCTACAAGACGGTCAGTCACTCTGCTAAGTAAGGATGCAGAGATGAATGAGACCTCATCTCCATTTCCAGGCTCTTGTCACTCACATCAGGATGACCACGGTTGTCTTCCAACTCATATATACTTCCTACTTCCTTTAATTCACCTTACACATTACCATGTCAAAATTTCTAAAATACTACTTTAGTAATACCACTTTCATGTTGAAAAACTTTAGCCTCCTTGGGGCTTCCCAGGTGGCTCAGTGGTAAAGAATCTGCCTGCCAGTGCAGGAGACTCAAGAGACAGGGGTTCGATCCCTGAGTCAGAAAAATCTCCTGGAGGAGCAAATGGCAACCTACTCAGTATTCTTGCCCGGGAAATTCCATGGACAGAAGAGTCTGGCGGGCTATTGTCCATAGGGTCACAAAGAATCAGACATGACTTAACGACTAAACAACAATAATAGTTACAATAAAGCACAAACTTCTTAGCTTGGTACTCAAAGTCCTCAACACTGAAGTTCCTCTTCAACCCTTCTCTTCTTACACTCTCTCATCTCCAACCACTCTTTGTCTCTCAACTATATCTTTGGAATTGGGACCATTGCCTTTTTACACATTCTATTATCCTGGCTTGGAATATTATGCAGCGAAAGGCTCCTCCCCATCCATCTAAATCAAAGTTTTAGTCGATCATCTCATCTTACCTGCCCTTTCCCTAAGGATCTCTCTTACTCCTGACTTCCTATCATTTGATTCTTCCTGTCATCTGTACCACGTATGGAACAATTATAGTTGTATGGACTATTGACTGTGTCGACTGTAATAGTCAGGACTCTTAGAAATCCAACCAGAGCAAGATGTGACCAAAACAAAATTTACTGAAAGAATACTGGGGTAACTTACATTATTAAGGGATTGAACAATCCAATGGCAAGGTCAGAGGTTCAGCTGGAATGCAAAAGCAATTGAAAATGAGCAACTCCTGGTCTCTGGGTCTTGCCTTGGCTTCTCACAGTCTATTTCCTTCCAAGGTAGATGATTTCTTCCACATAACAGAAAATAGGACATCCAACAGATGCAAATATTTCATTTCATCATGCCTCCTTCCCCCGTAAAAGAAAGCCTTTTTTTCCTACTGAAGTCCAGTCAGAAAGATACTAGAGAAGGATTCAGGTTGGCATGACATGGATCAGGCACCCAGTTCCTGAGTTAGTCAGTTACAGCTACAGGCACAGCATGGTTTAGTATTTGTGTGGCTACTGGGAAACCAACTGCAAAATATCAAGGGCTGTTCCTAGAGTAAAACGAGTATGCATGAATAAGACACTGATCCTGAAAAATGTCTCACACACTCCACATCTTGACTTCCCACTGTTTACGTGCATGAGCACCCATGTGCGTGGGCATGTTCAGCACACACACACACACACACACACACACACATCCTGTTTTCAGGGGACCCGAGTGTCATAGCCATAAATGAAGACAGAGTTCTCACAGAAGTTGTTCAGTTGCCCAGTTTTGCCTACTTTTTGCAGTCCCATGGACTGCAGCAACCAGGCCTCCCTGTCCTTCACCATCTGCCAGAGTTTGCCCAAGTTCATGTCCACTGCATCGGCGATGCCATCCAGCCATCTCATCCTCTGTTGCCCTCTTCTTCTGCCTTCAGTCTTCCCTAGCATCAGGGTCTTTTCCAATGAGTCAGCTGTTCGCATCAGGTAACCAAAGTATTGGAGCTTCAGCTTCAGCATCAGTCCTTTCAATGAGTATTCAGGGTTGATTTCCTTTAGGATGGACTGGTGTGATCTCCTTGCAGTCCAAGGGACTCTCAAGTCTTCTCCAATATCACAGTTCAAAAGTATCAATTCTTCAGTACTCTGCCTTCTTTATGGTCCAGCTCTCACAACTGTATGTGACTACTAGAAAGACCATAGTCTTGACTCTGTGGACCTTTCTTGGCAAAATGATGTCTTTGCTTTTTAACATGCTGTCTAGGTTTGTCATAGCTTTCCTTTCAAGAAGCAACCGTCTTCTAATTTCAAGGCTGCAGTCACCATCCACAGTAATTTTAGAGCCAAGGGAGAGGAAATCTGTCAGTGCTTCCACCTTTTCCCCTATTTGCCATGAAGTGATGGGGCTGGAGGCCATATTTTTCTTTAAATATTCATTAAAGCCAGCTTTTTCACTCCTTCTTTCACTCTCATCAAGAGATTCTTTAGTTCCTCTTTGCTTTCTGCCATTAGAATGGTATCATCTAGGTTGTTGATGTTTCTCTCAGCAGTCTTGATTCCAGCTTGTCACTCATCCAGCCTGGCATTTCTCATGATGTGTTCTGCGTATAAGTTAAATAAACAGCATGACAATAAATAGTCTTGTAATTCTCCTTTCTCAATCCTAAACCAGTTTTTCCATACAGGCTTGTAACGGTTGTTTCTTAACAAGTATACAGGTTTCTCAGGAGACAAGGAAGATGGTTTGGTATTCCCATCTCTTTAAGAGTTTTCCACAGTTTGTTATGATCTATGCAGTCAAAGGCTTTAGTGTACTCAATGAAACAGGGGTAGATTTTTTCTGGAATCTCGCTTTCTCTGTGATCCAGCAAATGTTGGCAATTTGATCTCTGGTTCAAATTTGATCTCTGGTTTTCTAAACTCTTCAGCTTCAGTGGTTGGGGCGTAAACTTGAATGACTGTGATGCTGAATGGATTGCTTTGAGAATGAACCAAGATCATTCTCATTTTTTAGGTTGCACCCAAGTACTGCAATTCAGGGTCTTTTGTTGACTATGAAGGCTACTCCATTTCTTCTATGAGACTCTTGCCCACAGTAGTAGATATAATGGTCATCTGAGTTAAATTCACCCATTCCTGTCCATTTTAGTTCACTGATTCCTAAGATGTCGATGTTTACTCTTGCCATCTCTTGCTTGATCACATCCAATTTACCTTCATTCATGGACCTAACATTCCAGGTTTTCTATGCAATATTGTTCTTTACAGCATCAAATTTTACTTTCATTACCAGACACATCCACAACTGAAGCATCATTTCCCCTTTGGCCCAGCCGCTTCATTCTTTCTAGAGCTATTAGCAGTTCTCCTCCACTCTTCCCCAGTGGCATACTAGACAGCTTCTGACTTGGAGGACTCGTCTCTCAGTGTCATATCGCTTTGCCTTTTTATACAGTTCATGGGGTTCTCACAGCAAGTCTACTGGAGTGGCTTGCCGTTCACTCCTCCAGTGGATCACGTTTTGTCAGAACTCTCCACTATGACCTTGCCTGTTCCCACACAGCATGGCTCATGGCTTCACTGAGTTATGAAAGCCCCTTCACCAAGGGGCAGTGACCCATGAAGGGGCTCACTGAAGTACCTGTAGATACACCCTTCGGATCTGAGCTGGCTATCACCATGTCCCTGAGTGCCCAAGAGCCATGATCTGCGAAGCCATTTGTCAGTTTCCTCAGCCTTTCTGCACTGGGTAAGGCTTGCAGAACCCTAGGCACAGCTGCTACTGCAGCCCTGTTCTCTCAGTCTCTGAACCCCTGCTCCTACAGGGCTCTAGGATCTTGTCCAGTAAGTCAAACAAGGGCATGCCTGCTCCAGTCCCACACTCACTATTCAAGGCTACCGAAAACCTCCATTTGACTGCATGGACTGTAGCCCACCAGGCTCGTCTGTCTGTGGAATTCTCCAGGCAAGGATACTGGAGTGGGTGCCATCTCCTCCTCCAGGGGATCCGGATCCAGCAATCAAGCCCGCATCTTCTGCCTCTCTTGCACTGGCAGGCAGATGTTTTTAAATCACTGCACCACCTGGGAAGCCAAGGACAATACAGCTTTTGGCAATTCAGCTCAAGACGGTAGGAGGAATAAAAGATTCTCTGAGCATAATTCATTGGAATTGTGAGGTTTGTGCTGGCAATATCAAAGGGCTGCTTGCCTCTGGGTTCTACCCAAAGGATATGAAGTGCTCACCCCTTGTTCCCTATGCATTCACCACCAATACTTCATTTTCTTACAGAAAAGAATCAGGGGTAACTGGATGACTATCCAGAAATCATGCTTAGAAGAATCCTGGAATCCTGATGCAGCATCCTAGGACCAGAAACTAAATGGAAGAAGTATTGGTAGGGGATAGACAGTCTAAAAAGCAGAAAGTCTAAGGTAATATCCAGCATGAGGACTGAACCTGGGAGACTTCCCACTAGACCCAGGATGTAGGACTTGATACCATAGAGAATCCTCGGAAGAGCTAAATAGAACGGGGACCACTCACAAATCCTCCATCCCATCATGAAGCAATGGATTCAAGAGGGAGAGCCAAACCTGAAGCAAAGACCTCTTGAAAATTCTTCTGAAATCTGGATATGTGTAACCCGCCAGGAGCTTAAGTTGCGTAATGCGGGGCTTCCTTCTTCCCTTCCACCATGAAAACCTAGTCCCCCTCCATTACATTGTTGAGTCCAGGGTCAGCAGAGTCATTTCCCACTGCTGGAGTCAGTCATCTAGACAGGCTGCCTCTCCATGATTCTCCCATGAGTCACCTGGATCACCTAAATAGATGACAGGTAGGTAGGTAGATAAATAGGTAGACAAAAGATTTTTAAACTAATCTCTTTAATTGGGTTTTGTTTCAAATGAACACTACCATAGTCAGAATAAACACACCTCTTTTTCTGTGTTTCACTTTATTGAGCTTCATGGATACTGCATTTATTTAATTTATTTATTTATTTATTGTTTTTGCAAATTGAAGGTTTATGGCAACCCTGTCTCAGGCAAGTCTTCTGGTATATTTTTCAACAGCATTTGTTCACTGCATGTCTCTGTCACATTTTGGTAATGCTTGCAATATTTCAAACTTTTTCATTAATATATTTGTTACAGTGATCTCTGATCAGTGATCTTTTATGTTACTATTGTAATTGTTTGAAGGGCACCGTGAACTGCACCCATGTAAGGCAGGGCTGGATGATGGAAAAAGCAAGAGAGTTCCAGAAAAACATCTATTTCTGCTTTATTGACTGTGCCAAAGTCTTTGACTCTGTGGATCACAATAAACTGTGGAAAATTCTGAGAGATGGGAATACCAGACCTGACCTGCCTCCTGAGAAATCTGTATGCAGGTCAGGAAGCAACAGTTAGAACTGGACATGGAACAACAGACTGGTTCCAAATAGGAAAAGGAGTACGTCAAGGCTGTATATTGTCAACCTGCTTATTTAACTTCTATGCAGAGTACATCATGAGAAACGCTGGACTGGAAGAAACACAAGCTGGAATCAAGATTGCCAGGAGAAATATCAATAACCTCAGATATGCAGATGACACCACCCTTATGGCAGAAAGTGAAGAGGAACTAAAAAGCCTCTTGTTGAAAGTGAAAGAGGAGAGTGAAAAAGTTGGCTTAAAGCTCAACATTCAGAAAATGAAGATCATGGCATCTGGTCCCATCACTTCATGGGAAATAGATGGGGAAACAGTGGCAACAGTGTCAGACTTTATTTTGGGGGGCTCCAAAATCATTGCAGATGGTGACTGCAGCCATGAAATTAAAAGACGCTTACTCCTTGGAAGAAAAGTTATGACCAACCTAGATAGTATATTCAAAAGCAGAGACATTACTTTGCCGACTCAGGTCCTCTAGTCAAGGCCATGGTTTTTCCAGTGGTCATGTATGGATGTGAGAGTTGGACTGTGAAGAAGGCTGAGCTCCAAAGAATTGATGCTTCTGAACTGTGGTGTTGGAGAAGACTCTTGAGAGTCCCTTGGAGATCCAACCAGTCCATTCTGAAGGAGATCGGCCCTGGGATTTCTTTGGAAGGAATGATGCTAAAACTGAAGCTCCAGTACTTTGGCCACCTCATGCGAAGAGTTGACTCATTGGAAAAGACTCTGACACTGGGAGGGATTGGGGGAAGGTGGAGAAGGGGATGACAGAGGATGAGATGGCTGGATGGCATCACTGACTCGATGGACATGAGTCTGAGTGAACTCCGGGAGTTGGTGATGGACAGGGAGGCCTGGCATGCTGCAATTCATGGGGTTGCAAAGAGTCAACACGACTGAACGACTGAACTGAACTGAACTGAATCCAGAGCAAGGCCTTTAACTCTCTTCAATTTTCTTGAAGGACAGAAATGAGGAAGCTGCAGAAGGAGAGCGTGAAGCTAGCAGAGGTTTAAGGAAAGACGCCATCTCCATTAACGTTTTAAAAAAAAAGGTTTAGCAGTAAGTGCTGATGTAGAAGCTGCAGCAACTCATCCAGAAGACACAGCCAAGATAGTGAAGTGCTTGCTGTGCAGTTGTGTGCAACTCTGTGAACCAATGGACTACAGCCTCCAGTCTCCTCTGTCCATGGAATTCTCCAGGCAACAATTCTGGAGTGGGTTGTCATTTCCTTCTCAAGGGGATCTTCCCAACTCAGGGACTGAACCCAGGTCTCCTGCATGACAGGCATATTCTTTACCATCTGAGTCACCAGGAAGATAATGAAGGTGCCTACACTAAGCAACAGATTTTTAGTGTAGATGAAACGGATTTGTAATGGAAGAAGATATCATCCAGCTGGAGAGAAGTCAACACCTAACTTCAAAGCTTGAAAGAACAGGCTGACACTCTTGTAGAGGCTAATGTGGCTGGCAATTTTCAGTTGAAGGTTATATTATTTACCATTCTGAAAATCCTCGAGTCCTTAAAAATTATGCTAAGTCTACTCTACCTGTGTTCTATGAATGGAACGACAAAGCCCAGATGACAGCTCATTGGTTTACAGCATGGTTTACTGAATAATTTAAGCCCATCATTGAAACTTAATGCTCAGAAACAAATTTTTCAAAATACTGCTACTTATTGACAATGCACCTGATCACCCAAGGGCTGTAATGAAGATGTATGAGATTAATGTTTTCATGCCTACTAATACAATATCCATTCTGCAACTCAAAGAGATCTGCAACTTTCAAGTCTTATTTAGAAACACATTTTGTACAATTATAGCTGCCAGGGACAGTGATTCCTCTGATGGATCTGGGCAAAAAAATTGAAAACTTTCTAGAAAGGAGTCACCATTCTAGATAACATTAAAAACATTTGCAATTCATGGGAAGAGGTCAAAATATCAGCATCAATAGGAATCTGGAAGAAGTTGATTCCAACCCTCGTGAATGACTTTGCAGAAGAAGCAACTTCAGATATCAAGCAAATAGCAAGAATAGAAGTGGAGCCTGAAGATGTGACTGGATTGCGGCAATCTCATGATAAAACTCCAGTGGATGAGGGCTTGCTTTACAGATGAGGAGAAAGCAGTTAATTGAGACGGACTCTATCCCTGGTAAAGATGGTGTGAAGATTGTTGAACAAGAATCTTCTTTGTTGCGCAGCAATCTTTGTTGTAAAACAACGAAGGATTTAGAATATTACATAGATTTTGTTGACAAAGCAGCAGCAGAGTTTGAAAGGATTGACTCCAATTTTGAAAGAAGTTCTACTGTGGGTAAAACACTACCAAAGAGCAAGGCACACCACAGAGAAATTGTCTGTGAAAACAAGAGTCAATCAAGGTAGCAAACTTCATTAAGAAGCTGCCACAGCCCACCCCACCTTCAGCAGCCACAACCCTGATCAGCCAGCAGTCAACATGGAGGTAAAACCCATCTCCAGCAAAAGAACTGGGACTTGCTGCAGCTCAGGGAGCGTTTTTAGCAATATTTTTAAATTAAGGTGTGCACACTGTTTTCTTTAGACACAGTGCTATTGTATCCTTTATAGACCGCTGCACAGCGTAAACATAACTTTTATATGCACTGGGAAACCAAAACTCCAGGTGACTGGCTTCATTGCAATATTACTTTACTGCGGTGGTCTGGAACGAAACCTCAATATCTCTGAGGTAGGTATACATAAGCCAGCATGACTGAAACACACCCAGTGGCCACACTTTTCACTGTAAGGATGACTTTTCCAGAGGGAGGAAAATCAAAAGTCATTAAGAGCGTAAGTCAGCTGTAGGTGCAGCACTGTCCTGGAAGCTAGGAGGGCACAGACTCCTCATCTATTGTTGCCATGACAAATGACCACCCATTTAGTGACCGGAAGCAACAAAAAGTTCATTCAGTCACAGTTCTGTAGGTAGGGTGGGCTCATCTGGTTTCTCCTCTCCTCCTGGGTCTTAGGGCCAAAATCAAAGTGCTGGCCAGCCACAGCAATTCTGTGGAGATTCTGGAAAGAATGTGCTTCTGGGCCCATTCAGGTCGTTGGTAGAATTCCGTTCCTTTTCCTTGTAGTGTGACCGAGGTCCCTGTATCCTGTATCTCAGCCAGAGGCTGTCTCAGCTTCGACAAACAATCAGCTCTCTCCATTTTTAGAGTCACCAGCAAGGAGTGAAATGCTTTCAGTGCTTAAAAAACCCCCGCCTTCTCCTCCTGCCACTGTCCTCCATCTCCAGCGAGAGAAAGGTCACTACTTTTAAAGGTTCGTGTGATTAGATCCGGCTCAGGCCCATGGACAGAGGAGCCTGGTGGGCTACCGGACATGCCTGAAGCAAGTCAGCACACATGCATATAGTCAAAGTCTTGGAGCTTCATATTTAGCTCATTCAATTTATGAAAAATATCTAGCACATAACCTGCTTAGCAGAGCTAGTCCTACCATCAGAAAAAAAAAAAAAAAAAAAGACCTCTGACCTTTACCCAAAGTAAAGAATCATAAATCCACTGGAAAAAAAAAATACAAATCACAATGGTAAGTTTATAAGACTGCAAAATAAACTGCAAAAAGTTGTCAAGATTAAAATGACACAGATCTATTATCATAAAACTATAAACTTTTTCTAAGTTACAAAATCAACCATAAATCTTTTTGTTGTATTCAACTGGTTAAGGTATATTGTTGTATTCAACTAGTTAATGTATGGTTAACATTGCACAATTTTTGGAAAAGGAGGCTTAGGATGAAAGGCAGGGTGCCATTCAGTCAGCTGGGCCCATGTGTGTGTACACTAATGCCAGTGTTTGGTTTTGGGGGATGTTGAGGAGACAATTACTTTGATGCAATGGTAACTTCCACCTACGCTCTCAGGTAAGCTCTCTCAAAGGTTATAGAACACAAAGGTTCACCAACCAAATCAAAATATTTGAATTACACAGGTTATTTAATTTAAAGCACAGCAAGAAGGCAGGGAAAGAGAAGAAGTAGGCTAACACACATAGGATAGGATACAAGCAGATGGAACCAGCACAATTTTCCATCAGGAATTGCAGACTCAGTACTTAGGGTCCATGGCACTTTTAGAAGTCCCCAAAACTGTTTTAACTTCTTTTACCAGAAAGAAAAAAACTCATCCAGCCTGGATTGTATTCATCTTTATACCAATGTAGTAGTACATGCAATTTTTAATACTTCTCAAAGGAAAAAAAGGTCCCAGAAGAAAAACCCAAATGCTCAGGGTACAGGGCGGGTGTCTTGCAGTACACAATGGGATGACCATACCACCCATGTTTCCTGCATCAACATTCTGCACTGATGACTGAGGTTTGAACACGGGGCTTTACAAAGCGCCTGGAGCCAACACAAACACTAGCTTTATCCAAAAGACTCAGACCAAGGAAGCCTGGGTATAGAAGCTTGGCAACTAGCCTGCTCCATAGCCCTGGGTCTTCACAAGCTTCTTAGGCAGTGGGCATGTGGGCCCAAAATAGGACCATAGCAGGAGCCTCCAATGGAGGGCCAGTTAAGGATGCTCAGAAGTGGCATCAGCTTACTTTAGGATGGCGTTTCCATGTCTTTGAACCTATAAGTAACCCTCTTATTTGTTTCATCACACATTTCATCTATCCCATCTTCAACCTGTCTCACAGGTTACTTACTATGTATATTCAACACATGTATTCTGTTTGTGTCTCACAAGCTACTTGTTTGACCATTGTTTATCCCAAGCATGTCCTGTCAATTTTGCCTGTATTTCATAAGTTACTAGCTTTCTTACTATGCTTAACGCTTGTGAGTTTTATTTATCCCATTTGTTGTCTTGCTTTTTATAAAAGAACTGAATGTTCCCAAATAATATTGAAAACATGTTATAGGAAAAGTTAAATAAGAATAATGTAGAAGGGTAAGAAACAGCACCAATTATTTCATGAGAGGACTTTCCTTAGACTTTGTGATCAAACATGCTTTATGTAGAAAAAGTTACAAATTGCAAAAGACTATGTGGGATTCTAAATGTCCATTGAAAATATCTAAATGGATAAAGAAGATGTGGTACAAATATACAATGGAACACTACTCAGCCGTAAGGAAGAATGAAATGATGCCATTGGCAGCAACATGGAGGGGCCTAGAGATTATCATACAAAGTGCAGTAAGTCAGAGAAAAGAAATACCACACATCACTTGTAGGTGGAACCTAAAATTAAAGATGATGCAAATGAACTTAGTCACAAATCAGAAACAGACTCGCAAACATAGAAAACAAACTTATGGTTACCAAAGGGGAAGGGGCGGAGGAGTTATAAACTCCTAAATCAGGAGTTTAGGATTAATAGAGACACCCTACTATACACAAAGCAGATGAACAACAAGGACCTACGGTATAGGACACAAAACTGCATTCCGTGTCTTGTGACTTGTAATAGGAAATAATATAAAAGTGTGTATATCTATACACAGCTGACTCACCTTGCGGCACTCCTGAAAGTAACGTAGCATTTGTAAATTAAATACGTGCTGTGCTTAGTCACTCATGTCCCACTCTTGGGCTGTAGCCCACCAGGCTCCTCTGTCCATGGGATTTTCCAGGCAAGAATACTGGAGGTGGTTGCCGTGTTCTCCTGCAGGGGATCTTCCTCACCCAGGGATCAGACCCAGGTCTCCCACGTTGTAGGCAGATTCTTTTACCATCTGAACCACCAGGGAAGTCCAAGAAGACCGGAGTGGGTAGCCTATCCCTTTTCCAGGGGATCTTTCAGACCCAGGAGTAGCACCTGGGGTCTCCTGCATCACAGGTGGATTCTTCACTAGCTGAGGTACCACAGAAGCCCTAAATCAACTATACTTCAATTTTTTAAAATGTTTTAATAAAAAAATTTTAAACACTGTGATTTATAAACTTTTCATCATGCTTTCATCATGACGTTTCTATTTTATATTAGGAAGTAGATAAAATTAAAACGTAAGGTGAAGTAAGATGAAAATTTTCTGTGGTTTAAGCATCTATTTATCATTATGATTATAACACAGATTTAAACTATACAGAATCACACAAAATTTTTATCTACAGGCTTTTCCAAGGTAGCTTGAAAACTCGACAGTTCCTGAAAATGTTCCAGTTACACTTTTCACGTTAACCATTTTTATTTAACCTACAGAGTTGGACACGACCTAGTGACTGAACGAAAACCTACTCTACTCGTGCGCCTCACAGGTGTTTTTCTTTCTCGGTAAAGACGTCACAGGGACAAGCATTAACAACAGGTAAAAAGGATCACTTATGTAAAATATGTTGATGGTGAGGGTTCCAAGGGAGAGGCCTATTTTTAGTTTTCCTTATTTCTTATCAATACTTGTCTTAACTTCATCAAACTCGCAAGAGGTGTGCATTTCTCAATAATAGTCAGGGATTGTCAGGGAGGATTAACAGGAGGATTTTGTTTAATCCTCCTGTTTAAGAGGAGAATTCCTGCATGAAGTTTTCTATTTCTCAAGGATTCTCTGTTCTTTATCAGTTCCCATTCTGAGAATGAGTAGAGCTGCACACAGTTCTCAGGACTGAGGTCTGGGATGAGACACACAGTGACTCTTCAGCGTCAGCGACCTTGTATATACTAGACTACCATGTTGTGGCTACTGATACAATGTCATCCTGTGTAACAGCAGAGTAACCATCTTACTGAAGATATATGAGCCTGCACTTCTGCTAATAAAGCACCCTTGCTCTATCAGAGCTTGGGTCCCCCGTCTTTCTTTCTGTCTGTCTCTCTCTCTTTCTCTCTATCACTTTCTTATCGTCAACTCCAGACTGCCAGGTTCTGGTCCATTAAAGGACCACAACAAGGGATGAAAGAGAAGGTCATGAAATAAAAACTAGACCCATGGTCTGATGTCAGTCTGTTTTAGGACACACCAGCAAGGGCCAAAATATCTTCATTTCCAGCGCCAGGCCTCATCTTTACCATAAATATATACAGGATAGGAAAGGAAAGAGAGATCGGGCTTGGGGGAGGTTCTTGATGTCTCCAACTAAAAGACTCTTCCCTCAAGTCAGTATTTCAAATCGACTGTGCCCTGGAGCAGGGAGGGGGTATTTAGAAGCCAGAGCCAAGGACCACAGTAAGAACTGGAAAATGTCAAGTGTATGCCTTTCTTAGACAAAGCAAGAGATGGGCTATAGAAGCGGGGAAATGGAAAGGACAACTCTCTTGATGACAGGAAAGAGGACCCCAGGGCTCTGATAGCCCAGTTAGAAATGTATTTATCTGTAATTCACAATTCAGCTGATAATTGTTTACTAACATTATCATCATAAAATGTTAAGAGTTGAGGACCATCATTAAGAGTTGAGGACCATTTCTTCTACTCTATTCCCCATGGTTCTGCATATGTAATAAGGAACCAGTAATAACTATTTGCTTGGAAGAAAAGCTATGACTAACCTAGACAGCATATTAAAAAGCAGAGGCATTACTTTGCTGACAAAGGTCCATATAATCAAAGCTATGGTTTTTCCAGTAGTCATGTATGGATGTGAGAGTTGGACCATAAAGAAAGCTGAGCACCAAAGAATCGATGCTTTTGAACTTGGCATTGGAGAAGACTCATGAGAGTCCCTTGGACTGCAAGGAGATCAAACCAGTCAATCCTAAAGGAAATCAATCCTGAATCTATCAATCCTGAAGTTCCAATACTTTGGCTACCTGATGCAAACAACTGATCATTGGAAATAACACTGAGGCTGGTAAAGAATGAAGGCAGGAGAAGAAGTGGACGATAGAGGATGAGATGGTTGGATGGCATCACTGACTCAATGGACATGAGTTTGAGTAAAGTTCGGGAGTTGGTGATGGACAGGGAAGCCTGGCATGCTGCAGTCCATGAGGCTGCAAAGAACTGGACTCGACTGACTGACTGAACTGATGAATAACTACTTGTTGTTCACCCCATTATTTATTCATGCACGCATTTGCCAAAAACCTGTCGTTATATACCAGATGCTACATGACAATTAAGCCAAGGAGCATTTACTGTCACTGACTCTGTGACAGGCACCGCACTAGACACTGGAGGGAAATCGTGAACAAAACTGTGTCTTGGAGAAATTAATTGATTAGCACTTGGCTCTATAGTGGCTCAGGTGGTAAAGCATCTGTCTGCAATGCAAGAGACCTGGGTTCAATCCCTGGGTTGGGAAGATCCCCTGGAGAAGGAAATGGCAGCCCACTCCAGTATTCTTGCCTGGAAAATCTCATGGACCACGGAGCCTGGTAGGCTACCATCCATGGGGTCACAAAGAATCAGACACAACTGAGCTTCTTCTTTCACTTTCACTTTCACTTTCTATACATTTATAGACTAAGTTCCTGGGTCCCCTTTATTTACAGTCTCTCTGATTCTGGCCTTACTGCCACTGTTTCTTGCTTCATGTATGTATGAATTGAGGAGAGGTCAATATGAAACTATTCTCACCTCGCAAACCACACACCAGAAGAAGTGATGGGCCAGATTTGACCCATGCACCATAATATGTTCACCCAACTTAATAAAGGCAATGGCACCCCACTCCAGTACTCTTGCCTGGAAAATACCATGGATGGAGGAGCCTGGAGGCTGTAGTCCATGGGGTCGCGAAGAGTTGGTCGCGACTGAGCGACTTCCATTTCACTTTTCACTTTCATGCATTGGAGAAGGAAATGGCAATCCACTCCAGTGTTCTTGCCTGGAAAATCCCAGGGACGGGGTAGCCTGGTGGGCTGCTGTCTATGGGGTCGCACAAAGTCGGACACGACTGAAGTGACTTAGCAGCAGCAGCAACTTAATAGAAAGAGAAAGAAAACCAGGGAGCGAGATTTCTATAGCAACAATCATTTGTATGTGCTGAGACACCATGACTGGTTTTACATCATTGTCCAGAGAGCAAGCAAAGAAAGATAGTTGTGATTTGGGGTTTATTTGAGAAGAAATGATTGAGAGGGACATCATTTTTTTGAGCTGGCTGCAAAGGTCAGAGATTGTAGGAGGCAAAAAGGACAATGGAGATAAATAGGGTCATGGGTCATTTGATTGTCAGGACGTTTTAAAGCCTCCACCACAACCAGGCTCATTTCTCTTAATAGCTTGACTGAAGAACACCCACTATCAAGGCAACTATTACAAGAAATTCACCGCTGAAACTGGTTGGGCTTAAAATTCTTTGTCAGAAATGGCTGTTTTGAGCTGAGTCTTTCAGTAGGAAAATGTGCATATCTATGAATAACTTGTTTTTGTTTTTTTGCTTTGCTTTTAGGCAATGTACTGCAGATGGTGACTGCAGCCATGAAATTAGAAGGCGCTTACTCCTTGGAAGAAAAGGTATGACCAACCTAGATAGTATATTGAAAAGCAGAGACATTACTTTGCCAACAAAGGTCCGTCTAGTCAAGGCTATGGTTTTTCCTGTGGTCATGTATGGATGTGAAAGCTGGACTGTGAAGAAAGCTGAGTGACAAAGAATTGATGCTTTTGAACTGTGGTGTTTGAGAAGACTCCTGAGAGTCCCTTGGACTGCAAGGAGATCCAACCAGTCCATTCTGAAGGAGATCAACCCTGGGTGTTCTTTGGAAGGAATGATGCTAAAGCTGAAACTCCAGACTTTGGCCACCTCATGCGAAGAGTTGACTCTTTGGAAAAGACTCTGATGCTGAGAGGGATTGGGGGCAGAAGGAAAAGGGGACAACAGAGGATGAGATGGCTGGATGGCATCACCCACTCTATGGATGTAAGTTTGAGTGAACTCCAAGAGTTGGTGATGGACAGGGAGGCCTGGCGTACTGCAATTCATGGGGTCGCAAAGAGCCAGACACGACTGAGCGACTGAACTGAACTGAACTGGATTGGCTTCCTAATACAATAATGACGTCTCCTCCTCCCTTCACCTTCCCCCACCAACACCTGCACATTCTCCATCCCCGTCTCCTCCTGCTCAACACGGTTATGGCCCTGCTTATAAAAGTATGAGTCTATATGCTATTGATAAGTAAGACATGCAGCAAACAACTTGTTTTTTTTTCCTTTTCTGAAACCCATCTTGCTTTTTCCTGGAGCTAATTATTGTCTTCCTTCCTTCCACTCCTTTGTTTCCATGTTCGTATCAGTAACTCAACTTCAGATTTTCTAGCAGGACCTTATGGCATGTATCCACCACACTGGTTTTTCCATCAGTTTCATCTCACTAGGGGAGTCTCTCCCAGAACCTTCAGACCTATCCTGTCTAGAACGGAGACCTACGTGCTTGGTCCACTCCATTCATCCTGAGGGTTTTGCATGCTTTGCTGTCATATTGCATCTCCCAGTTTTTATACTACATTTTGTTACAGTGAGAATGCTTCTCACAGTCAGTCGTAGCCATGTGTCTTATGCTTGGTCTCCATTAAGCAGGCCATCTGTAACAAGAGCCTCCAAAGTTGCCTATGAAGAAGAGACAGCTGGAGGACTGTTAAGGGCCAGGCCTGGAAATGGTTTACATTACCTCTACCCACCTCCTGTTGGCCAGAACTCAAGTTATAAGACCCCAACCTATGGGGGATTGGGATACATAGTCTTCCATGTGTCAGAAAAAGTGGTATATGGAACGTCTAGCATTATGTCTGTCAAATCTACCCAACTTATCACCCGGCATTTTATTTTTCTTCCAATGTGTGTACTAGAGACAGTCTAAAGCAATCATCTCCATTGGTTCCAACCCCCTTGGTTTGTTAATGAACTAAAAACTCATCAGTTGTATAAACACAAACTAGAAATTTAGCTTACAGACAAAAAGTACTTCCAGCAAAAGTGTTGAATAGCAGACCTCAGACAGTCACCGCCCCTTGCTGCTGCTGCTAAGTCACTTCAGTCGTGTCTGACCCTGTGCGACCCCAGAGGACGGCAGCCCACCAGGCTCTGCCGTCCCTCGGATTCTTCAGGCAAGAACACTGGAGTCAGATACCATTTCCTTCTCCAATGCATGAAAGTGAAAAGTGAAAGAAGTCGCTTAGTCATGTCCAACTCTTTGCAACCCCATGGACTGCAGCCTACCAGGCTCCTCCATCCATGGGATTTTCCAGGCAAGAGTACTGGAGTGGGGTGCCATTGCCTTCTACCAATTCTGAAATCCATTCCTACACTGGGAGGGCCCAACCCTGGGGACAGGGGGAGTTCCTGGCTGGAGCCCTGTGACTCCGCCTCTGGAAGGAACTCCTTTAGCAATATTCTCTGTGGCCCTTTTCTCTGCTCTTTGGGAGACTCTTGATTTTTATTCTCCTTGGTCTTATCTGACGAGAGTGTTGTCAAGCGTGTCCCTTTGGGAGCCCTTGAGTCCTCTTTTCTGGTTGTGAAGTTTGTGCTGCAGGGATTATTTTACTTCACAAACTGAGGTTTTTGTTTTTTTTTTAAATCAAATGAAAGTGAAAAGCGTTAGTGCTCAGTCATGTCCGACTCTGTGACCCCATGGGCTATAGCCCACCACTCTCTGTCCATGAGATTCCGCAGGCAAGAAGACATGAGTGGGATCAAACCCGGGTCTCCTGCATTGCAGGCAGATTCTTTACCATCAGAGCCACCAACTCACTGCCAATATAATTCCTTCTGTCAAAAGCCAAAGTTTTTAATATATGTGTTTTTTGACCAGATTCATAGACACAAACCATATACAAATTCTTTTCTAAGCATAGCCTTGCCTTCTAGATACAGACTTATTTCATTGCCTCCTTCTCCCCTCCACATCTTTCTCCCAATTTAATGACAACCACATGGAGCCTATTAAGCTTGAATGGTACCATCACACCCACTTTCAACTTTGAACTTTTCAACCAGTTCTTCTTGGGCTGCTGGATTCCACATTACAGCAAGTGATACTTTTTCAAATGTTTGCCACTGCATAACTTGGGTCCCCACCTTCTCAATTTCTGTTAATTCCTTTGCTGCCCAGCACGGGGCACTGAGCCGCTGAGCAAACGCCACACAGCTTGTGTTACATTAGCATTCACTTTCTCTGGGAGTGAGAAAGCCACACTAGTTGCTACAATAGACAGAATTCAAATCTCAATAGCACAACACAATTTTTTATTTCTCCCTCATGTCTGTCCAGTGCAGATCAAGTGGCTCTCCATCCCATAAAAACCCACCCAGAACTCAAAAAGCCTCAGAGCAATAACCACTGAAAGGAAAGAGACCAGAAGAGCATTCTAGACCTTCCCATACCTGGAGGGGTGACATCCCTTCTTCCCACCTTCCACTGTCCAGGATTCATTCACATGGCTCCAACACAACCTCAAGGGATGCTGGGATATGTAATCTTCCTTTGTGTTGGGAAGAGGAAATGGTACAGTGAGCACATAGCATTGACTGACACACCATGTCTTCTGATTAATTTTTTTTAATGAAACCCATTCTCCAATAAATTCTTGAGAAGCATTATAGAAAGGCAAGATTTGGGGGAAACTCCAATGTCTGAAAATTGCTTTCTTATAGCCTCACATTAATAGCATGTTTGGGTATAAAATTTTTTATTGAAAATTTTGGTTCCCTGCAGAATTTTGTTGCCTTTGCTCTAGTATCTTACAATTTCCTATATTTCTGTGTCTTTGAGAAGAGTCTCATCATTCTGATTCTTTTGTATGGGACTGAAGAGGTTTCTTCAATGTCATCTTCTAACCGGATTATCGAATCTTCTTTTCACTATTAAGTTTTTATTTCCAGAAGCTCTTTTATAGTCTTAGTATATTAATTTATGGGAGACTGTTTTTCAGCCATGGATAGTACTATATCTTTTCTAAAAAAAGATTCTTCAAGAATGGTATTTGCTTGAAGTTTTTCATGCACAATTGGTTTCTTTTCCAGAAGGCTTCTTTTTGCTTTTACTATTGCAAGTCTTTTTCCAGCATCTGCTAGTTGTTGCTTATCTGCTCCCGTGCAGAACTAAATGGCTGCCTAGAAAATTTGCCCCCATGAAGGAATCTATGACTATGAAGATTAAATCATATTTTTCACAGAAAATACTCCTTTTTTTTTCTTGTGGCCTGGATTCCAGTATTCTTTAGCAGAATGGGGGTAGACACCTGGAGGAGGGACAGGGATCTACATATCTCAGTAAAACCTTGAATTTTTCAGTTTGGCATCCTGCCTTCAGTGATGCCTGGCTGTTCCTGGTCCACAGACCTACTTTTTTCCCATTCTAGTTAAGAAGGGTGGTCTATTTCCTGAGTGAGAGAAGGGTGGTTATCTCAGAAGTATGGAACAGAAGAAAGAATACAGGGGTCTCACCAGCTCTTAGACAACTCCTGTTTCTTATAGGAGATCTTCACCCCCAGAAGTCCCTGAACCTTTCAATTTCACACCTTTCGGGGGATTTCACAGTTAAGCCAGGTTGATTCCTCCTTTCCCTGCTGTTGGTTAGAGTGAGCCTTCCTGTGTCTGCTAAATCTGTTACTGCTCATTCATCTTGTTCTTCAGTTTCAGAAATTTTGTTACTCTGGGCTCTTCTTCAGTTCAACCCCATCAGTACTGCCTCAGATCTGGGCAAGAGGGAGACGGACTCTGAGCATCTCCCATCCCAAAGACAGAAGAGCAAGCAGTATGCTCACTCAGGGCCTTTACCATCCCCTTTGGGATCATATTCTGGGTATACCAGACCCCCAAATTCCCTTTCCAAGTAGCCCCAGAACATGTCTAGGGCCTGCCTGGGTTCCTTTCTGGGTCATCCAGCAGGCTGCATTGCTAATGTGCTCACCCTAGACATGAGGGATGCCAAGAAAAGGCTCTTTGCAAAGCTGAGTACAGAGCCAGATGTGTGCACACGTGTGCACCACTGCCTCATCTCAAAGCAAGCCACGGCTCTGACAAAAGTGAAAACAATTTTGACACTGCACTTTGAGGCTATTTGGCATGAATATACAGATACATTTCAATCTTGTCACTATGAGGGTGTATTTGTCAAGGCAGAAGGATAAACTATAATAGTTTGTTAGCTTGACTTATAAACTTTTCAATATTTAAACATGTGACATAGTCCTCCACACTCTTGCTCTGGGGCTCCACAAACATCACAGGTGTTTCAGGAAGGAGCAAAGTTAGGCATGTCTGTCCAACCCGCCAACATGAGCCAAAAGTGTGCTCCTGCCTCCTTCCCTACTTGAGGCGCTCCTGCGATGCCTGGTATTCTCACAAGCACTGTGGCTCTCCCCTCCTTTTGGATATTTCACTGACACTCTCAGCGTCAAGTATAACCAGAGTAGTTTCATGAGGAATATTTATTCTTATGCTTTTCTCCAAGAATTCTGCTGCAGTTTTCCCTTTTATATATATATATACACACACATATACATACACATATCCTTCTCAGGTTAATTCAGTTTTTTTTTTAAGTTTTTGAAATCATTTCCTTTCACTGTATCTTATCATTCTGCTTCATTCATCCTTAAGTCTCACACAATGTTTAGCCTAATTCCTTGCTTGTAGTACAAATTCAATAAAAATTTGTTCAAATGCCCTGCACTGAATTGCAAAATCTTAAAAATCTATGCCAGCGGATGTTATTTTGAGATGTGGCTGAATCTCTCCCTCCTCTTTGCCGACAGACAGCAAGTGACACTGTCACTGGGCTGCTTACGGCGTGATGTCTGTGTGCTTCCTGCTAAAGAGTGGCTCATTGTACTGACTGGCTGCTTCAGAATTGTGTGAGACAGTCTCAAAGGTACATAATCAAAATGGCTGAAATTCTGCTCTGCACAGACTTCTTGTGATTCCTAATGCTAAGGACCATCTGATAGAAAAATTTCTGAGCTCTCAAAAATTACTGTTCACAAAATATTTCCTTCTGGACATGTCCCTTACGTGTCATTACTCTGACGTGAGCAACATTGAGGCATACTGCATGGTTCAGCCACGGGCTAGTGAGGGCAGAGACCCCTAAAACAAGAGAAAAGGAGCCTCAGCCACCAGCCAAGCTACAGCCAGTAGAAGGGCACAATATGAATCCAGCAAAGTCATCAACCAGCACTGAATCCTCACGGCTGTCAGACCTGTTGTGAAGACGTTCCCAGAGAGCACGCCGATCGACGTTCAGAGAGCCAGCAGAGCAGAGCCTCTGCGTAGGCTATTGCTTGAAGTGGACCACTCCAGGGAGCATTTAAAGACACACCAAGCAGCATGTATCCTCCTGGAAGAATGAAAGTATCTACGAAAGACGTCCTCTGGCCAAGCAACTTTTAGGGTTGGGGCAAGATTCTGATCCTGGTAAGGCGACCGAGGGAGCTCAAGCATGAATCCAGCTTGACGGCTGTCTTCAGGGACCTTTGCCCTGACTTTGTGGCCATTTGAGACATCACTGTTCAAAAGACCTCACCAAGGCCATGCGTTTTGACTTCCTTCATTGTCAGTTGCTTAAAATGGAAGTGATGGTCCTGACTCTCTGCCTTTAAAAGTAACGGTGATTTATTAATTTGGGACAGTTGCTATGGAAATTTTGGGTATCAACTGTGAGTCAAAGCTAGGTATAAGTTTGGTCAACCTAGCCTCTTAGAACCCTGTCTGAGTTTTCTTCAGGATGAGAGAAAAACAGAACTGAATCCTCAGTAGGAAATTCCAGTTACAAAAAAAATAAAAAGCTTTTACAAGTTTTGTGTTACAGCTCCTACAAAACCAGAGACTTCCAAACAAGATATCCACTGGGCCTCCTCCACTGTCTACTGGACACACACTGCTGTGCTTCCTCCAGTTGCTATCTTTTTCTACTCTTGGGAGCCAGAGCATGTCTCCCATGCTTTTCTCACACCATCAAAACAGACCCCAAAAAAAGTTCAGTTCAATCTAAAAGCAATTTAAAATATGAGGTTAGTAATGAGAGATCTGTCTCGCTCTAGAGGAAAAAACAGTAAAATGAACAAAAGCCACATTTTAATGGTTGAGTTTGAAATTAAGGAAAAAGATCTTATGGACTAGAATTTGGGTGTTAGGCCCTGTCTCCTTCTGAAACAAAAGGCAACATAAACATAGCTTCCAGAAAGGCTCTAATACCTTCCACGTAACAGGTCTCTCTGGTTTTAAATTACCTAATAATAAATTCAGCTTTGAGCCTTCCAACTTTTGTTGGAAGTCTATGGAAGCATTGGAAAGAGAACCCAAGATCCCTCACTTCTGAAACCCTATTCACCTGTTTCTCCTGCCTCTGCCTCTGCAATGAGGAAGTCTGACTCCAGCAATGCTTTGTCATCTTACAGAAGACAAGACTAGAGAAGAACAGCCCCACAAACAGTCCTTGAGGACTTTAGCAATGCCTTACTATTCTTTTGAAAACATTCCCTTGAGTCTTTAATATGGAGCTGCCAGCACACACACACAAAAATGGTCTTCTGGTTGGGATATGGTCAAGGAGAGCAATATACGGAAGAGAGATCAACCAGGACCATTAACATAAATGATTGATCTTTCACAGAGGAAGCTTCCATGATGTTGAGGCTTCCATATTTCTTGTTTGCGTGTGCTTAAGTATGAGGTTCCTAAAGTGAACTCAGAGAAGAACATGCTCTTGGTGTAGATGAGAAAACACCTTGCCTGCTTCTGATTCTTAATATGAATACAGATAATGAAAGAGAGTTTCTGGATGCTTCTTGGGGGGGTTTAAGTGGAAGGTGTCAGAAAAGTTCCCAAAGGCATCAATGGCTCTTGTCTGTCACAGGAGCTCAATTTGATCCTTTTGACCCTTCAAAGTGAGTCCTTCCTGTAGAGAAAACAGACTTGGCAAGCACTGAATTTTTCATCCTAATGCAGAGGGAGGTGCCGCAAGTGAGTCCATGGAGAAGGACTTGAAAATTATCTTGGAAAAAGTTCAGTCGATCCCAGAAAGCATCTTCTCCTGGCTCTAGAGAGGGCAGTGTGGTCTGGAATGGGTCTTCCCTGTGATACTCTTGCCTTGGAAAGCATTGCGGTCTGTTCCCCTTGGGCAAATTCTTGCCTGCCCTTAAATACCAGGTGGAGAGAGACATTTCCCACCTGAAACTAACCACTCTCTTGGTTGGTCTTCAAAATAAAGCCAGTGTAGCTAACAGTAAGCTAATATAGCAAGCTACATCTGTACATCTGGAATACAGGACTTTTTGGTTTTCTGGTTTTGTTCTTTTTTCATACAGGGTTTAACTGGGTATATGATACAATCAAGAAATTGTTTTTTCCCCCACCAATGCCTGGGTCAGATTCCATCACTTTCAAGTCAGTTTTAGCCATTAAAATCTGATCCCATATTCAGAAATTTTAAACTCTTATCCAGACCATTCTAAGTCAAGGCTTTAAACTTGCGTTCAGTTAATACTTCTCCACTCAGTTCAGGCTTGAGTTCAGGCTCGGGGATCAGCCCCTGTGGAGGGCTCATTGCCTGACCTTCTCTCACAACAATACCTCCTGCCCCAGCAGCTCAACACGCCTGGCGCCTGCTCTTTGGTTCTCCAGGTACAAAAGGGATGAGAAGGAAAAGATCAAAGGAATTTTTACTTAATTGGTGCTGTTTCCGTGCCTTGATGTGCTTCTGTGACCTAAGCGCTGACTTTATTTTGCAGACAGCAGGCAGGTCAGGGTGTACTGAAGACCACAATAGGGCTCCTCCTTGGAGCAAGCTGTTCTCCCGCTGGCTGAGCCCCTAGGACCCCAGACCCATCAGCTCCTGCCCTGGCAGTATATCTCTGGGGTCTGCTTACCCAGGAAAATAGGCTTCTTGGACAGGAGCCCTTCAAGACAATTGGAGCCCAGATCTGCTTACATGTCTGCCTGATGCCTTGGGAATACGTTCTTGCCCCTCAAAGCAATCAGTGCAAGTACAGCTTGCTCAGCCACTGAACTTGTTCCTGTAAGCCACTCCCAGCCAGCCTCCTACCTCTAGACTCCTCCAGGAGACACCTGTCAATCTTTCTAGAGAGTTCTGTGCTCAGACAAGTAAGATAACAAGTTTCTGAACCCCAACCACATGGTCACCCCTTCCCGCAGGCATCACTGAAGTCCAGCAGAAGTTCTGGTGGTTTTATTGAGTCTTCCTCATTTGGCTCACGAATGAGAGAAAAAGAAGTGACACTTTCTCCTCTTTTCCCTTCCCTGAGGAGAAGACTCAAAGCTGGGTTATTCCACAAATATCCCTTCAAAATAATTTACAATAAATGCCAATCTTCCAACAAGATGGATGGACCTGGTTTATGGGTGCAGGTGTTCAAAGATGAGTCCTCTTTGGTAAATTCTGAATGAATGTGAAGTTATTTAGCCCACTGCCCTCAACTTTAAGGCTTTAGCTGAGATTCCAGTGCAGAGAGAAAAATCTCTTTTCATAGGTCATTTCACAGATTCTGCCTCTTTGTGAATGAGGTCTACTTCTATTAGGACAAAAAAAACACGAGGTGACAGTGAACTGTTCACTTCAGTTGTCTCCCCATCTCCCCACCTCCACTGGGCATCTCTTTGGCTATGCCGAAGAGTCCTCAGCACTGACCCTCTGCTCAAAGTCACATGCTCAGCCCCAGTGTTATGAACTTGGACCCCTGCTCAGGAGGTTAGTTTTCCTTCCCCCAAAGGCTCACTAACCAACTTTCAAGGAGCCTTCAGACACCTGGATGTGTCTTCAGCCTTTACTTCCCCCTAAGGCACTGAAGCATCTTACTGGGAGAACTGGCCACTTACACATGAAAAATTGAAAAGCCATAACCAGCAGTATATGATAGCTCATTAAACATGAAGTGTTTCTTTGAACAAAGGACACCATCAGAAGTTGCCAACCCAAGGCACACCCAAAGATAAGTGATAAGACGAAACTTTACAATTAGCATCCCCTTTCAGTTCCCCACTTGCAGTTGATGGACAGGAAAATGCTCATCTTAACCAGGCTCAACTTAGGCACCACTCACCTTCCTCTTGTGTTGCTGTGACATCACAAAACAAAATATAACGGAATGTCACTCCCCCAAAGGCAAGGAGACAGTTCATTTTGCTCAGGGGGGAAAAAACCACATAGAACATCCTAAAGTCAAATGCAGATTGTTATAGAAATTCTCTTAACATTGTCTGCAAGTAACGCAGTGAATGTGATAGCAAAAAGCAAAACATGCACAGGCTTGAATTTTTTTACACATCAAAGTGGATGGCAAGGAGAGTGAAAGGGTGAGTTATCACCGGTCCAACACAGGTTCGACCTTTCGTCCTTCTGAGTTCCCAGCACTGACAAAGCAAAGTGCACAAAGTCATTTCCACTGGGGTCCACCCTGAATGCTCAGAGGAGTAATGGGGGCCATGCAGAGGAGGTGATGAGCAGGAGGAGGGGCGGGGCTGGGCCCCTCAGCCAGGGCACAGCCCTAGGAAGCAGTCCAGTCTGGGCTAGCTCCCCAGTATTGGCGCTAGAAAGGAGTGGGGGCGGGGTGGGGGCAGCTGAGAGGGCTGGACACTCAGGCACATCTGCTGCCCCCCAGGGCCTCCAGGGCAGCTGGCCCCATGGGCCATCAGACACGGATCGATCGCGGCAAGCCACGCACGCTCCAGCTCTGCTCCCTGTGTCCCCTCCAGCACCCTCCTGGCCTCACCGTCCCGTGAACTCTGGAACCCTGGCCTCACCTCCCTCTCCAGCCCACTCCTGTTCCCTAGGTCTCACGGATCAGTGTGTCACCACCTTTGGACTCTTCCAGAAAGGCGCTTAGAGGTTCAACTCTCTGACACCTGTTCGGGGCGGTCCAGTCAATTGCCCCCTCACCATCCTATCCGCCTCCCACCGAGGGCTGTCACAACTGGGGCTGTTCCCATCTGAGAGTGTTACCTCTGATCCATTCGCATCCTTTAAACTGCTCTTCCTTCCTTTCCCAGTTCCCTTCTGAGCTGGGCTGAGCTGATGTTCAAAATATTTAACAACCGGTAGGGTACGGGCTCCAGGCAATCAGAACGGATTCCAACAGTAAACGATCATCCCAGGAGGGATGGTGGGCACCTCTCACAGAAGGAGCCCCGAAGCAGGGATGGGGAAACGCGTAAGCCCGCATCAAAGGCTCACGGCTGTTCTTCCATCGTCAGTCCTTATGTCCTTCAAGAGCCTCAACCCCGTCTACAGCTGGACTGATCCCTCCTCACTCACAGAGGGGAAAACCTGCCTGTGTGGGAGCAAGAAGGGTCGTGCCTATGTTGAGGGGGGCTGAATGAGTGCTGGGGGGCCGCTGAGGTTCTCTTTTACACTTGGGCAATGTCCTCTCCCTGCCCCCCACCCCGATAAACAAACATCTCTGCCCATAAATTTCAACATGTGTATCTTTCTGAAATCACGCCCCTTCCAAAGGACAAGCCCTCTCCGTGTTGCCACGTGAACTACTAGGAAATCCAAGGGCAACCCAGCCCTCTGAACGAGGGCTGCTTCCGCATCCAGCAGCCAGGAAGAAGCCAGCTTTCACCGACTGTCCTTGGACGCCGCCCCGATGGGACTGGGCCAGCTGTCCTCTTCCTTTCCAAATAAAGTAGACCCATTGGCATCTGAGAGAGAAGCCACATCAGATAAACATGCCCAAATATCAATTCTATTTTCATGGGCAAAGTCAGGCGTCATGATTAAGACACCAACCATTTCCTGGAAATAAAAGCCCACCCAGAGGTGTTAGGGAGCTGAAAGTACCATCATCAGTAGCTGACAGCCATCTCAGGGAACAGCTCCTCTCCCGTCTCCATTACAGGCTAAATATACTCCAGATATATTTTAAATATAGATGCGCTCTCTATTTCTGACATTCCCTGGGGCTGCCAGCAAAAGACAAGGATCATCCCAACCGCCCAGGCCTCACAGGGTATTCACTGGGGAGACGCAAATATCTGCCAAACTGGGCTGCATTTAACATATTTAAGAAACACTAATTTCTTTTCCCTCCAAAAAATATTTTTCATGAATCTCTTGAATTATCTTTTACTATTGAATTGGTACAGCAAAATGTGTTTAAATCAGGGCAGTGAAATCAGTTGCAAACCTCCAGTTATAAACCTCTGCTTTCGCCATGGGTATTTTTTTTTATCACTTTTGAAGCTTTACGCTGAAATATATATATATATACACATACACACATATATATTTAGTCAAAGTAGTTGAATAACCCTAAAGGCCCATGACTGCCAAAGGAGAGAAATTTAATACTTGTACTACTGAATGAATGGCCTTATCAGAGAGTGAGGGCATTTCTCATTAATTTAGCATTTTTGTGGGTTTTTCTGAGGTATCATAAGAGGAAAGCTGTTGCATCAAAGAATAAGGGTGAAAGAGCAATCACATGACAAGAGTATTGGGCACAGTTTCCAATTTGCTCAGAAAACCCTGAAGTACATAATCTGAGACTAGCAGAGATATGGCCCTGCAGGGCAGTAAGAGACACTGGAGTCTCAGAACACGAAGACAAATGCCAGTTCAGACCACCAGTTTCACTTGCCCCAATGAGCCAGATTTTATGGAGACTTCAAGAACCTGATACCCCTCTAACCCTCTGTCTGTGCTTCTGCACATTGAAAACATATCCATGGTTTCATACGAAAATGCTCTGACCCCAAGCTGTAAATCTTACCCTAGAGGCGTAGTTATTATCCTTAAAACTCTCTGTTCCTCCTAAGTTCCTCACGGAGGCCAGGTATACAAGACTGTGCTCTGAATACGTTCACACGTTCCTCCAGCAGAGATTTAACGATGGCTTTGAAACACGCCACTAATGAAGCTAGAGCCAAGAGCACAGTTTGGATCGGAGATAGACTGGGTCAAGCTGGGGTCAGTCCAGGACCAAGCGCCTTGTAGGGACAGGAATACAGAGGCAGATCAAAGGGCAGCCAGGGTGGGAAACTAGAATGCTTTGCGTCAAGACTCTGGATCAGCTCCCAGGCTGCAAGGCACACGAGGCACGGGCAGAAGCGCCCTCCCTGAAGGGGCTGGGCTGGATTGAATCAAGAAAGAGGGGCCGACGACTGTGGACCCAAAGTCTGTCAACTCCCGTCACCTCCCAGGCGCTGTGCTGAGCAGCCGGGTCGCAGACAGCCTGGCATCAGAAGGATGGAGGGTCCACCCCAGTCTGAGTTGTGATCGGCTAACTCCCCTGACAAGTCAATTCTATCACCAGCCACCACAGGACTAAGTGTCTGTCTGCAGGGGACGGTTTTCATACCATGCGACTCTCAACCCAGATGGCGCCCAGCTCTGTGCAGCGTCCAGCTCTGAGCCCCTCTAATGCCCAGCCCCGCTCCCTGGTACCCCCGCCTCAGCTGGGCCCTGTGCACGCTGTTACCTCACCCCAGTCTGGGTCCAAGCCAAGCCAGGCACCAGGAAGGAAATGGTGGAGTCGCTTCAGTTTTCCTCCCTCCCGACCCCCCTCCGACCCTTGCCCTGGCCTTGCCCTTCCTACCCCGCTGCCCATCTGGCCAGGCTTAGCTTCAGGGTCCCCTGCCTGCAGACTGACAGGGGAGGGGTGCCCACGCTTGATGGCTAGGTCACTGGGCCACACAGCTCCGTGCCTGAACCCACTGAGGCGGCTGTCCCGACCTCGAAGCCCCAGGACTGATCCCCAGGTTCTGCCAGGGGCCAGCGTGAGGAACTCCGCCCATGGCAAAGGTCATGAGGAAGGAGGCTTGGCATACGCAAAGGCGTGATCAAGTCTCAGGAAACCCCCTCTTCCCGAGCATCTACCCCCAAAACCAAGAGTCTGTTTTATGCTCTCACCTACACCTCTGACTTTACAGGGGGCTCTCCCCCATAACCATTTCTCTTGGAGAAGGAGTTAACTTGCAGCTCCAGTTGATAAAATTCCTGGGCGTGACAAGAGTGTTTCAGGCTTACGAACTCCTCTGAAAGTTATCTAGCCTGCCTGTATAAGTTCGTCCAGCCAAATGTGATTATTTACAGCCTCCCAACAGCAAGAGGCACAAGATGTTTTAGACTTACTAAAGGCAGATTCTTTTGGGAAGTTAGAATTTATTAGTATAGTGGGTTGATTAGGAATTGTATTGGTGAAAGGATTTCACTTGTTGGGCTGATGTTTTGTTGCTAACTCTTCATATTCCCTGCCCTTATAATGAATATAATTAGCATATAAAGAGAAATAAGTATTAACCTTTAAGATTAATCATGTTAACCTTGGGTTAGATAAATTCCTTTCTTGATTGTAACTCATTACACCTTTACCCTATAGGAATGCAACTTTATCTGGAGGGTGGTGCCTGGTTTAAGAAGAAACACCCTTGGAAAAAATAAGTTTTTTTGGTTATCAGAAAGAGAGGGTCATAAAGTGTCAGCAGGCCTCATGGCCAGAAGATGATGTAAAACCTTCAAGACCTCTTTTTTATGTAAAGCACCTAATTTTGATAAAGGTCAGGACTGCTGACCCCCGCATGACTTTGTATTCATCCCTATGTGTAACAAAAGGTATATAAGCAAACCTGAAAATAAAGAAAATGGATCAGTTTCTGGAAAGACTGATTCCCCCATGTCGTTCTTTCTCGTCCTCTGTATTTCTGGCTGAATTCCCATCTGGAGCACGGGTGCCCGCACCCCGCATGACTTTGTATTCATCCCTATGTGTAACAAAAGGTATATAAGCAAACCTGAAAATAAAGAAAATGGATCAGTCTTTCCAGAAAGACTGATTCCCCCATGTTGTTCTTTCTCATCCTCCGTATTTCTGGCTGAATTCCCATCTGGAGCGCGGGTGCCGGCCATGTCTGCTTACTTGTCCTGGCTTTCAAGTCCACGCGAAAAGGAGGGGCACCTTTTGATGTTCAAGTGGCGCCGGTGGCCCAACGTAGATGGTGCAAATTCCTTGTCTTGGAATTTTATTGGTATCCCGCGTAAACCAAGTTATTCAGCCTCTTTCTCTCCTCTAATATCTCTTACTATTTTCTGGCTGAATTCCCATCTGGCACTTGGGTCCTCACCAAGCCTACTAATTCTGCCTGGGCTTCTAAGATCGGACCGGGGAGGCCTCAGTGCCTCCTCTCCTTTGGGAGAATGGAAGGACACCTGTGGCCTACGTAGGTGGTGATTGGCATTACATGTAAGCCAAGTTATTCAGCTCCTTTTTTCTGCTAATTTCCTAATCTCTCTATATCTGTAATTGAATAAGTTCTTTCCTAGTATGCCGACTCTGTCTCCACCTTCGAATCACCCTGGATCCACCGGGGCTGGACCATAGCATCTGACACTATCTTTAGGTAGACAGTGTTGTAACTTAGTTGTTCATAGGACACCAAGCTGGGGAAGGGAAAACTTCTTGCTCGGGAGAGGAAACTCAACACCTTTGGAAGACAGAGTATCAGAAGTGAAGTATTCTGTGAGTAAAGTACTGAGACTAGAGAAGATAAATGGTAAGGGTCTTCCTTTACATCCACATATTGCAAACTGGTCATTTTTTATGGACCAGATATGGTGAGTACTAGTATTAGATATTTTTGTATTTCCATTAACATTTCCTGGTCTTTAGTCTTGAATGCAACTGAGTAACTTATAAACAGCTTGAAACTTATGAGCCTTGCTTTTAAGCCTCGTTAGGCAGGTTCACTCCTTGGACTGCATGAGATCCAACCAGTCCATCCTAAAGGAGATCAGTCCTGGGTGTTCATTGGAAGGACTGATGTTGAAGCTGATACTCCAATACTTTGGCCACCTGATGTGAAGAACTGACTCATTGGAAAAGACCCTGATGCTGGGAAAGATTGAGGGCAGGAGGAGAAGGGGATGACAGAGGATGAGCTGGTTGGATGGCATCACTGACTCAACGGACAGAGTTTGAGTAAACTCCGGGAGTTGGTGATGGACAAGGAGGCCTGGTGTGCTGCAGTCCATGGAGTCACAAAGAATCGGACATGACTGAGTGACTGAACTGACTGACTCACTGAGGCAGGTTCAGACCAGACTTTACCCCAGAGCTGATTTTTGTTACCAAGCCACTTCCATAAGAACTAAAAGATTTTTTACACTGCCTAGTGGGAATACAAAGTTTTCTTGGTTCTATGTGAGCTCCAGGAATTCTTATCTCTACTCCTTTGTAGTAACGTTATCTGTAAGCTTGAGTAGTTTTCTTCTCACATGTGCTGATTAGTACTGAGCTCAAACTTTGAAAGGAACTCTGCAGATCTATTAACTCTCTGCAATGTTCTGCTTTCCGGGAGTCTGTCCTGAAAACATTAACCAACCTGTCGCCCCCAGATTCCCAGCTCTATCACCTCAACTTAGGAAGAGCTCCAAGTTCCACTTGGGTTTCCTCTCCCTACATTGTATTCTGGAAACTCCTTCCAGGTTGTAAACTGGGACAGTCTTCAGGCTCACCTGATTTGCTGCCCTTTTTACTAGACATCACCTGCTCTGCCTGGTATCCAATGTCTGAAACAGTTGTTTTATGTTATTTTAGAGTTTTATCAAGCATTTTTAGCTTTGTAGTTTCAAGTAGGAGAGTAAATCAAATCCCTGTTATTTTCTCTTAACCCAGAGCAAAAATCCTCCTCAATAATGCCACTTTTAATTCTCTTTAGTCCGATATGTTTAGCATGGAAAAGAGAAGTTGCAAGGAGATAAGATAGTTTTAATTTAGGGTATGCAGTGGTTGCATATTGCACAAAAGAATTTTATATGGCACAAATGGAGAGGCAAAAGACGAAAACTGGAAAATTGCTAGGGCCAATAGCTGTTTTGTTATTTCTGTGAGGATCATGAATTAACTTTATATTCTAATGCAATCAAGGTCATTCTCCAACAGTAAGTTCTAAAATTTGTCCTAAGTTTCTTGATCTGACATATCATATTTAGTCATATAAATTCTTCCACATGAAAGTCACATGATATTTTTCTATGAGTTTTATAGAAGTTCTTTATTGCTGAATTATAAACTATGAACCTAATTCAATCACCTAGAGAATCTGTGATTTACAAATGGAGTTTGACACACTTTCCCTTTCATTACCCTGAGTGTCAATACATAGACAACTGTGTCTTTTGACAATGATTTTGATGCACTTATAACCTCAATTTTTAGCCAAGTGAAAATGAACTTCTTTTCTAAAAAGATTATGGTTTCTGCTGAGAGTACAGAAAATCTTAGCAAGCTAAGCAGTTGCCCACTATTCTTTTATACACTACTGGGAATTTAATTGCTTCAGTTCAGTCGCTCAGTCGTGTCCAACTCTTTGTGATCCCATGAACCACAGCATGCCACGCTTCCCTGTCCTTATGCAACTTTTGGAGTTAACTCAAACTCAAGCCCATAGAGTCAGTGATGTCATCCAACCATTTTATCCTCTGTTGTCCCCTTCTCCTCCCACCTTCTATCTTTTCCAGCATCAGGATCTTTTCCAATGAGTCACTTCTTCGCATCAGGTGGCCAAAGTATTGGAGTTGCAGCTTCATCATCAGTCCTTCCAATGAATATTCAGGACTGATTTCCTTTAGGATGGACTGCTTTGATATCCTTGCAGTCCAAGGAAATTTCAAGAGTCTTCTCCAACACCACAGTTCAAAAGCATCAATTCCTTGGCACTCAGCTATCTTTATAGTCCAACTCTCACATCCATACATGACTACTGGAAAAACCATAGCCTTAACCAGACAGACCTTTGTTGACAAAGAATGTCCCTGCTTTTCAATATGCTGTCTAGGTTGCTCATAGTTTTCTTCCAAAGATCAAGTGTCTTTTAATTTCATGGCTGCAGTCACCATCTGCAGTGATTTTGGAGCCCCTCAAAATAAAGTCAGCCACTGTTTCCCCATCTATTTGCCATGAAGTGATGGGACTGGTTGTTGTCATCTTAATTTTCTGAATGTTGAGTTTTAAGCCAACTTTTTCACTTTCCTCTTTCACTTTCATCAAGAGGCTCTTTAGTTCTTCGGTTTCTGCCATAAGGGTGGTGTCATCTGCATATCTGAAGTTATTGATATTTTCCCTGGCAATCTTGATTCCAGCTTGTGCTTTACCCAGCCCAGCATTTTTCATGATGTACTCTGCATATAAGTTAAATAAGCACGGTGACAATATACAGCCTTGGTGTACTCCTTTCCTGATTTGGAACCAGATTGTTGTTCCATGTACAGTTCTAACTTTTGCTTCTTCACTTGCATACAGATTTCTCAGGAGACAGGTCAGGTGGTCTGTTATTCCCATCTCTTGGAGAATTTTCCACAGTTCGTTGTGATCCACAGAGTCAAAGGCTTTGGCATAGTCAATAAAGCAGAAGTAGATATTTTTCTGGTATTCTCTTGCTTTTTTGATGATCCAGTGGATGTTGGCAGTTTGATCTCTAGTTCCTCTGCCTTTTCTAAATCCATCTTGAACATCTAGAAGTTCATGGTTCTTGAAGCGTGGCTTGGAGAATTTTGAGCATTACTTTGCTAGCATGTGAGATGAGTGCAATTGTAGTTTGAGTGTGGTAGTTTGAGCATTCTTTGGTATTGCCTTTCTTTGGGATTGGAGTGAAAACTGACCTTTTCCAGTCCCATGGCCACTGCTGAGTTTTCCAAATAATTAACTAAATAATCTTAATTGAAACAGAATGGGATTTCATTCCCATGAATTTATTTTATTTAGCTATAATTATTACTTTTCCTTTAACCCTTTAAGCTACTGTGCCATTTCTGTAACATATTTTAACTGACTATTAAAAAACAATTTTCTATAACTTTATCATTTAAAAGTGTATTCCATTATTGAAATAATTTTATTACATTTTAGTAAGAGCCAAGAAATAGAATCTTGTAGAAGAGAATGTGATACACCTAATGTGAATAGCAATAAACACCAAGACTTACCAAAAATTTTCTATACGCTAGGCATCCAGTTACAAGTTTGTAAGCTCTTGTTCTGAATATTTATTTTGCAAAAACTCACAGTAATTTAAATTCTTTATATATGCAGCCTAATACCTGAAGACACCAGTACAGGCATACATTTTTCCTCCACTTCTCAATATTTGAGTTCCTAGTGTTACTATGTGTTGGATACTGACACTGTTGTGACATATAGATATGGACATATAGAGATATATTTATTTTAAAATATATAAATTCATGAGTAAAGCTGTGAGGTGGCTACTGCTAATTCAAATACCTAAGTCATGTCATGGCACATGTGAAGGCTTGAGTCTGAACCTAGGCTACTAACATTTGTCCCTGAGTCTTTAATCAGAAGAGTAGTGGTAGGTAAGCGTATCTGTGTTTCCCACAGTTCTAGGTGTTTTACATACATCAACTCATGTAATCTTCACAACAACACTTGAAGGTAAAATACATTTATTATTTCCATTTTACAGAGGATGAAATTGAAGCCCCAAGAGGCAGAGGAACTGTCCAAAGACATATGATTGGTCAGTGGCAGAGCCCCAACCAAGATAGTCTCACTCCTGAGCCCACATTCTCCAGGATTGCCCCCTGCAAGACTCCCTGAGCACACTCCTCCTTCTAATGGCAGATGTACCTTCCACCAAAGGGAATCTGTGGCTTTTCTATTTCTGTCCTTTTAGGTAAAGGAATGGGTTAAAGGCAAAGGTTCATTTGTCATCACTATGTCCAAACCAATCCCATAAAATTAGAATTATAAAAACTTAGATATTTAGTTCAATCTCTTCATTTTACAGGTGGAGAAAATGAGGTCCAGTTTGGTTAAAAATTTTGTCCAAGTTAAATACAGATTTCCAATTTTTGCCCCAACAGGGCATTTGGCAGAGTGCTGAGATCTCTTGTACAACAAATATTGAATGCTCTTGTTCAACAAATATTTGTGGAATTGAATTGGAAGTCAAACTCTTCCTTGAGATTAGATTAGCGCAAAGCACCATGGTTAGAAATGTAAACATCTCCACTTGACAGGCTCTGTGCATTAAGTACTGGTCTTCCTAGAAGCATTAACTACTAGAGTCATATTGCCTACTGCTGTGCTGATGGTCTCACAATTTTCCATTGAGTTAGCTTGGAGGTGTTTTATTTTTTGTGTTATAGGCTGAAACCTCCACCATAGCAGAGAGGTTGTTTTTCAGGATAGCTTCTCTCAGGTTTGACAAATTGATTTTTTGACAAAGTAAAGGGTATTGCTGTACACTCAAGACAGACATAGACTGAACTTTACTCTAGTAGGAGAAGTATTTCAGGTGTGTTGAGCAAGAAAAGTCACAAAACAAACCAGCAATTTGAAACAACCTTAAAGAATCTGATAGGAAAATTTCATTCACCAACAAGAATAATCATAATTTTCTCATAGATTAGCATGTATTGATCTGAATGTTATTTTTTTATTTTTATTTTTTGCTTCTGATGGAATTTGAAATGTGATTACATTTGTTCCTGTTAAATCTCAGGTACTTCAGAAAGATTTTTTAATTATTATCATTAGATTATTTTCCCCCTATTTTAATCAATGCATTTTTTCATATATTTATCTAATGAACTCTATTCTAAAACAGGTGTATTCATATACAAACTTAAATAGATATAATGTGGTTTCATTATTTTTGTTTGCAGACCACAGCACTGATGAAGAAAAAGGTGTTAGATAATTTTTAAAAATTAAAATTAGAGAACAGAGGCTTAGAAACTCAAGTACCTTAAGCCCTCCTGTCTTCTTATAGTCCATCATGCCTGTATGAAATATAGTTCATCCCAATAATAAATTTCAGATGAATATTTAAAGCTACTGTTTCAACACTAAAACATGCATCTAGATTTTAGTGATTATAGATATTTTTGGGTGAATTTAACCAGAAATGTATTAAAATCCCACTCCATTTAAAGCTTTTGTTTATATAGTCAAAAGTTTAAAATCTGAGAGTATAAATTGAGAAAGGAGTACATTAAGGCTGCATATTGTCACCCTGTGCATTTTACTTTTATGCAGAGTACATCATATGAAATGACAGTCTGGCTGAATCACAAGGTGGAATCAAAATTGCTGGGAGAAATATCAACAACTTCAGAAATGCAGATGATACTACTCTAATGGCAGAAAGTGACAAGGAACTAAACAGCTTCTTGATGAGGGTGAAAGAGGACAGTGAAAAAGCTGACTTAAAACTCAACATTCAAAAACCTAAGATCATGCCATCTGGTCCTATCACTTCATGGCAAATAGATGGGAGAAAATGTGGAAACAGTGAGAGACTTTATTTTCTTGGGCTCCAAAATCACTGCAGATGGTGACTGCAGCCACAAAATTAAAAGATACTTGCTCCTTGAAAGAAAAGCTATGACCAACTAGACAGCATATTAAAAAGCAGAGACATTACTTTGCCAACAAAGGTCCATCTAGTCAAAGCTATGGTTTTTCCTGCAGTCATGTATGGATGTGAGAGTTGGGCCATAAAGAAGGCTGAGGGTTGAAGAATTGATGCTTTTCAACTGTGGTGTTGGAGAAGACTTGAGAGTCTCTTGGACAGCAAGGAGATCAAACCAGTCCAATCCTAAGGGAAGTCAACCTGACTATTCATTGAAAGGCTTGATGCTGAAGCTGAAGTTCCAATACTTTGACCACCTGATGCAAATGGTTGACTCATTGGAAAAGACCCTGATGCTGGGAAAGGTTGAGGACAGGAGGAGAAGGGGGCAACAGAGAACAAAGTGGTTGGATGGCATTACTGACTCGATGGACAGGAGTTTGAACAGACTCCAGGAGATAGTGAAGGACAGGAAAGGTAGGCGTGCTGAGGTTCATGGGGTTGCAAAGAGTGGGACGGACTTAGCAACTGAGTAACAACAACAGACTGCTTCAATCCTAGGGCTCCTTTGACAAAGAATCGTTTCCAGTTTAAGAAACAAAGTTTTCTTTTTCACTGTTTTGGCCAAAATTTGCATTTACTTGATGTTTCTTTTGTAAAAATAATTATTTTGAGCTTTATGTAAAATCTACAGTTATTTTACAGTATATAAAGTTTTTAATTTGTTCATCTAGTTTCAAGCATTTTACTTATATGTATAACTTGATATTTCTTTTAAAACATATTGAAAAAACTTATCAATAACATGAAAAAAATATAAATCATGTGATTAAATATGATTCAGTAACTTACCAGTACAAAAATTCTTTGAAGATAATCTTTTTTTGTTTGTTTTTAACTTTTAAGTTAGAATGCCTGACTATAATCCCCTGTGGCTGTGTTCTCACAAGAATGTATTGTTTATTCAACCTGTGATTTGGTCATATTGTTTTCTGAAAACTTCCGTGATCCATTACAGTGGAGGCATATTTTTGTTATATTTGAAACACAGGATTAAATAAATATTACCCACCCTTCCCTCCCCATTCCTCCACAGTTCTCACTTATCTGGGAATGTGGATAATTCATCTTCTAACAGCAAATAATGCCAAGGGGAAAAAAATTAATGAAAACTCTTTTATCAAACAGTTATTAACAATGACCTTTTGTTCAGCACAACACATTTATAATAAAACAGGCATTGGAAGGAAATTCTTATTCTTTTTACAGAACTAGGATTAACATCAACAAAAGGTATCGCCAAGGACTGAAAAATTCTCAAGGGTGTATAGTTAACAAACTGTGCAGCTTACACCTCTTCCTTGAAGATAAACTTGTTCCTAAGCAACCTCCACCAATAAGCTAGTAGGTAAAGATAACTGTTCTGATATGTCAGATTTTAAGATGTTTATTTAACTGAAAACCGATAGCATCATCTTGTTCTTTTATTACACAAATATAAAAAAAACCAAAACTATCATTTTGGAGAACTAAGAATGGATGCACAACTGATCTTTTTATGTTCCTTCAAAACAGTTTAAAGGTGATATGTACCTTAATGAAGGACCAAAAACAAAGAGAATAACTAGTGAAACTAATCACTACTTTGCAAATAGAACTGTTAGTGCAATCAGTGACCTTGATAAAGTTAGAGCTTAATTTCTAACATTCAAATTCAGAGATAACATAAGAAATTAAAATGTAAAAAAGTTCCACATCCTTCAGTTTTTAAGTTTTAAAAATGATTTTCTTACAATAACAACAGAAAAGAAAGTAAACAAGTGGAACTACATCAAACTAAAAAGCTTCTGCACAGCAAAGTAAACCATAAATGAAATGAAAAGGCAAGCTACCAAATGGGAGAAAATGTTTGCAAATCATATATCTGATAAGTGGTTAATGTTTCAGAATATAAAAAAAAACTCATACAACTCAATAGAAAAAAATTCCGATTATAAAATGGGCCGAAGATCTGCATTTTTTCCAAAGACATAAAGAAGGCCAACAGGAATGTGAAAAGATGCCCAACATCAGTGATTGTCAGGGAAATACAAGTTAGCACAACAATGAGATATCACCTCAGACTCAACTCGCCAGAATGGCTATTACTAAAGAGACAAGACAGTGGCGATGAGAACGTGGAGAAAACGGAACTTTTATGTACTGCTGGTATAAATGAAAATTGGCAAAGCCACTATGGAAAATAATACGAAGTCTCCTCAAAAATTACAAATAGAAGCACTATACAGTCCAGCAGTACTTATGGGCATTTATATGAAAATAAAAACACAAACTTAAAAAAATATACATAGCCTCATAGTCACTGCACCATTATTTACATTAGCAAGATATGGAAACAACCTCAGTGTCCATCGATGGATGAATGAAGAAGTTAAGCTGTGTGTACACACATATAACAATGTGTATATATATATATATACACACACACACATATATATACACACACACAGGATTATATATATATATATATACACACACACATACACATAATGATGGTTAGAAACACACACATATATATATATATATATACACACATACATACACACACACACACACACAACGGAGGTTATAACATGTATGTGTGTATATATGTGTGTGTGTGTATACACACACACACAATGATGGTTAGAACATATATGCACACACACACACAATAGAGGTTATAACATGTATATATATATATATATATATATATATATATACACACACATACACCCACACACACACTGGAATATTATTCAACTATAAAAAATCCAAAAAATTCCTGCCACTTATAACAACAGACACAGAGCTTGAGGGCATTATGCTAACCCAAATAAGTCAGACATAGAAAGAAAAATACTGTATGAACTCACTTATATGTGAATGAAAACAAAAATAACAACAAACCCAAGATCTGTGGTTGCCAGAGGTAGGGAAACAGATGAAAAGGATGAAAGGGATCAAAAAATACAAACTTCCAGTTATAAAATAAATTAGTCTTGAATACATAATGTACAGAATGGTAACTATAGTTAATAATTATTTATTGTATATTTGAAAGTTGCTAAGAGAGTAGATCTTAAAAGTTCTCAACACAAGGGAAAAAATCTTATAATTATGTATAGTGATGGATACTAACTAGACTTATTGTACATGGGGTTGCAAAGAGTCAGACATGACTGAGCAACTGAACTGAACTGAGACTTATTGTGATCATTTAGCAATATATACAAATATTAAGTCACTATGTTGTACAATTGAAGTAAATAAAATATTACATGTCATTTATACCTCAATAAAAAAATACAGCCAGAAAATATTTTTGAAAAGAAGTTATCTCAATACTTAAATTGTTTTATAATTTCAACTTTAAAAATTTAAATATGATAAAGATTATAAATAATACTATTTTAGCATATTGTTTCTTTTTTTAATTTTAATAGAGCCTCAGGTGATCATTAAAAATATGCCTTTTTATAGATGTAAACACTGAGCCAAAATGACACAGCCAGGCTGACACCTGCCTCAGTGGCATACAAGCACTAACAGTAACAAGAGTTTACATGTACGAATGTTTATGTCTGGCATAATCTTAAGCACTTTACACAGATTATAACATGAAAAAAAGTGAAAAGTGAAAGTCACTCAGCTGTGTCTGACTCTTTGCAACTCCATGAACTCATGCAACTCCATGAGCCCATGGCTCATCTGTCCATGGAATTCTCCAGGTGAGAATACTGGAATGGGTTGCCTTTCCCTTCTCCAGGGGATCTTCCCAACCCAGGTCTCCTGTACTGCAGGCAGATTCTTTACCATCTGAGCCACCAGGAAAACCTTGTATCATAGTACTAGCTATAACATAGGTGCTATCATTATTCCATTTTACAGATGAGGAAACTGAGATACTGAGAAGTACTTAAGAAAGTGGAAATAATTACTTTCTTATTATTAGCCATCATAATATCTTGACTTTTTCCCTTCTAATAAATTGCTAGTGGTTTTAGGGTAGGAATCCATACACCATATTTCTGTTTTACAGATTGCCTGTCCCAGAACTGGTACATAGTAGATGTGAATCCAATTTGTTTGGTGGTTGATATCAAGATCATTAAGGCACATGAGCAAAAATTCATGTCAAAGATGTTTGCTCCTATATCACTGTTGCATCTGTGCTCTAGGACTGACAGTTCCTAACAAAAATTAAGTCTCGTTTGTGTAACATCATGTGGGCTCATACTTAGATTTATCTTTCTACTACATCTGGAGAGACCTTTTATAAATTCATTGAAGAAAATGTAAGGCAGTGTAGTTTCCAGTTGAAGGCCAGAGGCCCCAGCTCTAAACTATCTTTCCAGGTGAGAGAAAGTGTTCTAAACTTCTGTCCAGATGCTGAAGGACCTACAAGTAGACAACAGGGAGGAGAGATACACATACCCAAGCCCTACAGACACATGGGCATCTCTTAGCAACTTCCTCTATAAGCAGCATCTGTATGATTCTACCCTTATGTCAAAGAAGTGGTGAGGATGTGCTGCTTTCCATAATCCCCACTGTCATTGGTATCGTTGTTAAGTAATTATCATACAAACAAATATTTGGAATCACTATAATCACACCAGCTGCCAAAAACTGTTGCCAAGAACCTCTATCAAGAGCCACGATTGCAACACACAATTGGAGAACACAGTAACACGGTCTAATATTGCTTTAGAAAATCAAGTAATAGCATTCAAGAGGTTTCTGGCATTCTCTACCACTTTTTCTCTTTTTTGGCCACATTATGTGGCATGTGGGATCTTAGATCAAATTCATGCTCCCTGCACTGAAAATGTGGAGTCTTAACCAATAGACCACCAAGGAAGTCCCTTCTCTACCATTTTAATATGAGTAACTGTTAATAACTGTTGGAAAGGTAGGTAATCTTGGTCTTTCAATATATTTACAGTGTGAATCTGATTGGTCTTGAGCTTTCAACTTATAAACAGCTGGTATCTCTGGAGGACATATGGATCCAGAAAGTCTCTAGGGAAATAACTCATTTATAAGGAAGACAGAGTCAAGAGAAACAGCCTCAAAGTCTGTCTCAGAAGGGAAAGATGATCAGTTCAGTATGCTTTGTTCAGATCATTAACTGTCCTAGACTGATTGATGTCCCATGCCACATGAAGAGAAAAAACACATGTGAAGTTTCACTAAAACCTTTGCAGGACAATGGAAATCAAGGCAGCACTGATTTGTAGCCTATCTATCTTTTCGAGAAAATGTAGGAAGAATATATATTCTCAATCAAGGAATGAGAAGAGCTTGGGAAGGACACTGGCTAAAGCAGCAGGATGGACCAGAAAATAATCTATTATATTGTATGGTCATCAAATCCAGATGGTGTCAGTGACTTCAGCAGAGGAACAAACAGCTTCACAGAAGTGTTTAGAGTTCTTGGCAGCTTTGAAGCATTTTCAGTGGGGCAGAGGCTGCCTTAGCAACAGACACTGCTACAGGAAACAATAGCACAGGAGGAGGAAAAAAGCATATGGAGAATAGCATTTGTGAGCACAAGTACACATCTGAGTAGTACAACCTCTAGTTATTTGGAAGATGCCCAGAAAGTTAGAGGTTGACTGTTGAGTGAGGTTTCAAGCTCATATAATCAGTCGTAGGACAAACCAGAGATAGAAAGGACTCTCACAGGTGAGTAGACATGGGTTCTATACACTTCATGCACACATAAGATTTGGTCAGTTTTTTGAAATTCAACTGTTTTCCACTCTTTTTGGATTTTCACTAGACAGTGTGAATGGCCCAGCAAAGAATGATCTTTAGCATTTCTCATTAAATTCAAAGGGGTTGGGGGGACATTTTAAAATTGTCAGATGATTTGGGAGAATGACATTGAAACATGTATAATATCACATAAGAAATGAATCGCCAGTCTAGGTTCAGTGCAGGATACAGGATGCTTGGGGCCAGTGCACTGGGATGACCCAGAGAGATGGTATGGGGAAGGAGGCGGGAGAGGGGTTCAGGATTGGGAACTGATGTACACCCATGGCAGATTCATGTTGACATATGGCAAAACCAATACAATATTGTAAAGTAAAAAAAATAAATAAAATAAAATCTGAAAAAAAAGAAAATTGTAACAGTGCCCTCACCTAATCAAATTTTTAAAATACTTTTGAGAAACTTTATATCCTAAGTATTTCAGCAATCTATTGCAAAGAGTTGGACACGACTGAGTGACTGAACTGAACTGAACTGATTGCTATATAACAAACCACCCCAAAATTTAATGGCTTAAAACAACAACATGAGTTCTTTCTTGCTTTTCCATGTTGGCTGAGCACAGTTGGGTGATTATCCTACTCTTCATCATATTAGACGAGTCACTCATATGACTGAATTTCACTGGTGGGTCAGCCAAGGTGCGAGCATCCAAGATGGCCTCCGTCGCAATGTAGCAGTTAATGCGGGTTGTTTTCTGGAGAGCCTTGCACTTTTTCCATTGGCCTGTCATTCTGTAGGACATTTTTCTCCATGTTGCTTCCTCCACAGGATAACCCAGACATCTCTATGTGGTACCTGGCTTGCAAGATGTCAAACTCAAGAGCGCACTGTATAGTAAGGACTAGGTTCAGAAGTCACTCATGTCCCTTTAACAACATTTTATTAGCCAAGGCAAGTCACAGGGCCATCTCAGTTTCAAAGCAAGTAGGAGAATGGGAGAAGAGTCACTTGCAAAGGTGTGTGCAGGATGAACTAAATGGACCAGAATGGGAGAATTTAATTCAGATGACCATTACATCTATTACTGTGGGCAAGAATCCCTTAGAAGAAGTGGAGTAGCCTTCACAGTCAACAAAAGAGTGTGATATGCAGTACTTGGATGCAATCTCAAAAACAACAGAATGATCTCTGTTCATTTACAAGGCAAACCATTCAAACATCACAGTTTTCCAAGTCTATACCCTAATCACTGATGCCAAAGAAGCTGAAGTTGAATGGCTCTGTGAAGAACTACAAGACTTTCTAGAACACCAAAAAAAAAAAAAAAAAAAATCCTTCTCATCATAGGTGACGGGAATGCAAAAGGAGGAAGTCAAGAGGTAACCTGTACTAACAGGCAAATTTAGCCTTGGAGTAAAAAATGAAGCAGGGCAAAGGCTAACAGACTTTTGCCAAGAGAATGCACCAGGGGTAGCAAACTTCCTCTTCCAACAACACAAGAGATGACTCTATAAATGGAAACCAGAGGAAGGTCAATACTGAAATCAGATTAATTATATTCTTTGCAGCCACATATGGAGAAGCTCAGAAAAAACAAGACCTGGAGCTGTCTGTGGCTCAGATCATGAACTTCTTATTGCCAACTGCTGCTGCTACTGCTCAGTCGCTTCAGTCGTGTCCGACTCTGTGCAACCCCATAGACGGCAGCCCACCAGGCTCCCCTGTCCCTGAGATTCTCCAGGCAAGAACACTGGAAGGGGTTGCCATTTCCTTCTCCAAATTCAGGCTTAAATTGAAGAAAGTAGGTAAACCATTAGACCATTCAGGTATGACATAAATCACACCCATTTATTGCAATAGACGTGATAAATAGATTCAAGGATTAGATCTGATAGAGTGCCTGAAAACTATAGATGGAGGTTTAAAACACTGTACAGGAGGCTATTATCAAAACCATCCCCAGAAAAAGAAATGCAAAAAGGCAAAATTGTTGTCTGAGGAAGCCTTGCAAATAACAGAAGAGAAGGGAAGTGAAAGGCAAAGGAGAAAAGGAAGGATATACCCATCTCAATGCAGAGTTCCAAAGAATACAAAGGAGAGAGAGGAAAGCCTTACTCAGCGATCAATGCAAAGAAATAGAGGAAAATAATAGAATGGGAAAGACTAGAGATTTCATCAGGAAAATTAGAGAGTCCAAGAGAACATTTCATGCAAAGACAGGTGCAATAAAGGACAGAAACAGTATGGACTAACAGAGGCAGAAGATATTAAGAAGAGGTGGCAAGAATACACAGAAGAACTGTACAAAAAAGATCCTAATGATCCAGATGATAACCACTATGGTATGATCACTCACCTAGACATTCTAGAATGCAAAGTCAAGTGGCCTTAGGAATCATCACTACAAACAAAGCTAGTGGAGGTGATGGAATTCCAGTTGAGCTATTTAAAACCCTAAAAGATGATGCTGTGAAAGAACTGCACTCAATATGTCAGCAAATTTGGAAAACTCAGCAGTGGCCACACGATTGGAAAAGGTCAGTTTTCATTCCAATCCCAAAGAAAGGCAATGCCAAAGAATGTTCAAATGGCACTCATCTCACACGCCAGCAAAGTAATGCTCAAAATTCTCCAAGTGAGGCTTCAACAGTACATGAACTGAGAACTTCCAGATGTTCAAGCTGGATTTAGAAAAGGCAGAGGAGCCAGAGATCAAATTGCCAACATCCACTGGATTATTGAAAAAGCAAGAGAGTTCCAGAAAAAAATCTACCTCTGCTTCATTGACTATGCTAAAGCCTTTGACTGTGTGGATCACAGCAAACTGTGGAAAATGCCTAAAGAGATGGGAAAACCAGACCACCTTATCTGCCTCCTGAGAAATCTGTATGCAGGTCAAGAAGCAAAAGTTAGAACTGTACATGGAACACAGTCTGGTTATAAATTGGGAAAGGAATATGTCAAGGCTGTATATTGTCACCCTACTCATCTAACCTATGTGCAGAGTACATTATGAGAAATGCTAGGCTGGATGCATCACAAGTTGGAATCAAGATTGCTGGGAGAAATATTAATTACCTCAGAAATGCAGATGACACCACCCTTACAGCAGAAAGCAAAGAGAAATCAAAGAGCCTCTTGAGGAAAGTGAAAAAGGAGAATGAAAGAGTTGGCTTAAAACTCTACATTCAGAAAACTAAGATCATGGCATCTGGTCCCATCACTTCATGGCAAATAGATGGGGAAACAATGGAAACAGTGACAGACTTTATTTTCTTGGGCTCCAAAATCACAGCAGATGGTGACTGCAGCCACAAAATTAAAAGACACTTGCTCCTGGGAAGAAAAGTTATGACCAACCTAGCCAGCATATTAAAAAGCAGAGACGTTTCTTTGTAACAAAGATCCATATAGTCAAAGCTATGGTTTTTCCCAGTAGTCATGTATGGAAGTGAGAGTTGGGCCATAGAGAAAGCTGAATGCTAAAGAATTGATGCTTTGAACTGTGGTGTTGGAGAAGACTCTTGAGAGTTCCCTCAGACAGCAAGGATATCAAAGCAGTCAATCCTAAAGGAATTCAGTCCTGAATATTCATTGGAAAGACTGATGCTGAAGCTGAAGCTCCAATACTTTGGCCACCTGATGCAAAGAACTGCTCGTTGGAAAAGACCCCAATTCTGGGGAAAATTGAAGGCAAGAGGAGAAAGGGATGACAGAGGATGAGATTGTTGGATGGCATCACTGACTAGGTGCACATGAGTTTGAGAAAGTTCCAGAAGTTGTTGATGGACAGGGAAGCCTGGTGTGCTGCAGTCCATGGGGTCACAAAGAATTGGACATGACTGAGTGACTGAACTGAACTGTGCAGGATAGGAGAGATTGTTGCATCTGACTTTAGAACAAGCCCACACCAAACAAAATACTTGCATAGTACATTTGAACTCTAGATCATGCAATTCGTGACTATTCTCCTATGGAGAATAGAATGATTAATGATTCAGTCAGATGAGCATCTGCTTTCCATTGAGGCTGTTCTCAATAGAAATTTTTTGTGTAAATTTACTGGAACACAAAAGATGCTCTGTTAGGCTCCAGATGAAGTTTACTCTGAAGAAATCAGAGGTCACTGAAGACCTCTCTATTCACTTGTTTCTCATGCCATAATACATGTACTGACAGGCCACAAATTACAGATGGCCTCAAGAGAAAACTTGAGATCTGGTTGACATTTTTATTACCTTAATATAGTTTAATGTTCATTTTTCTAACTAATGTTATTAAATAAATGAACATACCAATTCATATCACTGGGAAAATTTAGAAAATAATAGAAAAAAATAAAATTCATCAAGTGAAACTCAACTTCCATTAGTATTTGGGGGTTGGAATTGGGCTTTTCGGCGGGCTTTCTTGGTTGGCTGCCTGTGATCCAGATCTGTTTTTTTATCCCAGGGAATCCTTATTGTATAAATTTTGGTGAGAGGCAGAACCCAGGCTTCTAACATGGCAGCTAATAGGGGTTAATTAATACCTCCCTGGCCTGTGACAACTAGATTATTGGCACAGGACGTAGGGGGCTCTAGCTGCTGATTGGCACCCCGAAAGAGAGGAGATATACAAAGATATGGGGCAGAGGTCACTCATGAGGGTGGGGACAGAGTAAAGACACCATAGGGCCAGTACTGTCTAGTTTTCTGACTGGGTGCTCTGCTGCTGAGTCTTCTCGGATTCCTAATCAGCAACTGAGTCTGGTGTTTTAATAATCCAATCTCATTTCAGTAATTATTCAGTAATTATTTCTTAAATTATTAGGACTAGGTAATATTGCAGTTTTGCAACCGCAAGCCCTGACTGAGGAGGAAGTGAAAGATTATTTTATAGTTCAGTTCAGTTCAGTTCAGGTGCTCAATCGTGTCCAACTCTTTGTGACCCCATGAATCGCAGCACGCCAGGCCTCCCTGTCCATCACCAATCCCGGAGTTCACTTAGACTCACGTCCATCGAGTCAGTGATGTCATGCAGCCATGTCATCCTCTGTCGTTCCCTTCTCCTCCTGCCCCCAATCCCTCCCAGCATCAGAGTCTTTTCCAATGAGTCAACTCTTTGCATAAGGTGGCCAAAGTACTGGAGTTTCAGCTTTAGCATCATTCCTTCCAAAGAAATCCCAGGGCTGATCTCCTTCGGAATGGACTGGTTGGATATCCTTGCATTCCATGGGACTCTCAAGAGTCTTCTCCAACACCACAGTTCAAAAGCATCAATTCTTCTGTGCTCAGCCTTCTTCACAGTCCAACTCTCACATCCATACATGACCACAGGAAAAACCATAGCCTTGACTAGACGGACCTTAGTTGGCAAAGTAATGTCTCTGCTTTTGAATATACTATCTAGGTTGGTCATAACTTTTCTTCCAAGGAGTAAGCATCTTTAATTTCATGGCTGCAGTCACCATCTGCAGTGATTTTGGAGCCCAGAAAAATAAAGTTTGACACTGTTTCTACTGTTTCCTCATTTATTTCCCATGAAGTGATGGGGCCAGATGCCATGATCTTCGTTTTCTGAATGTTGAGCTTTAAGCCAACTTTTTCACTCTCCTCTCTTACTTTCATCAAAAGGCTTTTTAGTTCCTCTTCACTTTCTGCCATAAGGGTGGTGTCATCTGCATATCTGAGGTTATTGATATTTCTCCTGACAATCTTGATTCTAGTTTGTGTTTCTTCCAGTCCAGCCTTTCTCATGATGTACTCTGCATAGAAGTTAAATAAGCAGGATGACAATATACAGCCTTGACATACTCCTTTTCCTATTTGGAACCAGTCTGTTGTTCCATGTCCAGTTCTAACTGTTGCTTCCTGACCTGCATACAGATTTCTCAAGAGGCAGGTCAGGTGGTCTGGTATTCCCATCTCTCTCAGAATTTTCCACAGTCTCTTGTGATCCACACAGTCAAAGGCTTTGGCATAGTCAATAAAGCAGAAATAGATATTTTTCTGGACCCTGTTGCTTTTCCCATGATCCAGTAGATGCTGGCAATTTGATCTCTGGTTCCTCTGCCTTTTCTAAAACCTGCTTGAACATCAGGGAGTTCCCGGTTCACGTATTGCTGAAGCCTGGCTTGGAGAATTTTGAGCATTACTTTACTAGCATGTGAGATGAGTGCATTTGTGCAGTGGTTTGAGCATTCTTTGGCATTGCCTTTCTTTGGGATTGGAATGAAAACTGACCTTTTCCAGTCCTGTGGCCACTGCTGAGTTTTCCACATTTGCTGGCATATTGAGTGCAACACTTTCACAGCATCATCTTTCAGGATTTTAAACAGCTCAACTGGAATGCCATCACCTCCACTAGCTTTGTTCGTAGTGATGCTTTCCAATGTCTAATAGTATATAAAACCCTATAGATAGAGCATTAGAAAATAAAGAAACAAGGATAAATATTCTCATCTCCACAGAGTTTCCAGTCTAGCCAGGGGGTGGGCAATACAACAGGAAGTCAGCAAATAACAAACACAACATCCAAGCAGATAAGTAAGATGTATGTCATATTCATTATGCACTACTAGGGGAGACATGAAGCAGGGAAGGGCACAGACTGCTGGAGAAGGGGGTCCAGCCAATGGAGAGTTTGAAATTCTACACACAGTGATTACAAGAAGATTTTATGACATTGAGAAGACAGCATTTGAGTGAAGGCACTAACTCGAGGCCTGAGGAATGGAGTGTGCCTGGTGGTTGGCTGCACACAGAAGGAAGCCAGTATGGCTGGGGTGGCATGTGAGACCATTCATTGAGGGCAAAACAGGAATCTGGTGAAAGCCAAGGAGGGCTGTGAAGCCGCTGTCCGAATGCTGGCTTTTGTCATGAGTGAGCAGAAAAGGTATTGAGTCACAGGCACATCATGACTTACTTGACTTTAGAAAGGGATAACTCAGGCTGCTATTTTGGGACTCCACTGAGAAGGGGAAGTGTGCACTGGTGAGAGTAGAAGCCAGAGGCTCACTAATTATCTCAGTAATTCAGTTAATGGATGATGATGGCTTGGGTCAGAAAAAGAGAAGAGTTTATTTTTTCTACCCTCATTGTTTTTAGTGTTAACATGAATTCAGAAAACTAACAGTAGCTTGCCTAGCCTTTCTCACGTTATTATAAAGGCTATTTTCCAAAAGCTCCATTTCCAACTGAAGAATACACTACTGCAATAAATTTTCCTGTTTGCCTTCTAGTTTCATTTTTAAGGCTCCCAGATTACCTGCCACCCTCCATAGCTGGCTGGTGCAAGAGGCATCTGACTACATGGCATTATTCTGCCTCCTTTAGAGGAATCTTCTGAGTCTGGCTCAAGTCTTCCATAAAAGAAAGCTACTCTTCTGGGTTAAGGCTTTGCAAATGTAGTATTTCCCACTGTGTGTGATATAAAAATTTAACTTTGAAATGCCAGTCATATATTAGTTTGGTATCATTTACCAAGGAAGCATTAGAGATAAAGTTTAGGAATGAAAACTGTCAAAGGAAGAATCCTCTGCAGTAAAGATAGGCTAGACCAAGAAAAAGAGGCCAAGGATTCAAGCTAATAGAGACCATGCTCTCTCAACTGCGAGAGCAAAGAGAAGATGAAACCAGCAAGAAAATGTTGCATCTATCAAAATTATATCTGGAAAAGGGCCCACCAATAAACACACAAGTAATCAGGCTTCACCTGCTCAATTCCACAGAAATTATCAAACTAAACACCTTTTAAAAGTCAATGCTTTCTAACACCATACACAAAAAATAAACTCAAAATGGATTAAAGATCTAAATGTAAGATCAGAAACTATAAAATCCTAGAGGAGAGCATAGGCAAAACACTCTCTGACATACATCACAGCAGGATCCTCTATGATCCACCTCCCAGAATATTGGAAATAAAAGCAAAAATAAACAAATGGGATCTAATTAAAATTAAAAGCTTCTGCACAGCAAAGGAAACTATAAGCAAGATGAAAAGACAGCCTTCAGAATGGGAGAAAATAATAGCAAATGAAGCAACGGACAAACAATAATCTCAAAAATATACAAGCAATTCCTGCAGCTCAATTCCAGAAACATAAACAACCCAATAAAAAAATGGGCCAAAGTACTAAATAGACATTTCTCCAAAGAATATATACAGATGGCTAACAAACACATGAGAAGATGCTCAACATCATTCATCAGAGAAATGCAAATCAAAATCATAATGAGATATCATTTCACGCCAGTCAGAATGGCTGCGATCCAAAAGTCTACAAGCAATAAATGCTGGAGAGGGTGTGGAGAAAAGGGAACCCTCTTACATTGTTGGTGGGAATGCAAATTAGTACAGCCACTATGGAGAACAGTATGGAGATTCCTTAAAAAACTGGAAATAGAACTGCCTTATGACCCAGCAATCCCACTGCTGGGCATACACACCGAAGAAACCAGAATTGAAAGAGACACGTGTACCCCAGTGTTCATCGCAGCACTGTTTACAATAGTCAGGACATGGAAGCAACCTAGATGTCCATCAGCAGATGAATGGATAAGAAAGCTGTGGTACATATACACAATGGAATATTACTCAGCCTTTAAAAAGAGTACATTTGAATCAGTTATAATGAGGTGGATGAAACTGGAGCTGATTATACAGAGTGAAGTAAGCCAGAAAGAAAAACACCAATACAGTATATTAATGCATATATATGGAATTTAGGAAGATGGTAATGATAAACCTGTATGCGAGACAGCAAAAGAGACACAGATGTATAGAACAGTCTTTTGGACTCTGAGGGAGAGGGAAAGGGTGGGATGATTTGGAAGAATGGCATTGAAACATGTATGTTTCATATATGAAATGAATCACCAGTCCAGTTTCGATGCATGATACTAGATGCTTGGGGCTGGTGCACTGGGACGACCCAGAGGGATGGGATGGGGAGGGAGGTAGGAGGGGGTTCAGGATGGGGAACACATATACCTGTGGTGGATTCATGTTGATGTATGGCAAAACCAATACAATATTGTAAAATAACTAACCTCCAATTAAAATAAATATATTTATTTTTAAAAAAGTCAAGCAGTATTTAAGGGAAAAAAATAGAATATGCTCTGACTTGTGTTCTTAATCCCTGCCTCTTCCATTTTATAGGGATTTTGTGGGTTTTCATATGGGAGGAACCCACTCCAGTACTATTGCCTGGAAAATCCCATGGATGGAAGAGCCCTGGTAGGCTGCAGTCCATGAGGTTGCTAAGATTCAGACAGGACTGAGTGACTTCACTTTCACTTTTCACTTTCTTGCATTGGAGAAGGAAATGGCAACCCACTCCTGTGCTCTTGCCTTGAGAATCCCAGGGACGGGGGAGCCTGGTGGCCTGCCATCTATGCGGTTGCACAGAGTCGGACACGACTGAAGTGACTTAGCAGCAGCAGCAGCATATGGGAGGACTGGAAAACATTTAGTTGCTAGAGGCTGATTTCCAAATCCTTCTAGTTAAGTCATTGGACTTGTGAGAAACTAGAGGCTCGAGGACCAGTGCTTTGGGGAAGACGAAAAGTGGAAAGTCAAAAAGTTATGCAGCTTCCAAAAATATCTGCAAAGCTAAGTTTCTATTTCTGACTCAATATCGAATTATAACTGAGGATATGTATGCTCCAGCCCTTTTATATGAAAAAGAAACATCTGAAATTATTCTCTTTTAAAATATCATGCAACAAATAAAATTGGCTTTTGTGCTTGTCTTAATTCTTATATAATAGTGCCTGCTGTGATCGCAGAACAAAGACACACCTGCCTACACCCTCCCTGCCAGGTTCAAATACTGACTCCATCAGTAAATATTTGCAGTTACACAGAGGCAGTGAGATGGGCCAGAATGGCAGAAATCAAGTGAGAATTAGCAATGCGCTGGTACTCCAGTCATGGGCATGTGGATTCAAACCCTGGCTTCTGTGTTCATGGGGCACTGGACAAGGTTTTGCATCATTCTAAGCTTCAGTTTTCTTATCTCTCAAATGGGGAGATAATGTTTACCTGATTTAGTTCAGTTGCTCAGTTGTGTCTGACTCTTGCAACCCCATGGATGCAGCACCTCAGGCCTCCCAGTCCATCACCAACTCATGGAGTTTACTCAAACTCATGTCCATTGAGTCAGTATGCCATCTAGCCATCTCATCCTCTGTCATCCCTTTCTCCTCCCACCTTCAATCTTTCCCAGTGTCAGGGTCTTTTCAAATGAGTCACTTCTTTGCATCAGGTGGCCAAAGTATTGGAGTTGCAGCTTCAGCATCAGTCCTTCCAATGAATATTCAAGACTGATTTCCTTTAGGATGGACTGGTTGGATCTCCTTGCAATCCAAGGGACTCTCAAGAGTCTTTTCCAACAACACAGTTCAAAAGCATCAATTCTTTGGTGCTCAGCTTTCTTGATAGTCCAAATCTCACATCCATACATGACTACTGGAAAAGCCATAGCTTTAACAAGACAGATCTTTGTTGGCAAAATCATGTCTCTGCTTTTTAATATGCAGTCTAGGTTGATAATAACTTTTCTTCCAAAGATTAAGTGTCTTTTAATTTCATGGCTGCAGTCACCATCTGCAGTGAGTTTGGAGCCCCCCAAAATAAAAGCTTATCTGGTAGGATGATTATAAACATCAGAAGAGATCATATTACAATTGTCCAGCAGAGTGTTGTTCAGTTAGGATGTATATGACTGCCGTAAAAGTGGTTTCAATGAAAGTGGTTTATTTTTCAATACACACAGATCTAGGGTAGGGACCTCTCTGGGTTGACACACATGCTCACTGGCATCAAAGATTCAGGCAAGTTCTCTGTGATTCTCTTGGCTACAGTAGCTTCCAGTAGCATGTCCTTATATGGCAATGCCCAACATGGAAAGGCATTTATTTGGGGACATTTATTTTTGCACCTCTTTCATTTGGGAAAAATTCTTCCCAGAAGGTCCAGTAATAGCCCTTCACCGGCACTGGATTACAACATGCCTGTATCTGGGCTGCAAGCAAAGCCTGAAAAGTAAGCACTTAGTGCTTGCCTTCCCTGTGTGAGGAGGACTCTTCAGCAAGAGGAAAAACTGGGAGCAACAGGCAGTTGGGTAGAAGGGAAATGATGTTCATCTCTGGTGCTTGGTTTTGTATTCACTTCTCAGTGTCAGTTTCCTCATCACTTCAGTTTGAAGCACAATACAGCAGCTGCTGGCAGACATGTCCAGACCACTCTACTGCTGTGAATGTTGCAGTGTGCTTGCTCACAACATTCTAGTTAAGCTGACTCTCCCACACAGAACTTTCCTTCTGACTCACCACCTAGAGCTATGTTTCTGAAATATAACTAACCCGTCCATTACAAAAACCACAACAGCAACAAAAACAACAAAGAAAACTTCCTCTTAATGGCAGGTGTACTTCTGCACATCCTGCAGTTAGACAAAGGCACAGACAAGAAAGAAGAGAGCCAGGGTTCCACACTATTTCTTATCTTGAAATTCTAACAAAAGTACATGGTATCTCAATGATTTTCCCAGATGGAGTTACCTTTGATACGTGATGTGTAGCTTCCTGCTGGTGCTGGCCATATCGTTTTGTTCCTCCACATGGGAGAAATAACTGCAGAAAGAATGAAGAGACCAAGCAAAAGCAAAAACAACAACCAGCTGTAGACATGACTGGTGATGAAAGCAAAGTCCAATGCTTATAGAGAACAATAATGCATAGGAACCCGGGATGCTAGGTCCATGAATCAAGGCAAATTGAAAGTAGTCAAATGAGATGGCAAGAGTGAATGTCGACATTTTAGGAATCAGCGAACTTAAAAGGACTGGAATGGGTGAATTTAACTAAGATGCCCATTATATCTACTACTGTGGGCAAGAATCCATTAGAAAAAATGGAGTAGCCATCATAGTCAACAAAAGAATCTGAAATGCAATACTTGGATGCAATTTCAAAAATGACAAAATGATCTCTGTTACCAAGGCAAACCATTCAATGTAACAGTAATCTAAGACTATGCCCTGACCAGTAATACTGAAGAAGTTGAAGCTGAAGAGTCCAATGAAGACCTATAAGACCTTCTAGAACTAAGACCCCCAAAAATGTCCTTTTCACCTAGGGGACTGGAATGCAAAAGCATAAAGTCAAGAACACCTGGAGTAACAGGAAAATTTGTCCTTGGAGTACAGAATGAAACAGGGCAAAGGCTAATAGAGTTATGCCAAGAGAACGCACTGGTCATAGCAAAGCCCTCTTCTAACAACACAAGAGAAGACTCTACACATGGACATCAGCAGATGGTCAATACTGAAATCAAATTGATTATATTCTCTGCAGCGAAAATGGAGAAGCTTTATACAGTCAGCAAAAACAAGATGGGAGTTGACTGTGGCTCAGATCATGAACATCTTATTGCCAAATTCAGACTGAAATTGAAGAATGTAGGGAAAACCACTAGACCATTCAGGTATGACCTAAATCAAATCCCTTACAGTTATAGAGTGGAAGTGAGAAATAGATTCAAGGGATTATATCTGATAGAAAGAGTGTCTGATGAACTGGGGCCAGAAGTTTATATAGGAGAGAGGGATCAGGAATATCCCCAAGAAAAAGAAATGCAAAAAAGCAAAATGGCTATCTGAGATGGCCTTACAAATAGCTGTGAAAAGAAGAGAAGCTAAAAGCAAAGGAGAAAAGGAGAGATATATTCATTTCAATGCAGTGTTCCAAAGAATAGCAAGGAGAGATAAGAAAGCCTTCCTAAGTAATACTTGCAAAGAAATAGAATGGGAAAGACTAGAGATTTCCTCAAGAAAATTAGAGATACCAAGGCAACATTTCATGCAAAGATGGGCTCAATAAAGGACAGAAATTGTATGGACCTCACAGAAGCAGAAGATAGTAAGAAGAGGTGGCAAGAATACACAGAAGAACTATACAAAAAAGATCTTCATGACCCAGATATTCACAATGGTATGATCACTCATCTAGAGCCAGACATCCTGGGATGTGAAGTCAAGTGAGCCTTAGGAAGCATCACTATGAACAAAGCTACTGGAGGTGATGGAATTCCAGTTGAGCTATTTCAAATCCTAAAATATGATGCTGTGAAAGTGTTGCACTCAATATACCAGCAAATTGGTAAACTCAGTAGTGGCCACACAACTTGAAAATGTCAGTTTTCATTCCAGTCCCAAAGAATGTTCAAACTACAACAAAACTGCGTTCATCTCACACGCTAGCAAAGTAATGCTCAAAATTCTCCAAGCCAGGCTTCAACCATTCATGAACCATGAACTTCCAGTTGTTCAAGCTGGATTTAGAAAAGGCAGAGGAACCAGAGATCAAATTGCATCCAACATCCGTTGTCAAAAACGCAAGAGAGTTCCAGAAAAACATCTATTCTGCTTTATTGACTATGCCAAAGCTTTTGACTGTGTGGATCACGGCAAACTGTAGAAAATGCCTAAAAAGATGGGAATACCAGACCACCTGACCTGCCTCCTGAGAAATCTGTATACAGGTCAGGAAGCAACGGTTAGAACTGGACATGGAACAACAGATTGGTTCCAAATTGGGAAAAGAGTATGTCAAGGCTCTATGTTGTCACCATGCTTATTTAACTTATATGCAGAGTACATCATGAGAAACTCTGGGCTGAATGAAGCACAAACTGGAATCAAGATTGCTGGGAGAAATATCGATAACCTCAGATATGCAGATGACACCACCCTTATGGCAGAAGGTAAAGAAGAACTAAAGAGCCTTTTGATGAAGGTGAAAGATGAGAGTGAAAAAGTTGGCTTAAAGCTCAATATTCAGAAAAAAAGATCATGGCATCTGGTCCCATCACTTCATGGCAAATAGATGGGGAAACAGTGGAAACAGTGACAGACTTTTTTTTGGGGGTGGGGAGGGGGCTCCGAAACACTGCAGATGATGACTGGTGCCATGAAATTAAAAGGCACTTGCTCCTTGGAAGAAAAGTTATGACCAAGCTAGACTGCATATTAAAAAGCAGAGACATTACTTTGCCAAAAAAGGTCCATCTAGTCAAGGCTATGATTTTTTCAGTAGTCATGTATGGATATGAGAGTTGGACTATCAAGAAAGCTGAGTGCCGAAGAATTTATGCTTTTGAACTGTGGTGTTGGAGAAGATCTTTAGAGTCCCTTGGACTGCAAGGATATCCAACCAGTCCATCCTAAAGGAAGTCAGTCCTGAGTATTCATTGGAAGGACTGATGCTGAAGCTGCAACTCCAATACTTTGGCCACCTGCTGCAAAAAAAAAATGACTCATTTGACAAGACCCTCATGCTGGGAAAGATTGAAGGTGGGAGGAGAAGGGGACGACAGAGGATAAGATGGCTGGATGGCATCACCGACTCAATGGACATGAGTTTAAGTAAACTCTGGGAGCTGGTAATGGACAGGGAGGCTTGGGGTGCTGCAGTCCATGGGGTCGCAAAGAGTCAGTCATTACTGAGCAACTGAACTGAACTGAACGGTTTCCACATGGGAGGGATTTTTTTGGTAAAAAAGGATATTCCTTCAAAACCCTCTCTTCTTTACTACGGCCAATTATAGCAAACTATCACAATGATCAAATACAATGTGCATGTGTGTGTATCACTTCATGGGAAATAGATGGGGAAACAGTGTCAGACTTTATTTTTTTGGGCTCCAAAATCACTGCAGATGGTGACTGCAGCCATGAAATTAAAAGACGCTTACTCCTTGGAAGAAAAGTTATGACCAACCTAGATAGTATATTCAAAAGCAGAGACATTACTTTGCTGACTAAGGTCCGTCTAGTCAAGGCTATGGTTTTTCCAGTGGTCATGCACGGATGTGAGAGTTGGACTGTGAAGAAGGCTGAGCGCAGAAGAATTGATGCTTTTGAACTGTGGTGCTGGAGAAGACTCTTGAGAGTCCCTTGGACTGCAAGGAGATCCAACCAGTCTATTCTGAAGGAGATCAACCCTGGGATTTCTTTGGAAGGAATGATGCTAAAACTGAAGCTCCAGTACTTTGGGCACCTTATGTGAAGAGTTGACTCATTGGAAAAGACCCTGATGCTGGGAGGGATTGGGGGCAGGAGGAGAAGGGGACGACCGAGGATGAGATGGCTGGATGGCATCATGGACTCAATGGACGTGAGTCTGAGTGAACTCGGGAGTTGTGAAGGACAGGGAGGCCTGGCGTGCTGCGATTCATGGGGTCGCAAAGAGTCGGACACAACTGAGCAACTGAACTGAACTGAACTGTATGTGTATGAGTGTATTCAGATCAATAAATGACAAACTATCTAAATGATGATGTAATCAAAACCCTGTTTATAAGCTGGTAAGCCAACCATGGAAAAAACCCAAATGTATAATTAAAGGAAATAAAATGATATTAAATGTTTTAATTGAAACCTTTTTACTGCCCCAGTGGTTAGGAAGGACAATGAAGAACAGTGATCTGGGAGAAAAAACAGAGCTGAGAGAAGAGAGAGATGGACCAGTACCGGGGACCAGCCCCGGTGTATCCAGGGATATTCAAAGCGGGGATGGAGTGGGTGGATAGGACAGGATAGGAGAGAACAGGATAGCTCAGGATAGAATAGTATAGTAGGAAATTAGTGGAAGAAAAGGAGGCTGAATAACTTGGTTTATGAGGAAAACCAATAAAACCTCAAGACAAGGGGTTTGCACCATCTACGTAGGCCACCGGCGTCTGCTTGAATCTCTAAAGGTGTCCCGCCTTGGGCCCTTTTTCTCGTGGATCTTAGCAGCCACGGCAAGTAAGTAGACGTGATGAGCCTCCCCGCTCCAGATGGGAATTCAGCCAAAAAAGGGGAGAAGAGGGAGAGAAAAGAACGACATGGGAAGCCCAGCGTCGGTGCAAGACTCCAAAAAGGGAAGTTTATTTTTCAAAATCAGCTTATATACCCCAAGTTGTACATAATAGAATATGCAGAGTTATACAGGGGCAGCAGTCCTGACCATCATTGAGACAAGGCTTTCTTTTTTGCATACTCTCCCATTGCAAAAGGTCTCAGGCGGTTTACATTATCTTCTGGTCAAGAGGCCTGTTAACATTTCTATGGCTCTCTTCTGATGAGGTTTTGTTAACCAGAAGACTCATTTGTGTTAACCTTTCCAAAGTCTGAATGCCACTCTCAGAAAACACTAAATAAAAATACAGCAATTTGTAATAAAGGAAGTACAGTGATTTATAGCAAAAGAAAAAGTAATTTACTCAAAAGTTTAGTATTGCTAACATCAAAACTACTATATATCCTTTTCCATATCCCATTTACATTGATTACATCTTCCCAGGTGCCTGATAGATAAAAAATAAGGAAGTCTGGCAGCAATCATTGAGTTAACTGTGAAATCCTGTCACCAATATGAATTTGAAAAGGCTCTGAAACTTTAAGATACTTTAAGGCTTTTGTGCCCCTCACAGTTGGGAGGTTGTGAGTAATTTACAAGCTTGTAGAAGGTCAGGGGAACTTGTTAGGCAAGCTAGAGCATTATCAAAGGAGGTTGGGCTGAAACACTCCTTTCAAATGCAGAAGGCCAAAGCCCTGAATTAACTTTTTCCAGAGAAAGTCAGAAAATAATGGGAAAACAGACAAATTCTTATTTTGGGGGGGTACATGTTCAGGAAAAACCAGGGAGAAATCTGATGACTCAAATTGCCCTGCCATCTGAGTCTGCCACGTGACCCTGTCATGGGTGGGATTCCTCACTCTGGCTCCCGACAGACCAGTTAGGCTCAGGGAACAGCACTGAAGGAGGCAAGAGTCAGTCACCATGTTAAGATAACAAAGCAGTCAATATTTGAAAAGGGCATAGCAGAGAAGCAAGGCTCTCACTAAAATTAGTGGATAGGGACGCAGGACTTAGAAGCTGTATACAGAAAAATTGCAGAGATACACTTAGAAGGAACATCAAAAAATAAAATGTGGACACCCCAGCATAGACAGCATGGATAGATGTGTAATATAGCCATGTTTGTGTATTAGGGTATGTGTGTATACATATGTATGGGTATGTGTCTGTATATACCTTAAACTTAATTAAAATGAATCCTTCAGCCACTGTTGAGACATACATCAGATCGACATTGCTCAACGTTAACAGTCAAGTGTCTGAAGACCGAGATGGGAAGAACAAGAGTGTCTGAGCTCATCTTTTTAATTTATTTTTACTTATTTCATTTACTTGACAGCCCAGGTCTCAGTTCATACAGGATTGTTCAGTTATAGAAGGTGAGCTCTAGTTCCCTGACCAGGGGTTGAACCTGGGCCCCCTGCACTAGGAGTGCGGAATCTTGGCCACTGGACTATCAGGGAAGTTTCTAAATCACTTTTTTTTTAACCAGCCAAAGTTCTGTTTTGGTATATTCTTTATCATAATAACTGAGGGTATTTATAATGTCAGGAGAAGATACAGTTTTGATTTTTAGGATTGTATTCATTGGTATGAAGGAAAAATTCCACATTATTCAATGATTATTTTCAAAGCATTTCTGCATATTTGGTTGGTTTCTCCCAATATAAATATATTACAAACACCTTGGTTTAGAAACTGCTTCTCATTTGTTATTTTAATTCTATATAGTACATCTCATAACAGGTTGCACACAAGATCTGATTAATACATGTTGGGGCTGCTCATTATTGCTCTGGGACAGTTTTTAGTTTTTTTGTACTCTTTGGTGCATTCAAGAATGAGAAATAACTGTGCATATTTAGATCAGCTTGAAAGCTTGGTAAAGAATCCGCTTGCAATGCAGGAGACCCCGGTTCAATTCCTGGGTCGAGAAGATCCCCTGGAGAAGGGAAAGGCTACCCACTCCAGTACTCTGGCCTGGAGAATTCCATGGACTATGCAGTCCATGGGGTTGCAAAGAGTCGGACATGACTGAGCAACTTTCACTTTAATTTATTATGTTAATTTTGACATCACAACGTTAGTTCATTGCTACCAAGGATGTTCCATGTCCTATGAATGTTCAAGATAGTAAAAATGTACTAATTAACTTGTCTATCAACCACAAGTCCTGAAAACCCACAGTGAGCAACTTTGGGCCTGCAGTCCCTTTAGGAAAAATATCAACAACTGTTATTTTTGGCTTATTGAATACTATGCCTAAACCTACACAAAAAATAAACCCTCCAGGATTCTTGCATGTCTTTCTCTATCACTTTAAAACAGTGTGTATGTATGTGTGTATGCCCACATGTGTGTGGTCTGTGTGTCCAGATTTTTATTCCCCTAGGGGAAACCTAAGTTTTGCCTGCAGAGGATGTATATACTGAGCTGGACATGCGCAGATCAGTTTAGTATTAGACTGCAGCCTGGGAATGCTGGTGTTGCCTGCCCACCGATATCTGGAGGATATGACCTGCTGGGAGCTGTCCTTTCTCGTCATTCAGGACAGCTGAGGGCTGGGTACTGTATTGTACTACAACTGAGTGATAAGAGACATGGGTTTAAAGGCTTGATCACTCCTATTTTAAAACTAGGAGTATCCCGGTGAAAACCTTTATAAACATGTCCATCAACTCAGCAATCACAGCATTCAGAGTCAACAACTAAAAAGAGTATAGAAAGAGAGGAAGATCCTTGTTTGTTTACTCTTTTGCCGTGTACTTTCAAAATACAATGGTGGGAGAAGGTTAGGTCCAATTTTTCCCATAGATACTCCTTAGGGAATACCTTTGCACAGAACAAAATAGTCTTTTTACAACTCAGTGGAAATAGAATCTGTCGTATTATTTTAGCTTAAATGTGATTAGGTGGGAACACTCTTTTGTTATTGGTTTCCTGTACTCTAAAGGTGGCGTATAATGTAATCTTGTTTCACATGGCTTTCTCTTTGACAAATGGGAATGATTAATTTATCTTTAACAAAAGTTGAAAATTTTACCCCCACATCTCTAGGTAGACCTTTATTTTTATTATTAGATGAAAATATTTTATTTCAAAGAATTAAAGGACTTAAAAATTCTCCTGTCATTCTAATATTCCTGTCAGGTAACTTAGGCAGGCATTAGAAAGCATTCTGTCCTTTTCTACAGAGAACAAATGTGAGCTGAGCACTTTATACATATTCTTATACACAGGGATGGAGGATTAATTACAAGAACAGATGTTCCTAAATATGGCTTCTTGAAAGCAGCATGTAGCATGGATAATAGAGGGTGAGAAGCACTGTCTTTCATCAAGGTTATGCTCAGAAGCCCAAATCAGAAGCTGGCTTCTAACAAAATAAAGAATTATCAAAATTTGTGTTTAGTTCTCCTGTCCTTGCTATTTTATGGTATTTTACTTCTCCAGGTAATCCCTTATTTCAGTGTTGCACTTGTCCTACTCATAATAATTCCTCTCTGAAGGTCAGCTTTAAGTTAATACGTTATCTGTCTCAGGGACAATTCTAGTCTGAAATTTTTCCCATAAATAAAGAAAGTTGTTACATGTTAATGAAATTATAAGCATGAGGCAATGTGAAATTTTGGTCTCAGTTACTCTCAAAATCACAAAATCATTTCCATGAATTCCACAAAATATAAAGTAAGCAGATTATGGGATTCTCCAGGCCAGAATACTGGAGTGGGTTGCCATTTCCTTCTCCAGGGGATCTTCCCAACTCAGGGGTTGAACCCAGGTCTCCTGCACTGCAGGCAGATTCTTTACCAGCTGAGCCATCAGGGAAGCCTGGTGAAATATTAGTCTTATAAATAGGGTTGAGATGAGATTGGAACACTGTATAGAAGACACTATTATTTATAGACTTTCTCCAAATACCATTTATGTTGACAACATTGCTTGCAGCAGGACTGCCAGAGATGGCACTTCACGACATGGATGTGAATTTAGTGGTCAGAAACTAAACCTGCAATTTTTACCCGCTGCCACCAGGTGGTAGTGGTGCCCTGTCCTGTGCTGCGCTTAATCACTCAGCGTCTGACTCTGGGACACCATGGACTGTGGCCCGCCAGGCTCCTCTGTCCACGGGGATTCTCTAGGCAAGAACACTGGAGTGGGTAGAAGCCTGGTGAAATATTAGTCTTATAAATAGGGTTGAGATGAGATTGGAACACTGTATAGAAGACACTATTATTTATAGACTTTCTCCAAATACCATTTATGTTGACAACATTGCTTGCAGCAGGACTGCCAGAGATGGCACTTCACGACATGGATGTGAATTTAGTGGTCAGAAACTAAACCTGCAATTTTTACCCGCTGCCACCAGGTGGTAGTGGTGCCCTGTCCTGTGCTGCGCTTAATCACTCAGCGTCTGACTCTGGGACACCATGGACTGTGGCCCGCCAGGCTCCTCTGTCCACGGGGATTCTCTAGGCAAGAACACTGGAGTGGGTTGCCATGCCCTCCTCCAGGGGATCTTCCCTACCTAGGGATTGAACCCAGGTGTCCCGCATTGCAGATGGATTCTGTACCATCTGAGCTGTGAGAGAAGCCCAGTAAGTGCCTTAATCACAGCTAATGGATTCACTTCAGACACAAGTATCAGGCATAATTGAGAAAGAATAAACATGATATTCCTTTTTAAAGAAAATCAAGAGAGATATCTTCTTGGTAAGATGTAATGTAAAAATAAAGTAATCATGTTGTATTTAGAGCAAAACTTGCTGAAAGGCGTCAACTACTTGTGGTTTTCAATGGTCATGTATCTCTCCCATACGGCCAAAAAATGCACATTGTGTTCAGGCAGAAAGTTTAAAAACAAGAATAGGTTTTTTTTTTTTTTTTAATCCTGATGCAAGCCAAGACACACAGTGTTAGCTGGTTTAAGCCATTATTTCTCAAGATGTGGTTTGAAGACATCTGTATTCTTTGGGGTTATTCAACATGCAGATTCCTGGGCCTCACTTCAGGTCAGCTTTGGGAGACAAAGAATATGTGTGTGTGTGTGTGTGTGTGTGTGTGTGTGTGTGTATTTTATAATATGTGTGTATTATATATATATTTTATATATCTCCAAGTAATTTTTATGCACACAATTTTGTGAACTCCTAATTTAAGTATTTCGATAAGTTTCATGTGCTATTTTAAATTTTTTTTCCCTGAAATATTCTTTCTCCTATTTAGTTTTGGATAATAACAAAAACAGAAGATCAAAACATACACGTTTATTTTTCATAATAGTAACTGTATAAACATATTAAGCATACATCACAAATAAGTATACTGTTTGTTTGTTTTTTAATGTTTCTGCCCAGGCTTTAACTGTGCGATCTTGATTTCTGTATCATAAGAGCAGTTGGCTGGTAAATCGATCAGACAAAGGTGGAATGGAAGCTAGAGGTGAGATGAAATAAATTCTTAGGCAAAGTCATGGCAATAGGAGATGGCCTGTGAACAATTTTTTTAAGTTTTGGAAATCTTAATTCCAGTCCTGACCTTCTGCATACAAACCTGACTGAAGTATGGCTTAAAAACCTGTTTCAGGAAAATGTCACAATTCATTCTGATGCACAGTCTTAGTTAAAACACTATTATAGAAGGAGGTTGGAAACAGAATATTATCATAGGAGTTTAGGAAAAACACAGAATTAGGCATTGCACTGAACTGAATAGACTGCAGTACAAAGTTGTGTATCGGTCAAAAAGGAAGAGCTGCGATATCACAAGAAAACTACAAATGCTAGAGAAATAGGGAAATTTCTCCTGCTAAGAGTAAGAACTGGGTCTAGATTTCAGGATAAAAGTGAGCCTTCAGATATGCGACAAACAGCCCTTGATACAGGAATTGAACGAGATTTGGGTTATTAATCGGAGAATCAGAGAGATCATTTCAGTAATCTCTTCTAGAATTCATTATAGAAAAATCACTTTTTGTGAGCCTGAAAAATCACTAATGAGTTAAATTAACAGAAGATTGGAAAAGGATGCACAGGTTTTTAATTATAGCTGTTATTTAGAAAATACCCTCAATTTTAACCTGCTCTGAATCAGTGTGCAAAACAAAACCACCAGCAGCTCTTCCTGGCCCACACTGCACCTGATTCACCGGTCCCAGTCCATCAGTCTTCACGCCTTACTCTCGCTCTGTCCAGTTGACTTTAAATGGACCAACGATCAACAAATGCCTACTAGCTCAATATTTAGACAAGCAAACCCAAAATAACTGCCTCTAAGTTCGCCAGTGTTTACAGTAAGTAGAGCAGCAAAGTGTAGAAAATAGGGCACTATAAGTGTCCTTCGTTTGTTTTTCCATTAAAAACACTTTATGTGGATTGCACGGTGAAATGAAGTTTGTTATCCTCTTGTATCTAGCTTGGATACCAGCTGACAGTTAGTTGGCTGTTTCTCAGCCAAATCTGACAGAATTATTGTCCTTGGAATTTTATCTGCTCCTCAAAAGAAGCCTCTTCTTGCACAGGCATGGTGTGTTATACCACATCGTGTGTCCTTACCTCAACAACACATGGCCTTTCCCCCATGGCAAAGCACATGTCCTATTTTTCCTGAAGAAACTGAATAAGGAGGTGATTAAAATTCAGCATCACACCTGACATCCCATTCCCACATTTCCCACACAGTGCTTTTGTGGGGGTAAAAGTTTCACGGACAAGAAGCACTGAGAGAAGCCCATGAAGGCGAGGTCAGTGCATTGGAGACTCTTGTTGGTGAGCTTCTGCTCAAGAGGCAGCAGCAGAGCGGTGAAAGTGGGGCCATTTTCTGAATGCATCATGTTCTCAGTTTTTTTCATTCACCTGCACTCACAAAAAGCACTTGTTCACAAATATTACTGAAATGTTTGGATGGGAAGACAATGAGAGTAACAGTAAGAGCAGGGGACTTCCCTGGTGGTTGAGTGATTAAGAATCCACCTTGCGATGCAGGGGACTCAGGTTCAGTCCCTGACCAAGGAACTAAAGTCCCACATGCCACAGAGCAACTAACTGCATGTTCTGCAACTCCTGAGCCCGCTCCACAGCTAGAGATCCACAAGCAGAGATCTCGCATGACACAACAAAGATCCTACGTGCCATAACTAGGACCCAATACACCAAATAAATAAATACTATTTTTTAAAAAAGAGTAAGAGCAGAATGGTAAAGATAAATGCCCTCAACTCACCCTTTCAGTTAATATTTTTTTAAAAGAAAAAAAAGACATATGAGCCAAATTATCCTTTACCAACTAAATGATAATAATACTAAAACTCAGAAAAAAAATATTGAGTGCTTGTAATTTGCAAAATCACATCCTTGGCTATATGAGAGGCAGATGAAGAAGAAAGGAAAAGGCTAGAATTTAAATATATGTTTTCTTGTTCTCCAAGTGTTTCACACACGTTATGTCATATGCATGTCCTATCACTTCAAAAAGTTTGGAAATTCAACCGCAGACACTGAATGTATTGCCAAGTATTTCCTTACAAAGAATAGGAGAGGTTGTTCTCATGTGTACTGCAGAAGCTTTAAAATAAACACATCCCAAATGAAAGATGCAAACAAAATATTTTACTTTCACTTAATAGGTTTTAAAACAGTTTCAGTAATAATGCAAATTTTTAAAACACATTGACCATATGAAATGTGCAACAAAATAAGTCTTCTACCCTTCTCATCTCCAGTTCCAATTCCATGAGTTTAATGTGTATCAAGCAGTTTACTGTGGGAAACTGCATATTATTATAGCTTTAATTTGCATTTTCCTGGCCACTAATAAGAATGAATTATTTTATATTTATCAGTTATTTAAAATATGCGGATAATCTCTCAATTCAAAGTTATCATCTTCTGATTAAAAGTAGAAAGAAGAGATCCTTAATTAACAATATCAAATAATTTTTTTAACACTCAAAGAACCACCTTTAAATATGGAAAGTTGAGATCCAAATTTAGTTATACAGACAGTTCTATCGCTGAAGATTATAGTTTGCTATAGAACTAGTGTTTTTAGAACTTAAAAATAAAGTATAGGTGTTAAATTATCCACATGTGCTATGTAGCTATATTTATATATATGAGATAGCACAGTATCTGGAATCTCAGATATATGTTTAGTTAAAAATTACTTCCTATTTGTAATTGTCAAAAATTAGATATTAATACAAACTGGAAAAAAAATTCAAGAGAAGTGTTACTTAAAGTGTGATCCAAGAATTGCCTGCATCAAATCAACAGGGGTGTTCCTTAAAGAAACTGATTTCTATTTCCTACTCCAGACTCATTAATAATAATTTTCTGGGAGATGATCTGGAAGGTGCATTTTATTAATAACCTCTCTATGTTATTTTTATGCAGCTCAGGTTTTAAAAATCATGTGATTTGAAGGACTAATGTAATAGTTGTGTTTGTTTAATTGAGACAAAAAGTAATCTAACATGAAAGCTAATTTTGGAAAGAAATACCAGAATACTTTAAAAAATAAATGAAAATACTTTTGCCACAAACATAAGCTTATATTAATAAGTATTAAAGTGTCTGTAGTTACTAATGGCTTTTCTTAGATCATCAAAATAAATATTAAAATATTTTAAGAGATTTTAATGTTATTATAAAATAACTAAACAAAATATTTTCTCAATTTAAAAATTTTAAATAACCAAAGTATATGTTATTTACTATAAAAGAATAGTAAAAACTAAAGGATATTGTTTTAAACAACAAAGGACCAAGACTTAGATTTGGGTTACCTGTTTATATGAGCTATGTATTAATCTTAACTTCAGTTATCTGACCTCAGTTAAATAATCTATAAAGTAGGAATTGTGGTTCTGTGTCAGAGAGCTATCTTGGTCCATGAAAAGCCCTTTGTTAGCTGTCAAGTGTTGACTGTTGTTATTATTTTAACAATTCAGTAACACTCTTAAATAGGACTTTAACAAGAAAGTNAATATATCAGGTGATGATTTAAAATGCCAACATATAGTTATTATTTATAATAAAATATAGAATTTAAATATGATATCATTTAAAATGTAAAACATGCTATTAGCTTCAGAGTTCAATTTTCCATTATTATCTTTCATTACTTTGAGTATTTTCCTGTAGATCAGCATATTCCGAAGTACATTCTTAGTGACACTAGTAATGAAAACTATGCCACAAAAAAATGTGTTATTCATCATAAGTTTGATAAAAACTGTGTGTTATTACGAATTATTCATAAGTGTTATGTGTGATAATGACATAATTTTATTTAAAACAGTTTGATCTTTTAGAGATGTAAGCTAAAGTTTTTATGAATAAAATGATGTAATTTCTGGAGTGATTTCCACATATTTTGAAAGTGGAAAAAGATGGGTGTGGGGATGAGGTTAGGTCAGCCATGGATTGATGTTACTCAAATTTGAGTGATGAATACCTTTGGGTTCATTTTACTATATGGCCTATATTTGTGTATATTTTGTATATATGAGAAATTCTGCACAAGACATAAAAAGCATTAAATAAATAAAAGATGCATATTTCTTAAAAGTCTTATACCATATGTAAAAGCTATGAGGAGTTCTAGGTTAAAAAAAAATCATTTGTTTATCTGGGATCTTCTCAAACTACTGACCATATAGTCTTCTTTTCAAGGAACGTGTATCAGTCAGTCTCCTGGACATTTTAGAAACAGCTATACATTATCTATGTAGAACTAATGTCTTTTTCCATGGATCATTGTTCATGATAATTCTAGACAACTAGTGCACAAAAAAATTTATTTATGTGTTGAAAATTAAGGTAAAAATGGAATATAAAAGAATTATTATTTCCAAATTCTGAGATGTTTGAAGTATCTATAAGTAAAACATCTAATTTTTAAAAACTTCATCAAGATTTATTATATGTATAAATATACTGGCAGAAATAATGCTGAAGGAAATACAGTTTCAAAAAGAGTGAATAATAGTCCATATTTCTTAAGCATTTTTCCCATTGACTATTAGCTATAAATCTAGTTATAGATATTTAAAAACTAAATAAAAAACTGTTTTAAAAAAACTACATATCATCATCAACCTCAATAATTTTATTATATTTTTATCCTAAATTTCTATGAAATTTAAGAATCTGTTAAAAATCATATTTGAATACCCATAAATTATTTCTCACTCAAACTATATTAGGCAAAAATATTCCTCAGAATAATATTCTATAATTCTAAATAAGATTTACGTTTCTGCATAAAATGCTTTATAATTTTGCATGTGTCAGAGTATAATTTTACTCTATAAAATTATAAATGTATAATTTTGCATTTTCGTTTTTAAGTAAATTATTTTATTATTTTTAAAATAAGTTAACCATACCTTTTAAACTTTGCATCAAAGACGGCCTGTATTGCTATTTATAGATGTCCTTTCTTTCCAGCTTTTTTAGAGACTAGAAGACTTCTTTATTGTTGACTTTTATAAAAATTCAAACTAGAACATTTGCATTAATTACAATATACCACCAAAAATTGCATTAATTTCCATTGATGCCCATTCATTTGATAAATGTTTTGTCATTTGTACCATTTGCACTGTCAAAACAAGTTAATTATATCTTACTGACATTTCTGACAATTGCTTTAACTGCAAAAAAAGTATCTTATTTGCTTCCACAAAAATTCAATCTTATCTATTTTAAATTTGAACTAAGCAAGAGAAGACTAGCCCATGTCAGGAGTCTTGTTGCACACAAGATCAGCTTAGGATCAATGGTAAACAATGATTCCTCAGAATTCTTTAATAGCAGTGCTCATATTTTGTAGTGGAAAACATTATGTACCTGCGTAATCTGTTCTTGCATAATGCCCATCTTCAGATTTAGTAGTTGTAGTTGTGTTATCTGTGTTAAAAAATTAACAATAAAGATTGATTAACTTGTTACCCAGATATCTTTCTAACAGTATCTGCATTACAATTAAGGAGATTTCAAATATATTTCTAAAGAATCTTTACACAAAACAGATTTACAATGTCAATTTCTATTTAAGACTGACACATAGAAAGATATAGGCTTTCTCATGCTTAGGGCAAGAAGTTTCAAACTATAACTGAGATAAGTTGGGTAAAAGAATAACAAATCAAAACCCAAGAAAATATTTGTTTCTGAACAAGAAACAAAATAGAACATTCTGGGACATCCCAATTATAAAAATGTACTTGACATATTTCTATTGACTCAATACATAAAAAGGTGTGATTTGCTTTGATTTCAATGTTATACAATAAATCTTTAACTTTCTTTTTACCCTGTTCAAGGAGTGTATCTATAATTTTTTGAATATTGGACTCACTGTTGATGGCATTGTGAAGAGCAGTACTATTATACAGAAAAATAGTATGGACCATTGCCAATAGGCTCTATAATCACCACAATTGCTACAGTAAAATTTACTGTCCATTGTAAACCAAACTTGTCTTTCAAAAATGAAGTCCCTGCCTAATAAGGGATTATCTCCACTTTTCATTTCTATGTAAAGACTGAGTGAAGTGAAAGTCGCTCAGTATGTCTGACTCTTTGTGACCCCATGGACTATACAGTCCAGGGAACTCTCTAGGGCCAGAATACTGGAATGCATAGCCTCTCCCTTCTCCAGGGAATCTTCCCAACCCAGGGATCGAACCCAGGTCTCAGGCACTGCAGGCAGATTCTTTACCAGCTGAGCTACAAGGGAGGCCCATGCAAAGACTAAAGATATTCTTTAAAATGAATTTTGGTATGAGTGTTACCTTGACATCGACCCAATGACATGACTTCAATTTTCTCCTGTTTCTGACATGATGCTTCTTTGATTTGACATGCATTATCGTAAGATTTCCCATCAGAAGCACACAGGGGATTGAAGTTGGTTTGAGAACAGTCAATGTTGCACACACACCTAAAGGGAGAGAGAAATAAAATGTGCAACATCAATGGTGTTGTTACCACATTATAAATAAAACACAAAGAGAAAGAATTGCTAGGCTGGCAAAATGCAAGTTGGCAAAATTGAACTGTATCCTTCCAGGGGAAGTTCCTTCACTCTTCTGCCTGAGATGAAAAGAAACATAGAACTAATCTAAAATAATTCAAAAGACTGAGCAATGGATAAAAAATAAAAAAGGAGAAACTTGGAAAATAATCATCAGTTAATCTCTGCCACTGGAACTTTTAAAATATGTACATAAACTTCCCTGCTGATGCCTGCAGAATTTGAATAGGCTAAAGTAGCCATAAATTCTGCTTTACAATTTCCTTAAATGAAATCTACTGTGTTACTTCTTTTCTCAGGATATTTGAATGGTGAAAGCTTGAGGAAAATGACTCAGAGGACATTTCAGAGAATGTACACATGGAGATTATTTGGAATGCAACGAGGAGTTAAATTTCTTCAGCGTATATGAAGATACACATAAGATGTGCTAAAGAGGAATGGTCAGTGGTCCTTAGTATTTTGAGGAGATCACCAAAACCTTTGAGAATCAAATAAAACGTACAGACCTCTCCTCAGAAATACTGTACTCATGTAAACAACGCTGCATAATATTTTAGGGGTTTCATGGGCCCCTTGTAGCCTATGCCATTAAACTCTTTCCCAAATACATACTACTCTCTCTGTTTTCTGTTTTAAATAAGTTGATTATCACTCATGATTTTAATAGATTTCTTAATAGAAATAAAAATTTGGTGAATTAATGAAAATTAGTTTACTTGAATTAAGAGAATTAGATATTTTAAAGCAAGCTTCTTAGGATTTTTCCTATGTCCTTGTAACTCAGTATATTTTACAATCTACTTTTTCACTCAGAATCTTGTGTTTATGTGTGCAAATATGTTACTGCCTTAGAATATAAACTCCTGTTTAAAATTTTTATTAATATTTCTATTACTTTTCTAAACAGATGATAAGATTCTTGAAGTGATGAATCACACATTTTACTTCTGTATATTTTACTTGGAGCTGAGCATAGGATGTAAGGATAACAAAAACAAGCAGCTGACAACATGCTGGGTTCTGAACACACATTGCTTTCTTTAATCTTTGCAACAGCCATTTTACAGACCAATGATATTACATAAGGTCAGAGAGCTAGTAAACTGTGGAACAAGGACCCCCCACAGATGTGTTATACTAAAATACAATCCTTTCTGCCCACCACAGGCTGTGTATTAGTTTCCTGGAAAACTTCTAAGCATAGTCGTTTATAAGCAGGTTTCTGGGCCTCCTTAAATCTGGGACAAGGGGAAGCCTAGGGTCTGTGTTCTTAGTTAATCACCCTGGCATCAGACTCACTTCCTGGGAATCACTGCTTGATTGGTTTGTTGACTGAGTGAGAAAGGGTTTGTCTACACACTAGTGTCTCTCAGAGTGTAGTCTTGAAATCATCTGTATCAGAATTACCTAGATCTTGGTTAAAAATGTTGGAAGATAATGTGCTAATCCATTTATTTTATTTTACTTTTGAATAAGAGAATTACTCTAGGAATGCTTGGTTATTTTGAATAGTTCACTTAGATACAAATAAGAGAGATGGCAACCATCTCTGATGCTGAAGTCGTTGAGAGCGGTGTTCCTACCTCGGCCGTGATGGTGCTACATGATGATAGCTACGGGGATCACAATATTGCTTTTTTGGCTGATTCTTTGCATCTGAAAAATCTGAGATCAGGAGCTGCTACATGTTCAAAGAGCTTTTGGTCCTTGTGGTAAAGAATTGGGAGAAGTGACTTTATAGCTCAGGCTTGTTCTCAATAAAGAGGAAAGGGATCAGATTTTTGTATTTTTAAAAAGATAGCTTCATTTATGTTGAGGAGAGTTGAGGTTTTGACTAGTGTTGTGTTGGACTCTAGAGACCATCCCCTTGAAAGACACTGAAATAATTATCTGTTAGCAGCAGCAGAACAGAGAGGAAGGTATGTGAGAACCTATGAACATCTAGAGCAAATTAGGGATATTATTATATCAAGGGATTTTCAGGTTTCTCCAAGTTGAATACAAGGAAATTTAGGGATGTACATCACATATAATCTTGCCCTGCCCCCCCCCCCAAAAAAAGACTGGCAATTCAGAAATCCATTTGATATCATAACACAATAGTAAATGAGAATAGAGATGGAAAGATAAAATTTGGTTGAATTGAACTGGCCAGATTCAACAATTCAGTGAAGAACTCAACTAAACCATAGTACCAATAAATTAAACAATTATTTGGAAAGTCTAACAATATCACCCTTTTCCAGTGGGCTATTCTTTCCCTTTGACTGATCTGATCTTAGTCCATAGACGTTTTGTTGCCGATACCTTCTTCCCTTTCCTTTTCCAGCATTGCTCGTTCAGGGATATCCTTTCAAAGTTTGTTTCCCCTTTGGAAATTCCTCACTCTTGCTGCCTCAAATAAAGCCTTTCAGGACATGGCTAAGAAAAAAAGTTCAGACATTTGGCATTTCTACTCTCATCTCAAAAGGAAGACCTAGATTCTCATCTCAAAAGGAGGTGAAAATAAGATAAGAGTTTTGCCATAAGCTTCAGGCAAGTGTTGAAAGTTGAAAGGTACACTCAGTCATGTCCAACTCTTTGCGACCCCATGGACTGTAGCCCACCAGGCTCCTCTGTCCATAGGATACTTCAGGCAAGAAAACTGGAGTGGGTTGCCATTTCCTTCTCCAGGGGATCTTCCCAACCTAGGGATCGAACCCAAGTCTCCTGCATTGCAGGCAGACGCTTTAACCTCTGAGCCACATGGGTTATACTTATCTTTTCTCTACTGTACAGTGTCATTATATAATACCTCCCCTCCTTCCTCCATCCTCTTTGAGCCTTGCCTATGTTAAATAAATGCATGAGTATAATAAATTTACTCATGAATTTCAGCATCAATTGGAAATTTGAAATCTATGGAGAATATTTTTCTTTCTTTGAATAAGTGGAAGAAGCTTCATTGATTGCTGAAATGGCTTAAAAACTATGTAGATCAGGGAAAGGGAAACGGGATTGGCTTAAAAAGACCTAATATTTCTACATTATGAAAGACCAATGAATTCTGATTATATTATCATTATTTAATATATTTTTTGTACCTAAATATATTAGACTTAACTAGTTAGAAAACCATGCAGGATTTCAGGATCAGAGTCTCAAACTCTAAGTCCATTTTGACTTTTATCAGTAGTGGCTAATCTTTGTGTTCCTGTCCTGCCCAATACCTTTCACACACTAAACTTTTAGTAACTGTGGTTTCAATACATACATAAGTGAAATGAATGAACAGAGCAAAAGGATTTTATATTTTTAAAGAAAGGAAAAATTAATCCAAATTCTCATCACTCTACTGTCATAAGAGTAGACATATGGTAGCTAATAAATATTTTTCTTGCCAAATATTAAATGTCCTCACTAAAATCAATGAATATTCAATTGAATTTAAGAATAATGGTAATAGTAATAATAATAGCTTATTCAATGACAGTGCCTGTCCCAGTGTTATGGGCTTTATATGTTATTACTCCTTTTATCCTTCTATCTCTATGAGGTAGTTACCATTACTATCTCCATCTTGGGCTTCCTTGGTGGCTCAGATGGTAAAGAATTCACCTGCAGTATGGAAACCTGGGTTTGATCTCTGGGTCAGGAAGATCCCCTAGAGGAGGGCATGGCAACCCATTTCAGTATTCTTGCCTGGAGAATCCCCATGGACAGAGGAGCCTGGTGGGCTACAATCCATGGGGTTGTGAAGAGGTGGACACGACTGCGTGACTAAGCACAGCACACAGTATTTTCATCTTACAGATAAGAAAATGTAGGCTTGGAGAAGTCACAGAGCTTGTAAGGAGAAGAACCTAATTTCAGATACAGGCAGTCTGATGCCAAAACCTGCACTGTTCTACTTACTGTTTAGTACAATGAAAAACAAAAAAGATCCAAATTCCTGCTGTTAACTAATTAAAGGAATACTTTGGATTAATAAGGCTTGAAAAAACAAAGTTATGTCTACTTTTGGAATATTTATCATGATTTTATGAATTTAAATCATGTTGACTCAGTCTCTGTCTTCTCAAACAAGTGATGTTGTCAGAGATCATTAGTGAATATGTGAATTAGTGAATATGTCAGAGACTATTAGTTTTAAAAAATTCTGAACAACATCTGGTATTAGAATGAGTAACTGAAATGTATTCAATGAATCTAATTATTTAAGGCATCAGTTGTTCAGAATATTTTATCTTTAAGGAAACCCTATATAAAGGTGGCTCCACAGAAAAATGCACAGAGACAGGCACACATGAAATGACTCCACTGAAATGACAAAATCTAGCACTAAATCCAGTCTCTGCTTCAAAACTTAGAGTCTGGAAGTTCTAGAAGCTCATATTCATGGTACAAGTGTGGTTTGTGTGTTTATGCGAGTGAATGAATTTGTGTATGTTTATATGTGGAGAGGGGGCTGCCTGGTGGCATTGACTACACTGTTAATGTGCCTATTCTTTAGTTCATATCTTTACCTTTCTGCAACCTTCTCAAGGGAAATGTGTCTCTTTTACCTTTGAATTTTACCTGGTACCTAGGACAGTGCATCATAGCAAGTCTTTAATACAGGCTTGCTGAATGAATTACTGAGATAATGGCAGGATGGAGGTGGAAAAAATTAAAGAAAATAGTCATTGTCTAGACATCAACACATAGGAGAGAGAACCATGGCTATATTCAGATAAATTCTCACCTAATTTTGTGCTACTTGGCACATGGAATCTCTAAGGAAGGAGAAGGACCTTGAAGAACTAAGGTTCACCTCCCTGCTTTTATTTGTGTCTACACAGACAAAGGAAACAGAGCCTTCATTAGCCCTTAGCCACTTCAATGGCATAGAAGTCCAATTATAATATAAAAAGATGTTTTCAGGTTACTACCTATATTCTGTGGTATTTGGGTACAGTTTTTAAGAACAATTTGAACACAGAGGTGACTTGTCAGTTTAGTGATGTTTCAAACTACTGAAAAATATAAGACTTTGATAAAAGGGGTGACAGAATTATCATATTAATGGTGAGAATGCAGGTCACTCTGTGCTTTCACAGCTTATGTAAATTAATCCAGGATTTTTCTTTCTATAGAAAGAAAAAAATGAAAGGCGAACATTTTAAAAACAGAAACTACCCCTTCTTCCCTGCATTTGGCAAATAATTGCATTATTATTCATTCTGAGAGGAGTAACTGGTTAATTATAGCATGTCACAAGTATTTAATATTAGCCAAGAATTTGTAAGGCTGAGGACTGCATGGATGTCTTTAAGGTTTTTGTGTTTTCTTTTCTTCTTTTTTTTTTTAACCTATCTCAGTCTTTTGACACTTGACACTGCGATTACATAGATCTCTTTTCTTCTAGGCTACAAAGAAAAAGAATCAGCCCTACTTGAAAATAATAATTTCAGGGGTCTCTATGTGGAAATACTCCCCTCTGAAAATCCTTCAAAGAAAATTAACATTGACTGAAAACCTTAGCTGAAAACCTAGCTTAGTAAGAAAGAAGAGAAATATCCAATAATTTTAAAAGACCTCTTGATGGAGTGAAGAATTTAAATCATACTAAGTAAAAGGTGCTATCTAAGACAACTCACACACATTTACAATTACCCCATGAATATTTTGGGGTGTCTGATATTAATTTAGTTCTCTACCTCTCCTGAAATGCCTCTTACAAGGATGTTCTGAAATGAGTTAAACAAGCCTTTCCCATTGTATTTAAGAGCGACTTGTCATCCACTAGAGTGAGAGGATGCGAGTGCTGCCAGGTAGCACATTACTTATTCATGTGTCTGCTTTGTAGCTGCCCTCTAATTTCACTAGATTTTGTTTCATCTATTAAACATGCCTGTCACTTATTCCTCTCCCAGGGTCCTTGATCTGGTGTCCATTCAGAATTTTACCATACAACACTCTTAATCAGTTTGAAATATCCCACAAGAGGTTTTGATCTGTAGTTAGTTGCATTGCAGTGACCGTGATTTCGGGGCTGTTTCAGACCATGACTGGTTTGTTTCCCTGGAGCTTGTCTGTCTCTGAGGTTACGATGCAGAACCCTTCTGGCCTGGCCAGTAAATGAGGTCAGAGCTGCCGTCAGTGTCCTCTGTCAGAACTGTAATGGATGAGCTGCATGATATTAGTAACAGCAAAAACAGTGTGTACCTTTCATTCAAGAGTTCTGTGATACTTTACATGCATTTATTCAATTTTCATGTCACTCCTTTTGATGGAACTTGATTATAATAAGTATTTTACCTGTAAGGAAACTACAGGAACAACCAAACTGTGGGCAAAATGAGCTAAAGAGGTGTGAAAATTCATTAAAAAGTTAAACCCTCTATACAGAGGTGGAAAAGTGCTGACTGGGAGGTGAGATGAGGAAGTCTACTGTGTTATTACTCAGGTGACGTATGTGAGCTTGGGCCAATACTTTTTTTTTAATTTGAGAAAGGCAATATTTTTGTTTTAAAACCTAGGAGGAAGGAGCAATGCCCTTCTCCAGACATGTAACCCAGGATTACAAGGAGGGGGACCAGGCTTCTCTTGTACATGGAAAAGATTCAGTTCCTATAAATGTCTGTCTATGGGGCTTCCCAGGTGGTTCAATGATAAAGAATCTGCCTGCTAATGCAGGAGATGTGGGTTTGATCTCTGGGTTCAGAAGATCCTCTGGAGAAGGGAATGGCAACCCATTCCAGTATTTTAGCCTAGGAAATCCCCTGGACAGAGGAGCCTGGCAGGCTACAGTCCATGGGGACACAACTGAGTCAGACACGACTTAGCAATTAAACAACCACAACAATCCATCTATAAGGATTAAAGCACAGAAACTGGCCTGTTAGATGAAAAGAACTGAGGAAAAGTATAGAACTACAGAGAGCCAAATCAATGAGTTCTGACTGAAGGGAAACTAAGCTGAGAAACCCTTTCCCTAGGTGATGTCAGAATTTTCAAAATCAGAATCACATATTTAATAGGAGGTTCAGTTCCTGGGAAAGAGACTGATGGCCATGTATTAAAATCATGTCTAAAATAATAAAGGTAGATGATAATGACATTGGAGCTCATTTTGTATCAAATTGTGTTTAACTGAGTCTTGATCACTTACTAAATTTATGGTACTGGACTAGTTATTTAGCTTCCCTAAACCTAGGGAAATAGTTTATAAATGTACATAAACTGCTTAATACTATTTCTAGAAGTTGTAATTACCTAATAAGTATTGGCCATCATTAATTTCTTGACTTAGTGGTATACAACCCTGGATGCAGATCAAAACCTCTTGTGGAATAGTTCAATCTTGGGCACCAACCAAAAGGTTTTCACTTAAGAGGTCTGATATCAGGTCAAGGTAACCGTAGTTGTCGAAATGCCACAGGTGATTCTGATGTGCAGTTGTGATGAGTTGCAATCATAGTAAATGCTCTTTCTTACCCTGTAACACTAAGAGATTTTTCCAAATTTAGTGTAAGATTTGTCATGGGAAATTCTGATGCATTACATCTGGGATGGGACTCAGAAATCAGCATTTTAAGCAAGTTCCTTGGCTCTTTCTAAGGCAGATAACTTGCATAGTCTCTGAGAAATCTCAGCCACACCCTTTTTCTCTTTTTCTTTTATTCCATTATAAGCAATTTAATATTCTTGATTAATGTACATGCTTCAGTTATACACTTTCTTCCACATGCTTTAGGTGCTTTGTGTGTGGTCTTAGGTGACAGGGACAGATGATTAAATGCACTGATTCCAAAACATCCATGGTGGAGAAATCAGAAGGACTGATTCATCAAGTAAAACCAAGATGGAGTGATGAGAAAGGAGATGAAACTCTGGAGGGGCCCCCTGTGCCAGATAGTTAGCTCCAACTTCCACATGACTCCAAGGTTTAATGCTCACAAGACAGGAAGGATAAGGCTTCCCTGGTGGCCCAGATGGTAAAGAAAGTGAAAGTGAAGTCGCTCAGTTGTGTCCGACTCTGCGATCCTATGGACTGTAGCCTACAAGGCTCCTCCGTCCATGGGGTTTTCCAGGCAAGAATACTGGAGTGGGTTTCCATTTCCTTCTCCAGGAGATCTTCCTCACCCAGGGATTGAATCTAGGTCTTCCGCATCGTAAGCAGACGCTTTACTGTCTGAGCCACCAGAGAAGTCCATAGAACCTGCCTGCAATGCAGGAGACCTGGGTTGGATCCCTGGGTTGGGAAGAGACCCCCTGGAGAAGAGAATGACAACCCATCCAGTATTCTTGCCTGTAGAATTCCATGGACAGAAGGGCCTGGCAGGTTACAGTCCTTGGGTTCACTAAGAGTCGGACACAACTGAGTGACTAACATTTTTTCACTGGGGAGCATACTATGGAAACTGGATTATCTCAAAAGATGGGTAGGATTTAAAGAACTGTGATGGAGTTAACAACATGGGGAAATGTGTGGAGGCAGACAGTGTACCGGGTGTTGGGGGAACAGGAATAAATCAGTCTGATTGAAGTGAACTCCTCCTAATAAAAGTGGGAGAGTCTAACTCTCTATAGTCAGATGATAAAGGGCCTCAATTCCAGTGCAAAGAGTGGTCTTTATTTTCTAGGCAATGGGGAGTCCAGAAAGCTTTTTGACACATGGTGATAAGAAGGTCAACATGATGAAAGGGGTACTTTAGGAAGACAAGATGGTAGTGGAGCACAGGCAGGGGGAACTAGTCACCAGGCTATCGCTATCAGCTCAAGGGACTAGCAACGAAAGCTCAGGAGTGAGGCAGTCACTCAAAGGAAGGATCAATAGGGCTTGACTTTTAAGGCATATTATAGCAAAGTGCTAAGGTGAAAATGTTACCCTCATGCCTTTCCTGCTCTACGCTTTCCTGCTTTTTTTTCTTGAGTTCTGTTCCAAATCGGAAACTTGGGAGAACAGCCAGGCTCAGGGAGGCAGTTGGGTGTGGGATTCAGGAAGGCATTCTTTCTTCTCCTGGTGAGGATAATTTTCTTCCTTTGCCCCTGGTACAGAGGCAAACAGGGTTCTATCATGATGGAGATATCATGGAAACACCCTTCATTACAGTTTAGAGAATTCCTCCTTGTATGAACGTATACTCTTGCCTGATTCCAGGACTGATCGAAGATGACTGTGGCAGCAGATATATATTAATGCCACTGCCTCAGAGAGCAGACAAGGCAGACAAGGCTCCCTCCAAGGCTGTGAGTGCTCCACGCCCCTCTGCAGTGTATACCGTGTAGCTGAAGAAGGATTTAACTCGTGATCCATTTTCATGTATCACAGTTGCATTTTTCTCAGTATTATTTTTTCCTTTTTGAAGCAGCTGCATTTACATCTTGAAATAATCAGAGCAAACAATTCTTCTTACTCATATACATTTTTAAAAGTATCTTGAAGCAAAAATCCCTCATTAGCATCATGTGTATCTCTTGCTCATTAAGCTAGAAAACATATTCAATAGCCAAGGGTGACTCTTTGATTGCTAGGAAGCGTGGTTGCTCTGACTAGATGGGTCTTAGTACACAACGAAGTAGGGAAGCATGAGAACCCCAGAATGAAAAGCTGGAAGGAAACACAATACGATGAAAAAAAATCTCATCCGCATAACGTGGTAGACTGAATTCCCACTCACTCCTTCCTGTCACCACCTATGTTGAGTGTTCCAGCACCTTCCTTGAGGACCAGCTACGAGATTCCCACCCCTACTCCAGCCAGTGAGGTGGCTTCATGTTTGTATTTTACAGACTGGCCTTCTGGTATGCTTTCATTTGCCAATAGGCTTTCAGGAGTAAATGTGCACCAAACATCATTACCGTCTAGATTTTCTAGACACATGCAATTTGATATCATGCCCTTGGATTTAATCCATGAGATATAAGAAACAGTAAATGAAAACTAGCTCTGCATTGTGGTGAAATTGCTCGTTTGAAAACGTTGTCCGTACATTGCTCAGGTGATTTTCATTTGTTTATTTAATTTTTATTTATTTTCCTATAAGGACACTCATAATATTTTTTTCAAAGAAAAAAAGTCATCTTATTTGATGATCTGAGCATATCTCCTTTTATTAGGTAATGTCAGCTTAAGACCTAATATGTTTCCCTTTACTCGGCTCTCAGGGAGCTAAGAAGCTAGGAGTAGTAAGTATGTGTGTGTGTGTACGAATGATGAGTGATAAATAGGAGCAATAAAATATCGATCCAACAAGTTCCAGTCAGTTTTATTTATCTTATGATATAAAGGTAGGAAAATAAGGTGATATTTGTATACTTGTAGTGTTTCCTCATGAAATTCATTCTCAGTGTTTTTGCTACATGCTTTTTGCAGAATGGTGTCCACAAAAGTTTACACTCTTATAATTGAGTGTAAAAATAAAGTGTCGATTAAATTATGCCGGCATGAACTAACAATGTTTATAATTAAAACTTGTATCAAATGATCTCCTGTTTGATTATATCACCTTTTATCTTTCACTTATTAATTTTAGGGTCATTTAATTTTAATTTGCTTCTAAAATAATATTTAACACATATCATAACATGCTATCATAAATTCCATTATTTGATGAATAAAAAATATAATTGCAATATTCATAAGGATGCTATACACCAACCCTGAAAAGAGAAGATGGGAAATATGATTAAGGAAGGAAGATGACTTTACCTGTAATGTCTTTAAGATCAAAAGCAAATATGGTAAAGTAAGTTTGCTAAAAACTAGGTGGTGGATGCACATGTGTTATATTCTTGATAGTTTCAAAATAAAATTAAAAATATTAAATTTGACATTTTGCTTAAATGTCAAGTTTAGCAAATATTTGTTGCATTGATTTAGATCTAGATAATTTATTTCTAAATTGTTTAAGCCACATAAAAAATAATATGAGCATGGAGAAATTCCAGTGGATTAAAATGTGTCTTTGTAAATAATAACTGTTTAAGATTGAGCTTCTTATGTCTGAATAAAAATGACTTTCAAGCCAAGTTTGTTATATGAAGGGAATCATCTCTGTCCTTCTCTATTTCTCTCATCTTACTTGTTCACCCTCTGAAATGTTAAACTCACCAACACATGGTGGCATTTGAGTTTACAGGCCAAGCCAGCATTCTTCATTGACTTCCTGCAGTGTTGCCGGTGAGTTTTGATGTTCTGTAACAGGGCTGTAGGCAGAGTTGGCAGCCAGAAATTGTTGTGAGCTATTCAAAAACCACTGGGATGAAGGATTTTAAGTAGAAATGTTTGAACATTTTGCCTTGAAATAAGAATGCTTCAGAGTTTCTCAAACATAGTAAGCTTTAAAAGGTAAAAAGGTACAGGATGTGTAAATACCTCCTGCTTTGAACTCCTGATAAGGTCTTCTTGTTAAAGATGTTTGGAAGGCTGCAGCTATTACTGCCACTCTTTTTTGTTTTTGTTTGTCTTTTATTCCCAGGCACATGCATTTTCATTTATCATGGCTCTCACTGAATTAGTCTAACCTCACATGCATAGTTGAGCATTTACTTGGTGCCAGGCACTGGGCTAAACATCAGAGACACCAAGATGTCCCATGTGATTCTAGATGGTAACAGAGATCACAATGAAATGAGAAAAAAAGTATCCATAAAACAGCGTCATCAGAGTTGGCATGAACAATGATTTGAGAGCACTGAGGAGAAACAATTATTTCTACCTAGAGGATCCTGAAAGGTTTCGTGGAGAAGGTGATGCTTGAACTAGAACTTTAAAGAAGACTAGAATTTAAACAGGTGGTTTCCATGGTGACCTGTAGCAAGAAAACTTCTAAATCCTTTACTGCACTGAAGATACCCCTCTGACAGGATCATTTGTCATTCTTTTCCCTCTGTTGATTCTCTCCCATGTATTCATGATGAAACATTTTTCATCTTCCCTAAAACTAGTGTCTCCTATTTCACATTAGAAATTAAAACATATGCCTCCTGTTTGGGACTCAGAGCCATAGAGGCTTCTGGAAATCAGGCCAGATCATTAAAGGAACCTTGTGCCAGGAGTCAGGACTCTGGGGCCTTTGGCATTCTTGCTCTCTAGCTGCTGGGTATCTGCCACAGAATACTGGAGGACATGTGTACAAGAGTGATCAGTCATGTCCAACCCTTTGCAACCCCATGAACTATAGCTTGCCAGGCTCCTCTGTCCAGCTGACTAAATATGATATCTACAGTGGTCAGTTCTAAAATTCTGATACTTCATGTTCTTATATTTGTATTACCTAGCACTTCTGTTTATCTAGCACAACCTCCTTTTCTACCATCTTCCCAGTCTTTGCAGTGTTTTCTCTGTTAAAGCCTCTATTCAATGAATTTGGCATTCTCCTCAAACTGAGTGATTTGCAGATAGTAGACATTTTGCATATAATTGTTGAATGAATGAATGAGAATTCTTGTTTGATTTTTCAACATTTCCTTAATGTTCTTCTAATTGGTGAATTACTCAGTGATTCCTAACTGCCCAGGACTCTAACTATGTTCTGCTCATCTGAGACGCTTTCTTCCTGGGGCTGTTTATTTCCTCTGCTATGGTGCTGGCTGTTTCATCATCTGTAGCCTTACTCACTTGCTCTCCATTCTGTCCTGTGTCATGTCTCCCCACAGTTTAGTGGAAAGACCATGGACATTTGTATATTGCTATTAAGGTCTCAGCCAGTCATCTGTACCTAATAAATGCTTATTGAATGAACAATAAACCTGAGTCAAAATGTTTTTAAAAATTTATTTTATTGAGGTATAGTTGATTTAGAATGTGCATATTTCTGCTGTATAGCAAATGATTCAGTTGTATATACATTCTTTTTCATTTCTTTTCCATTATGGTTTATCATAGGATATTGAATATAGTTTCCTATATTCCTATATTTCCTATATTCCACATTCAGTAGGACCTTGTTATTTATCCATCCACTAAAAAATAATTTGCATCACAATCCATCCCTCCACCCTGCCCCCTCCTTGGCAACCACAAGTCTGTTTCCTATGTCTGTGAATCTGTTTCTATTTTGTAGATAAGTTTATTTGTGTCCTATTTTAGATTCCATATATAAGTGATACCATATGGTATTTGTCTTTCTTTTTCCAACTTACTTTACTTAGGATGATCATTTGTAGGGCCAACCATTTTGCTGCAAATGGCTTATTTCATTCTCATTTTATGACTGAGTAGTATTCCATTGTATATATGTACCACTTCTTTACCCATTCTTCTGTTGATGGATATTTAAGTTGCTTTCATGTCCTGGGTTTTATAAGTAGTGCTGCACTGAACACTGTGGTGTATGTATCTTTTCAAATTATAGTTCTCCTGATATATGCCCAGGAGTGGGATTGCAGATCATATGCCATTGAGATAAAAAATCTTGATTTTGTAATTTACTTGACTCATTCGTAAAATGTGGAAAATAACTCCTAGCTCATAATAACAGCTATCTCTAAAGGTTGCCTGAGTGGAAAACAAATGAAAATAACTTCATAGGATATTCGTTGCATGGCAGGTTCTGTGGCTCACTTGCTCACGAGGAATTAATTCATCTTGTATTAAACTGGTTTTGTTCATTCCAGGCTGGCCATCACCACATTATCTTTCTACTTACACCTAACTAATCGTCTGCAAATAAACTTTGATAAATTGGATAAAAGGACTATTTGCCATGTATATCTATCTAAAATCTATAAATTGAGTTTTTTCTGCCATGTTTGGAGTACAAGACTAATGTCTTTTGTTTTTTTGTTTTTTGCTTAGAGAAGAAATTCAACAGATAACATATCTAGTATATTTTATTTTAAAGATGAGATACTTGGCACTGTCTTATTGATTTTAATAATTTAAATGTTTATGAATTCTTAAAATATAGAAGCCATTAGCTTATTTATCTGATTTCCCAGAAATATTACACATCTTGGAAATTCTAATACCATTGTACTGCTGCTGCTGCTAAGTCACTTCAGTCATGTCCAACTCTGTGCGACCCCATAGACGGGAGCCCATCACGCTCCGCCCTCCCTGGGATCCTTCAGGCAAGAGTACTGGAGTGGGTTGCCATTTCCTTCTCCAATGCATGAAAGTGAAAAGTGAAAGTGAAAGTGAAGTCACTCAGTCGTGTCCGACTCTTCGCGACCCCATGGACTGCAGCCTACCAGGCTCCTCCATCCATGGGATTTTCCAGGCAAGAGTACTGAAGTGGGCTGCCCTTGCCTTCTCCAACCATTGTACTGAGTAATGCTAAAAACAAGTTTGTCACTTCTACTCCTATTTTTTGTAGTCCTGGTTATTTTTGTCCTTCATTTCTTCCTTATCTTTCTCTCTTTCTTTATTGTTTTCTCTCTCTTCAAATATTTAAGCCAACAAGAGAGAGAAAGCAATATGTAGGGCTTCCCTGGTGGCTCAGGCAGTAAAGAATCTGCCTGCAATGTGGGAGACCCAGGTTCTGTCTCTCGGTCAGGAAGATCCTTTGGAGAAGGCAGTAGCAACCCAGTTCAGTATTCTTGCCTGGGAAATCCCACAGAGGAGCCTGGTGAGCTACAGGTATGGGGTTGCAGAGAGTCGGACGTGACTGAGCGACTAACGTTGTGCATACAATCTAAGTACTGTGGACAAAAAATAGTACATGCCATTTTAGTAAACAAAGAATGCTGCCTGCCATTCTGATCAGCTACTCCTGTTGCCCACCATCAAGCCATTAAGCCATCAGCCATTGCAGCACCCTCTCTCACCCATCGCCACTGGTGTGCCCTGAGTGGAATTCAGGGTGCAGCAAAAAAACAATATTGGCCCTAGGTACTTAAGATACATATCAAAAGAATAATTTCTATGAGATCAAATTCTTTCATTTTTCCCATACATAGAAAGGCACTAAAGTCATTAACTTGGGATGACTAGTTTTTTTTTCTTTTTTTTTTAATTAGCAGTATTCTTTTGATGTTCAACATATTTGGATTTTTCTTCAGCAAAAGTTCCTATATTTCCTGGCTTTTCCCTGAACTCTTTGGAACAGTTCCTTAGAGTTATCAGAGAGGCTTATTCTGGGCTATAGTCCATAGTAAGTCTATCAAATAAAATGTAATTTTCAAGGTTCAGCTTGTGCATTTTTTTTTTTTCAGTTAATAGTACTTAAAAAAAAAAAAAAATCCCTGCCATTCACGGAGCTTACCATCTAACAAAGAAACTTGTTTTTAGAACATGGAAAAATTCAAGACAGAAATGTAGAAAACATGTTTTTAAAATATTGTCTATCAGTTCAATTCAGTCGCTCAGTCATGTCTGACTCTTTGTAACCTTATGGACTGTAGCATGCCAAGCTTCCCTGTCCATCACCAGCTCCCAGTGCTTACTCAAACTCATGTCCATCGAGTTGGTAATGCCATCCAACAATCTCATCCTCTGTTATCCCCTTCTCCTCCTGACTTCAGTCTTTCCCAGGATTAGGGTCTATTCCAATGAGTCAGTTCTTTGCATCAGGTGGCCAAAGTATTGGAGTTTCAGCTTCAACATCAGAACTTCCAATAAATATTCAGGACTGATTTCCTTTAGGATGAACTGGTTGGATCCCCTTGCAGTCCAAGGGACTCTCAAGAGTCTTCTCCAACACCACAGTTCAGAACCATCAATTCTACAGTGCTCAGCTTTCTTTATAGTCTAATTCTCACATCCATATATGACTACTGGAAAAACCACAGCCTTGACTAGATGGACCTTTGTTGGCAAAGTAATGTCTCTGCTTCTTAATATGCTGTCTAGGTTGGTCATAACTTTTCTTCCAAGGAGCAAGTGTCTTTTTATTTCATGGCTGAAGTCACCATCTGCAGTGATTTTGGAGACCAAGAAAATAAAGTCTCTGACTGTTTCTACTGTTTCCCCATCTATTTGCCACAAAGTGATGGGACCAGCTATAAGACGATATAAATGTATTTATATGGGGAGACAATATAAATGAAATGACAGATGAACCTATTTCTACTCACAGTAGAAACAAACTCAATTTATAGATTTAAGATTAAGGTACATGTGGCAACATGCATAAAGTCACATTGAATTCTTTTGCTCTCATTTATTTTTTCATGCTACAGTTACTTGCTAACGGTGCTATTCTTTTTATTCTAATTAAAATGTCTGCATTTCTATTCTTAAGCATGGCTGTGTAAAATGGTTCTGCTCTTGGCTTCATCTCAGAAGGCTTTTTAAACTACATAATCAAATGTGGACTTTTCTTTCAGTAAGTGGTCACTATAAGAATACATTATGTCACTATAAGAATACATTATGTTTTGTAAAAACAACTATTTTGAACTCTTCTAAGAATTCCATGGGCGGAGGAGCCTGGTAGGCTGCAGTCCATGGGGTCGCAAAGAGTCAGGCATGACTGAGTGACTTCACTTTCACTTTTTACTTTCATGCATCAGAGAAGGAAATGGCAACTCACTCCAGTGTTCTTGCCTGGAGAATCCCAGGGACGGGGGAGTCTGGTGGGCTGTCGTCTATGGGGTCACACAGAGTTGGACACAACTGAAGCAACTTAGAAGCAGTAGCAGCAGCAGCAGCGGCAAGGGCTTCCCTTTTAACTTAACTAAGTTGGTAAAGAATCTGCCTGCAATGCAAGAGACCTTGGTTCGATTCCTAGGTTGGGAAGATCCTGTGGAGAAGGGATAGGCTACCCACTCCAGTATTCTTGGGCTTCCCTTGTGATTCAGGTGGTTAAGAATCTGACCTGAGTTCGATCTCTGAGTTGGGAAGATCCTCTGGAGAAGGGATAGGCTACTCACTCCAGTATTCTGGCCTGGAGAATTCCATGGACTGTAGAGTCCATGGAGTGGCAAAGAGTCGGACATGACTGAGTGACTTTCATTTTCACTAAGGAGAAACATCATTTTAATGAAACCAACAAGGTATTGATTATAACAAATACTGGGGCTATCATAAGTTATTATCTGAAACTTGGCAATATTTTTATTATTTTAACTTTATTGTGACTATATATTTCATACAGTTTATGTTAAGGATTTAGGGCATGGCAACCCACTCCAGTTTTCTTGGAGAATCTCCATGGACAGAGAAGCCTGAAGAGCTACAGTCCATGGGGTTGCAAAGAGTCAGACATGACTGAGTGACTAAGCCCATATTAGGGATTTAATTTATCCTTACCCATTTTATCCATCCATTTTATAAGCTGTCTGTCTTCTATCTTAGGCAACCTAAATTATCATTTCTTTGAATTCAAAATTATATCTCTTATTATGATATATCTTTTATTTTTTTCAAAATAAGTACATTTATGTGGCACACTATGAATTGAAATGACAAAATATAGAGACATTAGTAAAACTACATACAAATTTAAAATTCTCTTCTCTGATAATAGAAAAAAGGAGAGGCTAATCCAGAATTAGGACACTAAAATGCTAGGAATTAAAAGACAGCTAAAGATGAGTGTACATACATTCTAAATCACCAGGGAAATGAATGAGCCTCTGAATTACTCTCTCTGTTTCTACTCTCCCTCCCTAGAGTCAGTTCACAGAACAGCCAGAGTAGTGCTTTAAACATGTAAAGGAGATCAAATCATTTCTTTGCTCAAAACCCAGCAAAGTCTTTTCGTGGAGCTTAGGATAATTTCCATGGTTTGTACCATGGTTTATGAAGCTCTACATGATCTGGCCCTTGGCTACCTATTCAGTTTCATTTCCCATCAGTCTTCTCTGCCCTTTCCATACTCCAACCACGCCAGACTGTTTACTGTTCTGAGGACACACCAACTAAGTTTGTGCCATCAGAATTTTTCACTTACTGTTCCCTCTCTCTAGAGTGCTCTTAACTCACATATTTGTATGAGTCAAATATGACCTTTTAAGAAAGGCTTTCACTGACCACGGTATCAACATCAGCATTTCAATTTCTGAATCCTAACATTATATCACATACTTGATTTTTAAAAATTGTCTGTTTTCTCCACCTCAATATATGCTACATGTAGAAAGAGACTTAGTCTGTTCTGTTCATTGTTATATTCTTCAGGCCTAGAACAATATCTGGCAAATAATAAGCATCCAATAAATATTTGTTGAATATGTGAGCAAATAAATGAATACATATGTGATTACAAATATGCTTATATATGCATATATGCACTATTTTAGTGGTTTAGACAGAGTTTTTATTTGAATTATGTAGTTAATTGATGAAATCATATTTTTTGCTTCAATTATCAAGAAAAGCACTTCTTCATTCTTATGTACAATAAATATTTATTAATTTTTGTTAAATGCTTAGCTTGTAGTGGATATGCAATAAATACTTACTGAATAAATAGAATACTTACCATGTACAAGATATTAGACATTTTGGTATTTAATTGCCTAAAAGAAAATGGACCCAGATCTCCCTGTTATGTGGACTGGGTTATTTTAAACGTAATGATGAATATTTTATCCGAAGAATCAATGTTCAATAATTAGTATGAATGGTAAAAGTCCCCATAGCTTGACAGTCCCTGGCTACATGCAGTTCATACAATTCACATTTTCATTATCTCTGTACCTTTTGGGCATTGCAATCCATATAGTATCATTTCAATCTTTTTTTTTTTTCTCATTGAGGTGCTCAAAATGGTTTAGATTTCCTCTCTGTCAGAATCTTCTTATTCTGAACAAAAACTCAAATCAGCCTTGTTTCTTTCAATGATTATTTAATTTGTACCAACTGTTGCTTTTGCTATCCTTTATATCATCTATCCTTCAAAATATGTCAGTGTTTACTGCAAAGGTAGAAAATGATTGAAGGTTACTGTCTGCTGTAAGCCTTAGCCAATCAAGCAGTTTCTTCATCTTTAGGCAATTCAGTATGTGTCTAATTTAAGTAATTTGATCATTTGATGATTCTGATCTAACTTCCAATTATACTTGTATCAATAGATCTATTTCACTTCAAAGATGCAGAGCAGCTACTGAAAACTGAATAAATGGATCTGTACTGGTTCAAAGTATTTTCTGTAGATTCAAGTACTTAGATGGAACAAGGAGAAAAATGTATATCAATTTATGGCTTATATGCCGCTATTACTAAATCATGAATTGGAATCAGAAGACATGTTAAATACTGCATAAATATTTTGGAGTAAAAGGTGTTGCCTTTTCCCAGGCATTGTCTTTATTTTGACTATGGCTCCTGGAGACTATTAGTCAGAGGGTATGTTCTGTGTGCGAGTAAGAAGGAAAACAAATGGTAAGCAGACAATACCTCCCTTTGCTTAGCAAGATTTCTTAGGCAGCAGAGCTTTTCTGCTTTCATAACATGTATGCTGTGCCTGGGCAGACAGCATGCTGTTAGGGTGGTGGTTAGTTAATATTAGGGATTGGGCTATATGTTGCTATATAAAGTTTTATCTACAGAAATGATTTATAAAAGTTAAATAAAAAATTTATATCTGTGACATGTCATTGGAATGTTTTTTGTTGACAGAAGGACATTGAAATGGCTGCATGGCATTCTAGAGGCAGTTGCAGATGCTTTCTTTGCCAGGATGGTAAGAACTAAAATAGGGTTTTAAATGCTAATTCTGAACTTGTTCCATTTGGCTACATATTCTGCAATATGTGTGCCCCTTTGAAAGAATCTATGATTAAAGACCAAAACTGTCGCTGAATTGTACAATGTTAGTCTATTTTTTAAAGGCTAAAGACTGATTATCCTTGGTAATATTTTTAAATAGCAGAAAACAAGCCTGTTAAATATAGTACACTCTGAAGGAATATTATTCAAATTATCTACACTAAATAAAAGGACTACTATTTTTTTTAAAAAATAATGTAAATGCAGAAAACAATGGCATTCTCTAAATAAGTAGCTCAAACAATTTGAACAATAAATGTGACATTTAGAACACAGCTCCTTTTGATGAGAAGGTACACACCATTTTACTTGGTATCATATTCAGGATGGTAGAACCGGAGCTGTCAGTAGCTTGAGAGACATGGGTCCGTCCTCTTTTCCTTAAAGCATAATGCCAGTGTCACAAAATGCTGGTGTTGTCTCACTGTATCATAACACAGTGGCATAGTTCAAGCAATCACCATGTCAGCCCAAGCTAACTGCAGTGTATGCTTGCAGTCAGAGATAATGAAAAGTTTCACAGGACAAGACACTGAAAATGAATGTTGGCTAAATATAAGGACTGTACAGAGATGAGCCAATGTATCTATACCAGACCTTGAGTCACACAGGAAAATACTCACTTTTAACCTATAAATTCTAAAGATTATTTTAAATAGAGAATGATGATGCTACCAGTTTTTGGAGTGGTGGCCGTATCATAAGAAAGAATTCATACATGGACCAAAGAGGATAGAATTCAATGGGTTGATATATTAAATCAAATTAACTCTTTTAGGAAAAAAAAAAAAGATTTCCTCGGTGGTCCAGTGGTTAAGACATTGTGCTTCTACTGCACGGGGCACAGGTTTGATCCATGGTCAGGGAGCTAGGTTCCCATATGCCAGGAGATGCAACCAAAAAATGGAAAAAACATTATTAGAAATACACAGAGGTATCAGGCTACAGGGAACTGAATGGGATGACTCTCATTTCCATTCAATATAGTCTAATTACCTAGTGAATACATATCTACTTTTGTTTATTAACAATTATAATTAGATTATATTGGTTAAGGGTCATTTGCTCTTGGAATCACTTTGGACACTACAGTTTGACCATGGTAACCCAATACTCCAGTAACCATCTGTGTCTGGCACTCAGTCAAATAACTAACAGCATTTTAATCCCATGCCTCATCAACTGAGATATGAACTGTGAACCCCTAATACTTACTCCTAGCCTGAGACTCTTCCCTCAATCAGTGAAATGTACCCAGGCCCCTGTGAGTCCATCTCAGGGCCTTTTGTACTTTCCCTCGTGTTCTTTTACAAGCTAGTTATTAGAAATTCAGTGAAGTCGGACATCCCCTGTTTCAGCCAGAGTGAGATTAGAGTCCAAAAGGTACTTTCCTCAAGTGGAGGGAATAAAAAGAAACTAAGTTACATTTTCTTTGACATTCCTAAATATCACCTCTTCCAACTAAGTAATAATAAGGCAGCATGGCAGGAAGCTCTGAAAACTGAGAAAAGGCAGAATTTTGATGCAATCATTCATCCAGTCATTCATTCAGTAGCTCTGTGCTGAACATCTTATGTGTGGAAGCCCTGGTTCAAGGATATAAAGGTGAACAAAACACTACATAGAGTGAAGAGCAAGGAACAGAAATTAATCCAAAAAGGACTGATTTAGAGGCAGAGGCAAACCTGAGAGACTGACGGAGCTTGGGCGTGGTGGAGTGTCCAGGCTTCCTGGAGGAGGAATGAAGGTTGAGGAGGGCACGGTTGGGAACAGGTGTGGGAGACACATCTTCATGCAAGAGGGAAGAGCTTGTGCCCAAGGGCAGAGGCATGAAACTTTGGTCAAGGAGCTGCAGGTGGCTTAGTAGACCTGGAGGTTTCCAGGTGCCAGGAAAGGAGTCAAGTGAGGCTGAAGAGGTAGTGGGGCCAGATCCGGAGGCAGATCTGTGACCTGAAAATGGCGTTAAACTTGACTGCAAAGAATCAGAGAGCTTTGAGGATTGGGAGCAGAAGAGTAACAAGAGTGATAGTAACAGACTGATGAGACTGGGGCCAGAAGCAGAGAGGGCAGTGCAAAGGTCACATATCAATACAGATGAGAAATGATGAGACCAGAGTGACATGACTACCCCTGTTTAGAGCATTCACTCTGATGACCAGTCTTTGCTTCTTTTCTCTTTTTGTGTTAGCATTCTTTCTGGGTTTTTCTTGTACTCCTCTGGCTCACCCTTCTCAGCCTATTTAATGTCTCTTTCTCTTTCTCATGCTCTACAAATTGGTGCTCTTGAAAGCCCAGTTCTTATTTCCCCCTTTCTTCTCTCTTTATAATCTTTCTCTAGGCAATCTCTTCTATTCCAGTTTGACACGTTCAAATATTTTTTTTTTTTCTTTCAGCTAGAATCCACTAGAATCCAACTACCTACCTGACCCACCTGCTTGGGTGCCGCATAGGCACCATAAACTAACATTAAACATTAAACTCTTGTTCTTTTCCCAGAAATTTACATCTATTTCATTTTTCCCACCTCAGTAATTGGCACCTACATTTCCCAAGTGGGAAAGCCAGAAAGCTAGGAATCAGGATTGATAGTAATACTTACTCTATCTTACCTCTTACTCCAATCTTTCACCAAACCTACTCCTCATTTTCCTTGCTGCTACGTAAGATGACAAACTTGTTTGAGATAAGCCTCTGGCTTGTTGACAGATGGCAGCAAGGGATTGGCAGGATGAGGGGTGGGGGGATTTGTATTATTTTATTTGATGAGGATGATAAGTTCTATTGGAGCCTATAAAAATGCAAGCTCTGATAGAGGCAGTTTTAGTTTCTCTGAGCCTTAAATTTCTATTCTTTGTTAATAAACAGATGTTCTTTCTAACTGGTAAAGTCCTTTGAGATGGATAGCCAGGAAAGAAATTCTGTATATCTGTGTTGGACTTTTTATTCAGCAAAAAGTTAAAGAGGTTCAACATTTTCCCTTTGCTTTTAGCTTATCCTTAGTACACTTAGTTTTTTTTTTACCCTTACACATGCTGCTGCTGCTGCTGCTAAGTCGCTTCAGTTGTGTCCGACTCTGTGCGACCCCGGAGATGGCAGCCCACCAGGCTCCCCTGTCCCTGGGATTCTCCAGGCAAGAACACTGGAGTGGGTTGCCATTTCCTTCTCCAGTGCATGAAAGTGAAAAGTGAAAGTGAAGTCGCTTAGTCGTGCCCGACTCTTCGTGACCCCATGGACTGCAGCCCATCAGGCTCCTCCATCCATGGGATTTTCCAGGCAAGAGTACCCTTACATGTGAAGATACCATAAATATCCACTTTCTGGTTCTCCTTCCTTCTCAGTTTTGCAAATATTTTTCATTTATTCTCACTTATCATTGAGCATTCAATCTAGTGTACTTGTCTTCCTCTCATTTTATTTTCTTCAGTCATTATTTAAAAGAAGATTTGATTGACTCTGTCCTATAGAATCAGAGAAGGTAATGGCACCCCATTCTAGTACTCTTGCCTGGAAAATCCCATGGATGGAGGAGCCTGGTAGGCTGCAGTCCATGGGGTCACGAAGAGTCAGACATGACTGAGCGACTTCACTTTCACGTTTTACTTTCATGCATTGGAGAAGGAAATGGCAACCCACTCCAGTGTTCTTGCCTGGAGGATCCCAGGGACGGGGGAGACTGGTGGGCTGCTGTCTATGGGGTCGCACAGAGTTGAACACGACTGAAGAGACTTAGCAGTAGCAGCAGTCCTATAGAATTGGCATCCTGAAGCTTGGTAGTGCCAGGTGGGTGCAGGCTGGGAATAGTGCTACATTTTGTCTTTCTTTCTCCCCTTTTGCCCTTCCCCATTCAAGACCTCTTATGATTTCTGTGTGCAACTTTGATCCAATATATTTTTATGCAGCAAAAGTATAATTAAGTATTTAAACATTTCAAAGTCATAAATTTGAAAAACTCATAACTGGCAAAATTACAGTTTTTCTGTAAATTTAGACAAATATGGTTTTGGTTTATTTGCAGTTTGTTTTTAAGGTAGCAAAATTAACTACTTAAAAATAATTAACTACATTGCTGCATTTAGGAACTAGTCAGAATATGCTAAGATCTTAATTTGCTGTATCTATGTGATCAAAAAAATTCAAAAATTTTAAGCACAATAATAGTAATATTGTTACATAATATTGTTACTTATTCTACACCCATTCACACAACATCACTATAATGCTTGGTATTTAAGGCAAAATATTTTTGGAAATAATTCTTCTGGATGGAAAACAGGTGAAATTTATGCTAGTAGTTATTTACTTTGTTTTATTTATAACAGTAACATAAAGCAAAAGTAAATATCTGGAAGATTGATAGTTCACTACTTATAACTATAGAGATGGTTATATTACTATCCCAAATTATTATGTTTAATGAATTCTGTTTTATATTAATGATTACCTGCCAACTTTTTGATTTCAGTAAGAGTCAGCCAAATTGGATGTTACTTTTAAAAAAATCTTTTATTATTAGAACTCTTAAAGCATAAAAGATGTTAATAAATTACTGAACACACTTCATCAGAATCATTGTTGGAAGTGCTGGGAAGATCATCACATGGATATGTTGTACAGAATTTGCCTTTTCAGCTCATATTGCCTTCGCATGTATATATAAATAGGCACTCTAATCTAACATTAACTAAACAATTTAAATAAAAAAATAAAGGCACACTGCATACCAGGAAATTAACTTTGACAATTCTGAACTTAAGGAAGGAAAAGATAACTCTATCATAATGGGTGTGCATTCAGAAAAAAATAATGTTAGTGTAAAAGTAGCTTTTAAAATTTGTTTTTAGAATTGCTTCCTTCCTCTAAAATGATGATTATAACATGCACAAGATAATGCATTTATAAATATTGTCTTTGTGTTTTTCTCTTCAGGGTCCTTGTATTTTGCATTGGCTTCTCATGATAGCATATCTATATTAAAGTTTGCACATTTTTCTTTACTAAGAATAAAAGGCATTGAGAGTTGTTAAATGATGATTCAATAGGACAGATGAGATTAGTCAAATAATTAGAATGATACATAAATTATGTTAAAAAGTGATCAGAATATTACATGGGGAATTGGTTTTACATGAGAATTATTTTAAAGGCCTTCACTTTTCATAATGTGAAGAAACTTGGGTAATTATGATATTTTTGTTTGCCTCATATAAAATGTTCTCTTTTGGAAATGCGTCTGAACAAACACACACTAAAATAGTAGGTTTCATATTATGCTTCTAGGAAATAATTCTGTTGGGAGCTCAACCAAGATGTTCTGCCACTAAAATAAAATAATAACAGCTTTTACCAAATTCCTTAAGAAAAGCAGAGAAAAATTTTTTCTAATTTGTAAATTTCTCTCCCCACACTCCCTTCCCCTCTTTTAAGTTTCATTGCTTTATCAGTTTGTCTAGTGGCATGTGCTGCTATAAGTTGACAAAATGAATGAGCTAAGAGCACATAAGAAATGAGACAAACCTTATATGTGTTAGTTCTCAAATATATGTTATAGATCATTACTTTCTATGTATAGAGACTGCATACATATACAAACTGTCATATTTCTGCAGGTGAATTTCCTTCTAATTATTTCAACTCAATTAAAATATCATTATTTCATAGAAATCTGCAATGAATGTCATAATTTTCAGGTGCTTAAACATTTAAGCATGACTGAGAATCACTGAATTAAAATACTAAATTTATTCGCCAGTTTTTATTTTTTGAATCTAACTTATAATGTAGACATTTGCAGCTGTATTTCAGTGGACTGATTATGATGGTCATACTCTATTTTGTTTGGACTCAAAACTTTCTCTGTAATAGCAAAGAAAATACAAAGAAGATAGAAAACATGTTAGCCCATGTCTATGTTGGAAAAGTTATTTTCATAAAGCTGTATGTTAATAGTGATATTGTTAATGGCTGTACATCTGATTTAACTTGTGACCTTGAAGATTATATCTAGTTTGCATTCCATTAAAAGTTTTTAATAAGATTTCATGAAAATAATAATAAAAAGAGTCCAGCTTCACCTTTGCTTCTCTTTAACAATTCAGAGCATCAATTATAACATAACCTTCATTTGACTTGCGACCATCCCTGTGCTCTCAACAACATATTCAGTTGTACGCTAATACTTAAAGGGAAGAATAAGTATCTTTTGGTTTTTTTTTTTTTTTACTTTTGCTCCATTCTAAAGTGACTTCCCAAATGTGTAATACTCAACTATTCGTTATCTATTAAATAATACTTTTAAGCATTTATATCCCTATTTTTGATCATTTAGAGTTGGTGAAAAAGCATTTTTAAAAGTTCAAGAATGCATATCATCATTTGTATCTTAAAGAGAGGCTATATCTTCTAAATATGGTACAGTGTCAGAGGAAGAAAAAGGAATTTTGATTATTGAAGGTTCCAGAATTCTCCACTCCTTTAAAGAAGTGTAGAAATTAAGAAAAAAATATTGAAGAGAAAGAAAAATGAGAGTATATGATAAAAGCTGAAAGATAAAACAGGTGAAACATTTTGGGTGCCCAGAGAATTATCATTTTTCAAAGCAGACTCAGCAGTTCTTATCCTCTGTTGATGAGCCAAAAACTGTACCATTAAACCTTCTTTCACAATAGTGTTTCTCAAAGTCTGGTCTGAAAAGAATGATTCAATGAAGGCCTCCTGGAAGTCTACTCCAATGGGCAGGGTCATGAAGGGTGGATCCTTTCCATGTGGCAAGGTTAGTCCTACAGGGGAGCAACAGATAAAGTATGGGAACTCCAGGCTGATTACTAAGGATAGTTTGCTTGAAGGATATAAATATTTTACAGATATTTTCATTAACTTAACTTCTAAGTGGAAAATGAAACTGAATTTGTCATTTGTTTATTACCAGCATGCAGTCAGAACTATTTGAATCTTGGTGAGAACAGCTTTCATATAGCTCCTGTGAGTGCAAAGTCGCTTTAGTCATGTCTGACTCTTTGAGATCCCATGGACTGTAGTCCAGCAGGCATCTCTATCCATGGAATTTAGGCAAGAATACTGGAGTGTGTTGCTATTTCCTTATCCAGGGGCTCCTTCCAACCAAGGGATCAAACCTACATCTCCTGCGGCTGCTACATTGCTGTATTACTACTGAGCCACTGGAGAAACCCACATGTAGCTTCCAAATGTGGTCAAAGAAAGAGCTAAATCCTAGTATTACACAAATCAAAGTTCATATTACAAACAAAGATCATACAAAATTTATTTATACTCTATTTTCTTTTTGGTGCTGTTTTTAAAATGGTAGATTTAATTAATGGTATCTTGCTGATACATCCCATTGATTTTAATTAGAAGGGAATGAAACTACCAGTTCTTTTCTGCCTAAAATATAGTATTTAACTTATACATTAATTGATAAGGCAAGTAAAAACAAGACAAATATATATTATAGATATCTATAATTTATGTGGTAAATATGGTGACAAACTGGGAAACAAAGTTTAAGAATCATATGGAGAAAAGCAGGGCAGGAATTGGGATCAAAAAGATAATGAATCAAGAGGGCCTAAGATTTTATTAATGAATCAAGCATGGGTGATCTGAAGATGGTCTTTTTAGCTACCAATATTGTGGTAAACCTTGTCTTGGACTAAATGAACCATAAGGCCTCAGAAGAGTGGTTTCAGACTGTGGCTGAATATGACATGGAAAGAAAACATCGAAAGATATTCTCAGTCTCTTATTCTATGATTAATGACTTCATGTACCATAACTAACAAGTGGCAAGACATAAGCAGAAGTGTGAGATCTGGAGAATTTCCCCAGGAGCATCACTATGTATAGCAACATTGAGCTATCAGAAAAGGACTGGAAACGGAGGAAGAACAATGGCAGGTGAAGAAGTGGGACGCCTAAGAACATTTGAAAATCTAAGTGAACTGAAGATGACAGGTGTCTTCAAACATGAACAAAATAACTAACACAGGAACTAAATCTTTAGCTCATAGCTTATTTCTCTCCTAATTCAGTTGTTACTGTTCCATTGTCTTCTGGAATTTAATTTGTAGAGGAGAAGTCTGAGGTCATTTTCATGTTCTTTTCAAAGTTTATAAACTGGAATTACATGGAATTTATTGGAATAAAAATGGAATTACAATTCCCAGAAACTGCTCTCCTGCACTGGTTCTGTGCCACAAGAGAATAACTGGAAGTAAAGCAGCAGCCATTCTCCTGTGAAGATTCATGGAAGGCACCACAGGTGGCTGCCAGCCACACTGATGGTTGCTACCTTCCTTCATTATTGTAGGGCAGCAGTGAAGGCTGGGGCATCTCAAGTTCCCACTAGATTTCCTCCATCAGTTTCTCTGAGCCCTAAGCCAGTGGGTATGTAGCTCCATAATAAGACATCAACTTCTTCTGCAAGTCACCCACGTTGTTGAGGTTGGAGGTTGTGAGAGGTAGATGTGCATTCCAGTTGGTCCTTGCTGCCTTCCTTATCTCACACCCAGCTTATGTTCCTGACCAATGCCCCTGCTGACCCCTAGCACCATCAGGGCCAACACTAGACGCAGAAGCAGCAGTCTTACTTCTTCAGCAACTCCACAAGTGCATAATGTCTTAACCCTATAAAAATTTCCCTAATTCAGTAACATTCATAGAGCTAATTTTTTTTAATTGAACCCTTTTGAAGGAGTAAGTAACTTGTTTCTTTCTAGCTGGATGTTTATCAGGTTTTTATTTTTTTATTTTTATGATTAAAAACATTTTCAAGCACACAACTTGGGGTGGGAGTGTATGTGTTTGTTAATTCATTGATTCTGCCTCAGAATTTTTTCTTTTTGTCTGTACTCATTTGTTTTGAGGATTGTTCATTTACACTCAAGAAAGTAGTTTTTGATTATCTCTTTTATTATTAATATCAATAATAATATTCACTCTTTATTGAATTTACTACCTACTAGGAGTTAAACCCAGAGAAGGCAATGGCACCCCACTCCAGTATTCTTGCCTGGAAAATCCCATGGGTGGAGGAGCCTGGCGGGCTGCAGTCCATGGGGTCGTGAAGAGTCGGACACGACTGAGCGCTTCACTTTCACTTTTCATTTTCATGCATTGGAGAAGGAAATGGCAACCCACTCCAGTATTCTTGCCTGGAGAATCCCAGGGACAGGGGAGCCTGGTGGGCTGCCGTCTATGGGGTTGCACAGAGTTGGACACGACTGAAGTGACTTAGCAGTAGCAGCAGGAGTTAAACCCTTTAGAAGCATTATATTCTTGTTCTCATTTCAATAACCCTGTGAAACATGAAATAGATATCTCCCAATGAGCATATTAAATAGTATGTTGGATTTCCCTATGTTATAGAGTTTTAAAAATAGAGACGATGTTGCAATTTTTTGGTTGGTTTGTTGACTTGCTTACTCATCTTTAGAACAAGTCCTGATTTACTTAAAACTAGTTTGCCAATGTGCAAGTGTGTGGATTGTGGTGTATCCTATTCCTTGCTCTTCACACCTATGTACTCCTTCCTCATGTCTACATCTGAGGGCTGGGTTGATGGCCACATTTCCTCGTCCAATGTTCAGTGCCTGGGCTTTTACCTAAAAGAGCCAGCCTTCCCACCTTTCTTCTAAGACACCTGGAATAGATTCAGACATAGAAATAGATACTGATGGATCTGTCCAGCGTTCGCAGCTCTCTCTATACGCTCATCCCCTCTGCCTGTGGCATTTCTTTCTTGTGGGGACTCACCAGCACCTGGTATACACCACTTCTTGCCCAACAATATTCTAGGGATTGTGGTTTCTATCTGCACATAGAGAGAGAGAGGTGATCATGAGAAAGAAGAGGGGGACAGCAACATTTTGGTTTTCTACAAAAGCATCACTCATCTCTAGAGAGAAGGCTGCTAGTTTTCTGGCTGGCTTGTCCTTACGTTTTTTCAAAATGGGCTGAATGCACGGGTGGTAGTCTTTGTTTCTGCAGGCAAAGAATTGGTAGCTGTTGATTGCATTTTACAATTCCATTGTATTGGCCTTTTAGCTAGTAAAAATCTGAAGGTTTTGATAGTTTAAAAAACAGCTATCTATCTATCTAGAATCTATCATCTATCATCCATCTCTATCATTTTATTCATGGGGAAAATTTTAATTAGCTTTGCTAGCTTTACACAGTACTAAACTGGGAGATCTTTCCCCTCACTACATCTATAATCTCCTTTTTAGTGATGTTTCTATTATCTTAAGGTTACAGGAATTTGGGGCAGACTGTACTTATTGGAGGAAGGCCTAGCAACTCTTATTGATTAAAGATGATCACACATTTCAAAATAATTAAGAAAAATGCTGCTGCTGCTAAGTCACTTCAGTTGAATTCTAAGGAAAGATTAACACTAAATAGAGTCTTTCCTCAAATTCTGTGACGGAACACTGCAGAGAGGTGGAATCTGGAACCAAAGCATGATCAGCTCACAGATATACTTTGTGACAATCAAAATCTCTTATACATTTATTTATTGCTAAAGCACAATATTCATGTATTTATTTATTCATGGGATATTTCTGAATATCTCTCCCATACCTGAAGGTTTTCCATGGTTGATTTATCATAAATACAAAACTGGAATTCCATTTTACAGATACTTCCTGCTCTTCGTTTTGCTACAATTTGTGTTAAGTCAACACAAGCTGTAATAAGCCAACACATCATTTCAATTTAAATATAGCAGTAGGTTGCAGTCTGCTAAAAAAAAGTCATGAGTGCCCTTCAGTGTTTTTTATATATTTATTTATTAATATGGTAGGTCCTTGACTTTTCAAGAGTAAAATCAAAGAGAAGCTGAGAAATGTATCAAGTGGATTGCTTTCTTACGTTAGTACCATACTCCACAGGGCTGTGTCAGGCAGCGGAGTACACTGTTCTTGAACAGAACTTTAAAACAGTCATCCTACGGTTAAGCTTCAATATTTGATTTAGAATTTACCTATTATAAATCTTGTTTAACATTTCCTAATATTAAAGACACAAGTTTTAAAATATATACTCTCAGAGTATATGGTCAATATTTTGTATGAGCACACATTAAGAATAAGGAAGATGGATGCCACAGTTTTCCCTTTTTAAGCACTTATTTAGAATCTAACCTCAGATTTATTTATTGGTTGTCCAATAGCTTCTGCAGAAAGATTTTTAAATTCAGGGTCTAAATCTTTGTCACTGACCATTGAGGGGCTTTAGCGTAAAAGTAAACATAGATGAGGCTCTGAGAAGAATAATGTTGCCACTTCTTTATGCAGCTGAGTTTTCTAAATTAAGTTCATTGCATGGATAATTTCCTATAACCACAGGGGGCAGAGCTGGCTGGTTGACTGTGAGAAAATTAATGAGCAGAGAAGCCTGAAAAAAGACGGAAAGAGTGAAGTAAACTCTTGCCTAATGTAAAGGAAATACACTGATGTCCAGATGAAGAGAAGTGATCAGAAGTTTACTCAGTCAGGACTAAATAATTGATCTGGAGAAAATGCATTGACAGTCAGTAAGAAATCCAGACTTTCAGCTTTGTTGGGCTTTGAGTTGGTGACTAAGAGGGTGTTGATTGTTGTTTTGCTTGAATGAGGACTACTTTTCTAGGACTGTTGATGGTGGTTCAATTTCAATCTAAAGCATTTCTATTGAGCTTTTGAATTATTGAGCAGGAATGATGAGGGATGAGCCTGTGATCAATTGTGAGGTTATTAGTTAAGTTAGTGCTGGGTAAGGTCTTATTTGACCAGGAAATTCAACACACAGGAAGGTACTTCATTATGATACTGGACTTTTGTAAGAAAAAAAAAAAAAAAGAAACAAAACAAAAAACTGCTAGATGGGGAAGACATGGAAAACAGCACTGTTCATATCCAAGAAGTTGGTGAAACTTACTCAGGCACAGTTATAAAGGGTAGAAATGTTTCTCTGTGTAATGAAAAGCAAAATTTCTACTTCAGCATATTATCATGGGGTATAAAATTCAGTATTGCGTTTCTCTAGGAAAAGATCTGAAGTTGTACCACAGTAATTGAAAAATCTGTCTGGAAGCAATACATTGATTTTTGGCATGTATCTTTTTAAATTGGGAGATTTGAAAATGCATAAACAGATTCCTAGTGTTTCCTCCTACATAGGGGTAGTACCAGTCTAAAATGAAGCAGGATATTGGATGGGTGCCGGCTAAAGAGGCTGGGATACGCAGTAGGGAGGAGGAACGTATGAATGCAAAGCATGGCTACAGCATAACTGCTTTTGTAGCTTTGTACAAAGAGAAAATACATACTCAATTGAACTATTTAACCAACACTTATTTCTACACTGCAGAGTTGAACTGTTGCTTGGTTTATTCATGCATTCTTACATGAAACATGATAAAAACACAATATATTTGTCCCTAAAATGCTAGTGAGCAATTGCTAAAGAATAAAGACACATTGCTTGTGAACTTCTGCCCCCTCTCCCAATCCCTTGCAGTGGCTCTCTCCTCTGCTCAGTCCACAGTATCATAAGTCAGAAACAATAAATACCATCGTTTCTTTGATCACACATTAGCTGATGGATGTTCTATTGTATGTAAATAGGCCACCATGGAGACACTAGTTACTCTGCTGCCAGCACTTTTTCAGAGATGCTGGTGAGGGTACACAGTGCTTTGTTCTGTTTGGACAGAGGAGGAGCAAAAGCTGAAGTGTGAAGACAAAGGTGAAGGCAGGCATTACCCTAAGCAGCTCAGTACAGGCAACTTTGCTGCTGTAATAGATGATTATGTGTCAATGCACATTAATATTTGATGTGTATCATCATATTATCCTTTATGTGCACTTTCACAATATTGTGATGCAGCAAGGCTGCTTTAGACAAGGATTTCTATAGCCAAGTGCAGTGGTTTTTACTTGGTGAAATTAGTACACATCCTGTCCTTCAACGTCAAAAGGGATGCTTCTGTTTATATTGAATAAACAGGCAGGGACTGGGTCCAGCCTTCTTTTAAAACACGGTATTATCTTGAGTGCATAAACAAAGACTGACAAAATAGTTCTTAAATGGTACACTGATGCATTTTGTATTCTGCTCCTTGGAAACAAAGACTTAGCTTCTGTCATTATAAAAGCCCCTTGAAACAGATCTGGAAGTAAAAGCTTGTGCATGTGGGGAGAGACCAATGAAGAAAACTGAAGAAAATGCTTAGATCTACAAAGGCTTCTGCTCATTTTTATTTTCTTTTTCTGAAAATTGAATACAAGCTCTGGGAAGCTTTATTTGCTCACACAATGCCTGACCACATGTGCGAATCATTAAAAGGGCGTAGCTCCCCTGCCATTTTGATGCGGCCCAAAATAAAAAATGTAAATGCTAATCTCCAGATATGTTCCAGCTGTCCTTTGTATCATTAATTCTCTTCTCAAGTACAATAATAAAGGACAATAACCTAAATAATATCTTTTTAGCAGTCAGAAAGAACCTCTAAAAGTGGACCCCTAATGACAAAGGGGGTAAAAAGAGAAATCAGAGTTTGTGGAAAGATAAAAATCTGAAATCATAAGGGCAGTCAGTCATAAGACCTGGCAACACTTGAGGAAAAACTGAAGCTCAATTTCTTATAATGATTGTTTCTCACGAAGACCACTCTCTAGAATAGAAATCAACTTCTATTGCATCATTTAGTTATTCATCCATTCCATAAGCATATTTTCAGTGCTTGCTAAATATTGCATATTACGTGAGACAAAAGAGTGCCAGAATTGCCAGAATATATATCAGAGAGAAACCTTCCTTGTCCTTAAGGAAGTTACAGTCAGGTACGATGGTACCTAAGATAATATGCACATTAGTAACTACAACATGGCTTCCCTGGTGACTCAGATGGTAAAGAATTTGCCTGCAATGCAGGAGATGCAGGCTTGATCCCTAGGTCAGGAAGATCCCCTGGAGAAAGGAATGGCAACCCACTCCAGTATTCTTGCCTGGAAAATTCCATGGATAGAGGAACATGGTGGGCTACAGACCATGAGGTCACAAAGAGTCAGACATGACTAAGCAACTAACACTTTCACTTTCAACTATAGAATAAAGGGAGAATTCAAGAGAAAAATGATACCGGATGAGGTAGGAAGCATCGAACATGACCCTTAATGACCCCTGCCTCCTGATATTCATGCTCTTGAGTATGGCTTGACACAGCAACTCTCTTCTAATACACCAAAAGTGAAGGGCAAGGCTGGTTTCATGGGCATGTGACATGTTCACATAGGCGCCTACATTTAATTTAATGTTCTGTTGTCATCAACTCAAAATTTTATCTTTGAATTCCATAAGTGGAGTCCAGTGACAATGGAATGTGCACATGAGCAGAAGAGGTAGATTGAACATGTGTATCTGCCTTGTTTCTTGGCTACTCCATTCCTAGACAGGTGTTCTCAACAACACAGGACTCTTGCAGGCCTGTGATTCATAGGAGTTCATGAGCCTCAAAGCAAGGCAAAGAAGGTGGGCTACCTGCACAATTAAGGGGAGGCCCTGAGAGCCTGATGAGGTGGTCTTTCCTTTCAAACCAGGACTTGCTTAAGAGACAGGAAGAAACCACTGGCATCCTAAGAAACAAAAATGAACCAGGAACTCTATCATATATATATATTTTTTCATGTTACTCTTCTGGATTAGCCAGTCTTTTTTGCTGAAAATTACAACTTAATAGGAAAGACTGGTTCCAAATAGGAAAAGGAGTACGTCAAGTCTGTATATTGTCACCCTGCTTATTTAATTTATATGCAGAGTACATCATGAGAAAAGCTGGACTGGAAAAAACACAAGCTGGAATCGAGATTGCTGGGAGAAATATCATAACCTCAGATATGCAGATGACACCACCCTTATGGCAGAAAGTGAAGAGGAACTAAAAAGCTTCTTGATGAAAGTAAAAGAGGAGAGTGAAAAAATTGGCTTAAAGCTCAACGTTTAGAAAACGAAGATCATGGCATCCGGTCCCATCACTCCATGGGAAATAGATGGAGAAACAGTGGAAACAGTGTCAGACTTTATTTTTTGGGGCTCCAAAATCACTGCAGATGGTGATTGCAGCCATGAAATTAAAAGACGCTTACTCCTTGGAAGAAAAGTTATGACCAACCTAGATAGCATATTCAAAAGCAGAGACATTACTTTGCCGAATAAGGTCCATCTAGTCAAGACTAGGTTTTTCCAGTAGTCATGTATGGATGTGAGAGTTGGACTGTGAAGAAGGCTGAGCGCCGAAGAATTGATGCTTTTGAACTGTGGTGTTGGAAAAGACTCTTGAGAGTCCCTTGGACAGCAAGGAGATCCAACCAGTCCATCCTAGAAGAGATCGGTCTTGGGTGTTCATTGGAAAGACTGATGCTAAAGCCGAAACTCCAGTACTTTGGCCACCTCATCTGAAGAGTTGACTCATTGGAAAAGACTTTGATGCTGGGAGGGATTGGGGGCAGGAGAACAAGGGGATGACTGAGGATGAGATGGCTGGATGGCATCACTGACTCGATGGACGTGAGTCTGAGTAAACTCCAGGAGTTGGTGATGGACAGGAAGGCCTGGCGTGCTGCAATTCATGGGGTTGCAAACAGTCAGACACGACTGAGTGACTGAACTGAACTGAACTGAGGAAAGAGAAGAGACAACTCATAGTTCCTTTTCCTTTCAGTCTTGGCTTACTCATTAGTGCCCTGAAGGTAGACAGGGTTGGTATAATGTGTGACCATCAAGAAATGAATTAAAAAAGAGTTGAGTTAGTTTTATGCAACAGTTTCTACTGTTCTGGAAAGAACAAAATGGATGTGCCTGTATGAACTACAAAGTACAATCATGTAATGATTCTGTATACAATTTAATGTTCTTACATTTGCATTTAAACCTGGCTTTGTATAATATAAAATTAACAGTAAAATTCATGCTAATAATTTAAAAAGTCGATCTTTCTCTATTCAGAATGACAGAGCAAATAAAAAATCACCATGACAACTAAAGAAAGGGACTAAAAGAAAAAAGGAAAAAAAAAAAACCTTTGATAGAACTTTTTCCTGCTTTTTGAACTAGAGTCTTTACTTTTGTCTTGGGTTCCACAAATAGCAGGCCACAGTGATGGGGTGTCACTCCCAAGATTAGGTTGTAAACTGTTAGTCTGACACTTTGTGATCCCATGGACTATAGTCTGCCAGTCTCCTCTGTCTATGGAATTCTCAGGCAAGAATACTGGGGTGGGTTGCCATTCCCTTCTCCAGGGGATCTTCCTGAACCAGGGATCAAATTCAGTATCTGTAGGCAGATTCTTTACTGTCTGAGCCACAGAAGAAGCCAAGATTAGGTTGTATTGATAAAAATATTTTGACTGTAATCTCTCTGTCTCTCTTTTTCACCTTCTATGTGAAATCTTTCTCTGAGGGTTGACATAGAAAGCAAACTACCATCTTGTAGGGAGACTTTAGCCAAGAGCCACAAGGACCTGTGTCTTGTCAGCAGCCACAGGAGTGAGGGTGAACACTGCTTTTCCCTAGTTGAGCCCTGAGATGACTTCAGCCTCAGCTGACATCCTGACTGCAGGCCTGGGAGGGACCCTAAGTCAGAAGCACATTGCTAAGCCACACCCAGATTCCCAACCAACACAAGCTGCACACATATGTGTGTGCTTGGCTGTGTCTGACTTTTTGCAACCCCATGGATTGCAGGCCACCAGGTTCCTCTGTCCATGGCATTTTCCAGGCAAGAATACTACAGTGGGTTGCCATTTCCTACTTCAGAGGATCTTCCTAACCAGCGTAAAGCAAGAATATTTATTACCTCATAGGCTCAGTAGTAAAGAATCTACCTGCCAAGGCAGAAAACACAGGCTTGATCTCTGGGTCAGAAAGATCCCCTGGAGTAGGAAATGGTAACTCATTCTAGTATTTTTTCCTGGAAAATTTCATGGACAGAGGAGCCTGACAGGCCACAATCCATGGGGTTGCAAACAGTCAGATACAGCTGAGCATACATGCACGTTACCTGGTAGATTTTAGAGTAGTTTGTTTTGCAGTAAGAGAAAACCAATCTATTGGAATTCAGTAGAATAAAAGCTTACTTCTAAGGACTGAGGAAGATCATTTGACATGTCTTTTGGGATAAGCATTTAGTGATGGAGGACACAGCACTGCAGAGAAGAGTGTGCAATCTAGGTTAGGACAATACTTCTCAAGCTTTTTGATCTCAAGAACCCTTTATAATCTTAAAATATTGAGGACCTCAAAGGGATTTTATTTATGCAAATTATATCTGTCATAGTAGAAACTAAAACTGAGGTATTTAACATTTGTATTAAATTCATTTAACACATGCATTGCATATAGTTAACACATTTTTATAAAAATAAATGTATTTTCTAAAAATAAATTTAGTGATAGGGATGGCAATGTGCACATTTTTGAAAATGCCTTCAACATTTGACTTAATAGAAAAATGTTAGATTCCAATGTGTTTCTGCATTGAAACTGTTAGATAAATGAATCAAGTAGCCTCTGGAAAATTTCACTGTGTATTTGTGTGAGAATAAGAGTAAAAATAGACAATATCTTAATCCTTGGACCACACATGGAGAACAACTGAGGTATGGAGATGGGAGAGTTCAGAGCATGTATTGGCTATAGCATGCTGAACAAGGAAAATCTCAGGAAGGTAGATCTCACAAGGCTTGAATATCATACTCAATAGCTTATTCAATAGAGGGTTTGGCAGAAATTAGTTGTCAATCCAAAAGCCATTGCTGCTCTTTCCTTGCTAAAGAATCCTTGATTCTATTCAGATGTTGGCAGTGTGTGTATTGAGCAGGTACATCATGATTAGCTTTCCTTTTTCCAGTGATTGTTACAAATGCAAACATGTGACATAGCCATGGCAATAAAAAGAAGTCTGCTGTTGCAGGTGGTCATGGCATGTGTAAGTTTTCACTGAGACAGAGACTTGCTCCTTTCTGACCCTAGAGGCTGTACTAAAAGAATATAATGCTATAATCACTCTGTTTCAGTGATTCAGCCAAGGGAATCTGAGAGAGCTGACCCAGAGCCTGGATACTGTTAAACCACTAAGTTGTTGAAGATTTTGGAACTGTGAGCTGATAAGCCCACTGACATCTATGGAGACTGAGTTGACTGCCGTCGATTGGACTTTGAGGCATCAGCTAGGTGGTTATTAAAATAGTCAGGTAAAGTTAATGTGGGCCTGAAATACACTGGTATCAAGAGAAACAGAAAAGATAGAATTAGACATGAAAGAATTGTGGAGGTAAATTTTGCAGACAAATTTTGGAGGCAAACTTTGTTGTGTATATGGATATTGATGTGTGTGGTTGCAGGATGGAAAGGAAGTGATATGATGCAGTTAATTGCCTGCTTGGCTAATTAGAAAGACAGTGGTGCCGGAAACACTGCAGATGTAATAGGTTTGGGAGAGAATATAATGGATTAAATTTGGACATACAGAGTGAAGGAGATACTTAAAATACATGGTACATGGTTGGTATTGAATAACTGTTTATTGTGATATAGGACAGAATTGATCTGATATCCATAGGGTTTGCTTCCCTATATCCTTCACACTTTCACTAAAATGTTGCTTTCTCAGGAAAGTCTTTTTCGATTACTCTATCTAAAACTCATATTCATGCTCCACTTCTTAACATTTGTCCACAATGTCTTGATAAGTCCTATGTCATTTCTATGCTCTTTCTTAAAGCTGGGCACTTCTCTAATAAACTACATACATAATTTACCTGTTATGTTTTCCTAATAGAAAGTAAGCTCAATAATGGAACTTTTTATCTTTTTGTTCACTTCTGTAACTCCAGAACCCAGATCAATACCTGATAGCTAGTGGATACTCAGAAAAATATGTATTAAAGGAGTGAATAATACTCATAGCATGAGGCTCAGGGCTGCAAACATATTTGGCCATCATATGCCTAAAGGTAGCAATTGAAGCCTCAGGATGAGATGAATGTATTGTAATTGAATTCTGAACTCACAAAGATAACACCAGATACTTATTAACAAGGGTCATCTTAAACATTGTATATACATCTGAGCATTTAGCACATAAAAATTTTGTGGGTAGACAGTTATCTCTCCCACTTTACAGGTAGACAAGACTCAGAGAAGTCAGGTAACTCAACTCAGGTTAAAAATTAGTGAAAGGGCTGGTCCTTTAAGTAAAAGACTAGAATAAGCTCTTGTATAGAACTTTCAATGGAAATTTTACCTAAGGGATGGAATTTTAAATTTGTTCAATCATGGTATATAATTTTCAAGGAAAATTATCCAGAGTTGTTCTTGCTTTCTGGCTTTGTAAAAAGTAGAGGTCACCCCCTTCTTATAATTTCAAGAAAAAATAATCCCTGATTTTAAAGTCAGAATATCATTCAGATAACTATCACTCATGTAAATATCTCTTCTAGTGTCTGAATAAAGAAGGAGTAAAAACTGATTAAACAAACAAAATTAACAGTTAAAAGCAAAATCAATTTGTGTATTGAAAAGACAAGGCACTTTTGACCCCATTGGTTTTCTAGCTGGAACCATAGTGAAGTAACACGGGGGACCTTATTAAGTATATAACACTAGCAGGGTAGAGAATACTAGGATTTTCTTAAACTCAATGTGTTGGCTGTAAGTTAAAGTTACATGACTTCAAAGGCCAGTCAAGACATCTTTTCCCTTAATGGCTTTAACAAGAAAATGACCACACACTTATTTCATTTAAAACAGACTCAGCCTAAGGATGGTTTTCCTCTGTCTATGAAAAAGCGGGCTATTAGTGAAGATAAGGGCTCTTTTGGCTTTGTGATACATTTTTTCACATTTCATTCATGGGCATAAGATGGAAAAACAAGATGAAACAATTCTTTTATTGGGCATTCAATTAAAAAATGCCATGAGTATGCCATTAGTTTGCATAAATCCTGGAAATGTGTTTCAAGCAAATGTGTATTATGTTGAGGAAAAGACAGAAGGGTATAACCTTGGGCAGACCATTTAACTTCTCTCTGCTTTACATTTACAAGCAGTAATACAAAGAGACAGGATTACATGATCTTCAAGGTCCTGTCCAGATGGATTTAACACATTATGATTATGGGAGAGGCAATTTAGTGTAGCAGCAAGGAGCCTGGGCTCTGGAACCAGAATGCCTACGTTTAGACCTTGCCTCACTTCCCTTACTCATCACATGCTATGGCATGGGCATGCTGTAACCCCTTAAGCCTCAGTCTCCTTTAAGGCAAAATGAGGATTGCAACCTTTGCAGGCCCCTTTGAGTATTAAACATAATTATCATTGTAAACTATTTAGCACTGGGTTTAGTAAAGAATCAATAAACAGTACTGTGAACAAATGATGTTTATATTGTAAACTAAATTTTTTTTATCCTCTAACAATGACAAAAACTTTCCTAAGAATACAGGATGGTGTGATTTTCCTTGGTTAAACTCTTTAACATATTTGCATTGTTTTAAAAATCTATTTAACACCTATACTATTATTCAAAGTATAAAAGAGTAAGTCAAAACATTAATTTCATTTATACTATCACAAACAACTGGCTTAATTGTTTTCACTCCCTCCACCATCGCCCACCTCATTAACTGGAGTTAATGACACTATTATTATGTATCTTCCATGCACCCTCATATAACAGATGTCCAGGTGGCCCAGTGGTAAAGACTCTACCTGCTAATGTAGGGGACGCAAGAGACCCAAGTTCGATCCCTGCGTTGGGAAGATGCCCTGGAGTAGCGAACAGCAACACACTCTGGTATTCTTGGTTGGAAAATTCCATGGACAGAGGAGACTGGCAGGCTATAGACCATGGGACTGCAAAGAGTCAAACATGACTGAGCACATACATACGTGCAAAATTTCCTTAAATGGATGAGAGCATGGAGACTCAGAAAGGTTAAGGAACTTGCTGAAGACTGAACAGGAGAAACTGGCAGCATCAAAATTTCAGGCAGTCTGACTTCAGCATCTGAGCTCTTAATTAGATGGTTTTAGCACAAAAGCCCTTTGGGTTTGTTTCACACAATCTATGCTCTCTCAATAGATCAAGCTGCCCCATTATATAAATCTATCCATCCATCCAAACATTTCTTTGTCTATTAAAATATGATCAACAGGATTTGAACTCTTGGTTCACGGTTTATACATAAAGTGAGAATGATTTGTGACTTCAGTATAGTGTGATCATCATGCATCTGACTTAGGTACAATTCAGCAGCAAATTGAACATCTCTCCTGGTAGGCTTTTTTGTTAGGCAGTGAGAATTCTCTGTGAAATGAATTTGTTAACAGAATGAGTTTTATTAGCTTGTTCCACTTTCCTTCATTGAAAAGAAAAAAAATTTTTTCTTTCCTATAAACATTTTGAGTTTTAAAAATAAATAAAAACTGCTTAATGTTTCCTATTTAAAGTCCACAATGAATCTTAGAAGTCCATATAAAATATTAAAAACTCTATCTCGAATATAGTTTTAAGTATAATTTCTCAAATCTAAAATTAGGTCACTACAAGCACTCAAAGATTAAGCTAAAAAAGATATTCATTTCCTTGCCCTTTCACCCTCCTCCTCATTCTTCTGTGGGAAAAAAAAAAATCACTAATATGCTGCACATTGTACATTGCATTTCCTTTCCTGGTCTCTGTATTTGTAGGCCTCATATGGAAAATCAATTTCTGCTTTATTCTTGTAAGCTTGGTTTTATCTTCCTAAATATATCCTTGTTGTCAGAAGCCAATCAAGCATTTTGTTCTCCCTGTTTATAAATCATTCTTCTTTATACTTTTGCTTCCAACTACCTCTGCTTCTTTTCTCTCCTTTGTTGTGGGTACTGGAGATTTGCAAGCACCACTCACTGTCCTCCTAACTTTTTGATCCTCAGGTAGGTCAGCCTAACTTATGTTAGCTGTGAAGAGAAGCCAGGGAGAGTGACGCAATCAGCATTGGGAGGAGCTGACCAGCCTCCCTGAAGGATATGGACACTCCTAATGGTCACCTGGGTGGAGCATGGATGAGTAGGTGAACACACCTGCAGTTGTGTCTCTGGGGCCACCCCACTGCAAGGCCTTTGAAGATAAGCATGTTGGAAACTTGGTCAATGCTTAGTCATGGGTTTAGTCGGTGCTATAACAAAAATACCATAGCAACAACAGAAATGTATTTCTCACAGTTCTAGAGGCTGGGAAGTCTCACATCAGGGCAGCAGCAGATTTGGTGTCTGGTAAGAGCCATTTTCTCATGGACAGCTGTCTTTTTGCTATAATGTCACACAGCAGAGGACTTCCCAGGTGGCGAGTGGTAAATAATTTGCCTGCCAATGCAGGAGATACAAGAGATGCAGGCTTGATTCCTGGGTTGGGAAGATCCCCTGGAGGAGGGCATGGTAACCCACTCCCATATTCTTGCCTGGAAAATTCCATGGACAGAGGAACCTGGTGGGCTACAGTCCATGGGGTCACAAAGAGTCAGACATGACTGAGCACACAACATAACAAGAAACGAAAGAAGGGTCATGCTAGCTCTCTGGAGTCTCTTTGATTAGGATATTAATCCCATTCTTGACAACTCCACCCTTATGATCGAAACATTCCAAAGGCCTCCACTTCCTAACACCATCATCACCTTGGGGATTACATTTGAACCTAAGAATTTTTCAGGGGGACACAAACCTTTAGACCATAGCAGTCAGTTATCATTTGCCAACTTGTGTGTCTGCCTTCTTTAACAACTCAAGTTGCTCTACTGTTTCTTATCAAGAGCCTTTCTCACTCCAAATCTGTATTTTCTCACTGGTGTTGAATTCATTAATCAGGATAAGATGTTACAGTGCAGCAACCAGCAATCTCTACATCTCAGTGTCTTAAAACAACAGAGGTCTATTTCTTATTCATGCTACGTGTCACCCAAGGACCCAGGATGATGAAGCAGGTGTCTACTTTAACAGTGCCGGTTACTGTGCCAGAAAGAGGAAAGAACGAACTATGCAGAGTCTTGTCTTGGCAATCAGATATTCAGCCCCAGGTCAGGATCTTGAATTATATACATAAGCTTCCTCAACCTCAAGGGAGCCAAGAGTGGAATCTGTTACGCAAACCTATTTCCCCTACTCTGGGGATGGGAAATAAGAAATGTTCGGTGAGCAGCAGGGCAATAATTTTATCTTTTAATTAAACAAACAGAAGATAGCAGTTCTTCAGTTTTTTTTTTTTTTGTTCTTTGTTCTATTTCGAGTTTATTGCCTCAATTAAAATATTGTGATATCTTTCTATTTTCCATTACTTAGTCTGTCCTTTCTTTCCAGTCTCACATTATTTGCATAAATATGTTGCATCCTTTTGCCCAGCAGTCTAACTTTTGGATGCCCAGTGTATATCCTCCTTCCTCAGCCCCAAATCTATTTTCTTTATTAGATTTCTCTGAACTCCTGCAGCTCTTTCTGTCTGTACCTCACAACTTAACCTTTAATTATTCACCTGTTGGGCTTTCCACTTGGTTCTGCCTTTTCCCAGCTGAGTCAGAATATAACTTTCTCTCACCACCTCCCTCCCCTACTCCAAATCGACTCAGCCTCCCAACCTTGATTTCCAAAGTTCTTCCATTATTCTTCCCAGCACTCAGCCTCACGATCTTCATTTCTTGCTCACTCTTTTGCTAATCTCTTGTGTCTCATAACTATGCAGTTACCAAACTCTTCCCCATGGACCCATTATGCTCACGTGAATCAAATGACATAGTGAAAGTGAGAAGCCTGTTGCAGGCACTACATATAAAAGAATACTGCTCTCTCTTTCTTTAACTATTTTTCATGCTTTCCTTAATTTATTTCTTCACCATTCATTTATGCATACACTTGTACTGGACCCTAACTGCCTTCTCAGAAATGTGTTTGTTACTGAGGGAGCAGCAAGTTAAATATATCTCTAATCTCCAGGAGGTAACATTCTGGTTGGAGAAATCACATATGCATATTTATAGGTAACTAGGTTCTGATATGATTGAAACCAGTGGAAATGCTCTAGGAGATGGAGAAAGGGGCAGTGATGATGTTCTGGAAAAGTCTGGGAGGGCTCCAGGAAGAAGTGAGTGGGGAGTGACTAAATCACATCACTTGCAGATTAAAACATCTGAAGGCTTCTCTACATACTTAGAATAAAACCAGGTTTCTTCTTTAGAGGTTACTAGAATCTTCATGATCAGGGCCCTTTTTAACTTCATCTAAGACTTTCTTATTTAAGAGGTGGAAGGGGGAGCTCTAGCCACAATAATCTTCTGTCAGTTCTTTCAGTGCATCAAGCTTGTTTGCATTATTGTGTCTTTAGACCAGAGGTTCTCTTTGCTCGAATTCTGTTTCTATAGGTCTTTGCATGGCTGGATTTTTTCTTGCTATTTGACTCAAATGGCAATGCTCAGAGAGCCGCCATTCCCTAAATACTCAATCTTAAATAGCATTCCCCTCTCCCGGGACCCTGTTTTTCAGATATCTTATATTTATTTGTAAAAGACTTACTATCTGAAAACATCTTGCTTGCTCACTTGTTTACTTCTATATTACCTATTCCCTTCACCCTACCCCCCTTAGGATGTCCATGTCTCCATCTTGGACCAGAGCCTACCCAGGATGTAAGCTCTTTACAAGTGCAGACCTGGTCTATGTTATACACTGTATTGTCAGGGCTGAGATAGAGTGTGATACATACATAATAAATAAACATCCACTGTTACCATGCAGCTTCCTTGGCTCCAATCTCTCTCTCTTTTAGTGACAATCACCAAATTTCATTACCAGGCTCTTTCTCCTTAATGCTACTTTTACTGTATAATAAATATTCTGGCCAGAAGGATGTATGTGGAAGGAAGGAATGCCATTTCCAAGAGTGGTTGATAAAAACTCTTTCCTTCTCTTCTGTTTTTTACTAAGTAAGTGAATCTGACCCTAATTATTTAGGGAATGTCATGATATGGAAAGAGACATGGTTCCTAAAGGGCCATGTGTAAGATTAAGAACACTTGCCTTGAACTGTGATGAGAGCAAGAAAGAAAGGTGTGAGTCTGTCATGTCTACAAAAATTTAGCACTTACATGCTTGACATTTAGTTACTTATCCTAGCCAATATATTTGACAACTAAGACTTCCATCATTTTACTGTTGCTGTTCAGCCACTAAGTTGTGTCTGACTCTTTGCGACCCCATGGACTGCAGCACCAGGATTTCCTGTCCTTCACTATCTCCTGGAGTTTGCTCAATCTCATGTCATTGAGTCAGTGATGCCATCCAACCATCTCATTTTGTTGCCTGCTTCTCCTCCTGCCCTCAATCTTGCCCAGCATCAGGATCTTTCTTAGCTCTTTAGCTACTATACAATTCTCAATTATAAGCTATTCCTTTCATTAACAACCTTAATTCTACCTTAACATCTGCTGTCTAGTATTAAGCAAAGAAAAGTGCATGGACCTCAAAAATATCTTAGAAAAACATGAGGTGGAGTTCAAGGATTGCCCTTACCTACTAACGTACACTTAGCATGTTATTTACTTACCCCAAACTTAGTTTGCTCCTTTGTTTAGATGGAATAAAATATAATTCACTACACTGTTGTGAAGAATGAAGTGAGATGGTGTACTTGACTTCTGTGCTAATTAAACGTCTTTCTTTATGTTTCTTCTTCTCTATACCTACAAAACTATGAATCTCTCAAGTTCTCCACCATGTCCCAAGTTTTCTGGAGCACAAAAGAGATTAAGAGTATGGCCTCTGTGTTCAGATCTGACTTTGACCCTTAATAGCTAAGTAAACTTACACAAATTATTAACACCTTTATTACGTCCTAGTTAAAGCTGGAATGGTCCTAGTACCTAATTTCAGCGTTACAGCGAAGATTAAATGAGTTAAGAGTGCAGAGCCTGTAGAGGAGTGCAGGGCACAAAGTGCTCACTAGTGCACAGTGGTTATTTTATAATTATTCTCTCAAATGTTTTAAATCTAAATATCCTGCTCATGCTGACATGGCCTTTCTTTGTACCTAAGATACTTGTGTCCAGTGGATTATTTCCTCTTGAAAAGAAGGTCATCTTGATTAGCAACTTTTCAGGCTCTGAAAGTGAAAGTCACTTAGTTGTGTCAGACTCTGCGATCCCATGGACTATACAGTCCATGGAATTCTCCAGGCCAGAATACTAGAATGGTTAGCCTTTCCCTTCTCCAGAGATCTTCCCAACCCAGAAATCGAATCCAGGTCCCTGGCACTGCAGGAGGATTCTTTACCAACTGAGCTACCAAGGAAGCTCAAGAATACTAGAGTGGGTAGCCTATCCCTTCTCCAGGGGATCTTCCTGACTCAGGAATCGAACTGGGGTCTCCTGCATTGCAGGCAAATTCTTTACCACTGAGCTACCAGGGAAGCCCTTCTTAATATTCACAGTGCTCCAAATCAACCCTCTCAGCCAATGTTAGGCAACACAAATAGAATTAAACTAAATTCCATTAAAAAATGCAAGTTTACTGCACTGGTGCACTGGAGTTTATTACTATGTGCTGTTTCATCCTAATGCAAAGATTTTTCTCCGTCTAATATAACACCCAGTACAAGATAGTAATTTGAAGCTATACTTAAGTTTGAGAAAAACAAAAACTGGGGAAAAAAGATGCAGTCTATGAATAAGTGGGTTAAAATACCCAGAAGCTTGCTATACTAATAAAGGACTATAAATCCTCCTTCTATGGATGTAAAAAATATATAGCCATTAGGACTCGGGGTTTCAACCCTGCTTCAAACCCAGAACTAAGATCCCACAAACCACAAAATGTCTGTATGTATGTGCTGTGCTTAGTCGTTCAGTTGTGTCTGACTCTTCGGCACCATGGACTGTAGCCTGCTAGACTCCTCTGTCCATGGGGATTCTCCAGGCAAGAATACTGGAGTGAATTGCCATGCCTTCCTCCAGGGGATCTTCCCAATCCAGGGACTGAACCCAGGTCTCCCGCACTGTGGGCAGATTCTTTACTGTCTGAGCAACCAGGGAAGCCTGTCTGTATGTGTATGGTCAAATATATCTAGCAAACTGTTGGTTATATATTATCTGACTAAAAATAGAAATAACAGAATTGATTATAAGCAACTGTATCTTTAAGTCCATTTTACATTATTAACTCATAATCATAATTACTAGGCTCTATATATGATATATTGCTATTGTTTTGCATATTTTATATTTGCTTCTCATTTCTACTTTTTAACTATTTAACTAATTATGACCAAAGCAAGAATATGTCATAAAAATCTGATCAATGTTTTCCCACTTTGCACAAACTTGTATAACAACCACATCTTTTATCCTTAATTAATAGTAAAATAAAATATCTGTAGAAAAAATGATATAAGGAAATGATATTTATCATCACAAACAAGCTATCTAATTTCATTTGTTCATAAATGGCTTAGAGAAAATGAGAGAACAGTTTAAGAAACATTTTTCTAGGACTAACTTAGGACCTGGCACTCTTTCTTACTCAGATGCTTGAACAAGTTATTTCTCTCTTAGCAACTGCTTAGTTTTGCTTTCTGTATATGAGACTCATATGAAATATTTTGAGATATCTGCTTAGTCTCTGGCTGAGATAACAATAATTAAGAGAAAAAGACTAACAAATAGGTTGGCCATCTATATATCTTGCTTTAATCCTGCCCTGAATCAGATACCTTAATAATGACACATCTGGATATCATTATTCAGGTCTTACAGAAAATAACTCAAACAGATATAATCTCATAACTTCAGAATTTATCATTAATATATTACATTAAGATCCAATAAGTAATTCTGCATATTTATAAAGGAGTTATCAAAGATGTTGCATTTTATTTCATTAAAAATATTAAAGTTATACAGTATAAATTTTTGTGGAGTTTAGAACTTGTTAAAGCATCTCTTGATGAATGAGCTGTCTTTTCTAATTACACCATAAGAATTATTCCTTTCCTTCCTTACCTTGAATTAAGGATATTTAGAAATATAGTTTTTGATTAATTGTAACAGCTTCTCTTAGTTTGATTTGTCTTTAAAATTATTTTTCTATCCTACTTTTCTCCTTTTTCCTTCTCAACATTGTTTATTATTAAATTTGTCGATTTTTTTATATTTAAAATAACTTCATTGTATTTTTATCTTTTAATGTCACTGATTCATATCTTTTGAAGAGCCTCCTATTTTCTATGCTTTCTAAAGATATGATTAGTCAATATGAAAATTTTATTTCTGTTGATTTCTGCATGAGAATTAAAATACAGAGTTGTAAATGCTACCTTTTGCACACAATAGACCATCTTATCTAACTTAAAACTGATGGTGAAAATTTTAAATCAAAACATAAGAAGGAACAATGCCACTGGGGCCACTGGGGATACCTGTCTACATAGCTTACAGTAATTCGTTCCTATCTTAGATGATGTTTGAATTCAAAAGCACATTCAAAAGGACATTATCTATATCAACACCCTTATTTCCCATATTTTACCTATGAGAAAATGGATTTTGTTCTAGTATAAGGATAAACATATACACCAATGGAATAAAATGAGGGCTCAAAAATCAACCTCACATACAGAATCAGTTGATTTTCTACAAAGGTGCCAAGAGAATTCAATAGAGAAAGGATAGTCTTTTCAATAAATGGAATTGGAATAACTGATAATCTACATGTAAAAAATTATTCTTGAGCCCTTCCTCTTTCTATACAAAAAAATTAACTCAAAATGAATCAGAGATCTAAATGTAAGAGCCAAAACTATAAATCCCTTAAGAGAAAATATAGGAGTAAATCTTTGTGACCTTGGGTTAAGCAAAGTCTTCCTAGTTGTGACACAAAAGTAAGTGATAAAAGACAAACTGAAATTCATCAGAAATGAAAACATTTGTGTTTTGAATGATATCAACAAAAGAGTGAAAAGACATCTCCACAGAATGGGGAAGCTATTTGCATATCTTGCAGATTTAGGAAAAGTCTCATACCTACAATTTAAAAAAAAATCTTACAACTCAATGGTAAATACTTCAATTAAAAAATGAGTAAAAATAAGAGATGTGTATCCAAGGAAGACACACACATGATCATCAAGCACATGAAAAAGAGATTCAACATCTGTAGCAATGTAGAAAATGCTAATCAAAACCACTACCAGATGCCACCTCATACCCACTTGGATTGTATTATTCTACAAGATGGTAATAATAAGTGTTGGCAAGGATGTGGAGAAATATGGATTTTCATACGTTGCTCATATAAATACATAAATATACATACAAATATAATTGGTGCAACTACTTTGGAAAACTGTCTGGCAGTGTCTCAAAAAATTATTTATGAGGTTACCATTTGACCCAGCAATTCTACTCCTAAGTATAAACCCAAGAGAAATAAAAACATATGTCCAAACTAAAACTTTCACATACACTATGAACACAAAAATCTGTATACAAATGTTCATAACAGCATTATTCATCAGAACCCAAAATTAGAAGCAAACCAAATGTTCATCAACTGATAGAGAAACAAAATGTGGTATATCCACATAAAGAAATATTTTTTATCAATCAAAAAAATCAAATACTGATACATGATACAATACAGAAGAAACTTCAAAATGTTTTAAGTTTAAAAAAAAGCCAGTCACAAAGGACCACCTATTGGATGAGCTTATTTACATGACATGTTATGATAGGGAAATCTATATAGACATAAAGTAGATTAGTTGTTGCCTTAGGATGGAGGAGAGAATTTGGGGAGGAAATGGAGAGGGGCTGTTATTATATACAAGTTTCTTTTTTTAAGTGATGAAAATATTACAAAATTATTTGTATTGATGGATGCACAACTTGGTGAATATACTAAAAACAATTGAATTGTATATTTTAAATGAATGAGTTTTATGTGAATTATATTATAATATGACTATAGAACTATCTTTCTATTTATCATCTAATTTTCTATGTTATAAAATCTGTTTATAGAAAAAAAAAAAGTCAAGGGAAATGACATGATTTTATCCAAGATGGGATCTCACTTCTTTGAACCCAGTGGTTTTTCCATTCTGTCATGCCAACTTTTTCCTCTCTTTTGAAACTCTCTCTTAGGCAGCTTTGATGAGATAATGGTATAAATCACTCAAACCTTTCTCTTTACTACATGTTTGCTACCGTTAACCTTTCAGGGGTTTCATGTATTTATCTGTCAAAGGAAGATAACATTACCAGCCGTAACTACATCACAGAGATTTCAGAAAGTCATACGGAAGGAGAAAGTAGTCTGAAAAGTGTTAAGTTTTAATATGTTAGAAGGTTTTATTTTTTCTCTGGATATCACTTCATGCCATGTGCATCTCAAAAGGGAAATACTTTCTCCAAAAAAAGTGCATAAAGACAATAGCTAAAGGACTTAACGAATTCAGTATAAAATACATGATAACATATTCCCCTAGCACATAATAATACACAAAAGTATCAGATACTGATATATTGATCAATACAAGAATTCTTTGTATCTATTTTTAACCTTAAGTCTTTTGTTGAGTATGAGGGCTACTCCATTTCTTCTAAGGGACCCAGATAATCACAATGGTGTGATCATTCACCTAGAGCCAGACATTCTGGAATACGAAGTCAAGTAGGCCTCAGAAAGCATCACTATGAACAAAGCTAGTGGAGGTGATGGAATTCCAGCTGAGCTATTTCAAATCCTAAAAGATGATGTTGTGAAAGTGCTGCACTCAATATGCCAGCAAATTTGGAAAACTCATCAGTGGCCACAGAACTGGAAAAGGTCTGTTTTCATTCCAATCCCAAAGAAGGGCAATGCTGAAGAATGTTCAAACGATCACACAATTTGCACTCATCTCACACGCTAGCAAAGTAATGCTCAAAATTCTTCAAGCCAGGCTTCAATAGTATGTGAACCATGAACTTTCAGATGTTCAAGCTGGATTTAGAAAGGCAGAGGAATTAGAGATCAAATTGCCAACACCTGTTGGATGATCAAGAAAGCAAGAGAATTCCAGAAAAATACCTACTTCTGTTTTATTGACTATGCCAAAGTCTTTGACTGTATGGATCACAATAAACTGTGGAAAATTCTGGAAGATTCAGGAAAAGCAGACCACCTTACCTGCCTCCTGAGAAATCAGTATGCAAGTCAAGAAGCAACAGTGAAAACTGAACATGGAACAACAGACTGGTTCCAAATTGGAAAAGGAGAATGTCAAGGCTGTAAATTGTCACCATGCTTATTTAACTTACATGCAGAGTGAAAGAAAGTGAAATTGAAAGTGAAGTCACTCAGTCATGTCCGACTCTTTGCGACCCCGTGGACTGTAGCCCACCAGGCTCCTCTGTCCATAGGATTCTCCAGGCAAGAATTCTGGAATGGGTTGCCATTTCCTTCTCCAGGGGATTTTCCCAACCCAGGGATTGAACCCAGGTCTCTCACATTGCAGGCAGATGCTTAACCTCTGAGCCATCAGGGAAGCCGAGTATGCAGACTACATCATGCTAAATGCTGGGCTGGATGAAGCACAAGCTGGAATCGGGATTGCTGGGAGAAATATCAATAACCTCAAATATGCAGATGACATCACTCTTATGATAGAAAGTGAAGAAGAACTAAAGAACTTCTTGATGAAAGTGAAAGAGGAGAGTGAAAAAGCTGGCTTAAAACTCAACAGTCAGAAAACTAAGATCATGGCATCTGGTCCCATCACTTCATGTCAAATAGATGGGGAAATAGTGGAAACAGTGACAGACTTTATTTTAGGAGACTCCAAAATCACTGTAGATGGTGACTGCAGCCATGAAATTAAAAGACACTTGCTCCTTTGAAGAAAAGCTATGACCAACCAAGACAGCATATTAAAAACAGAGACATTACTTTGCCAACAAAAGTTCATCTAGTCAAAGCAATGGTTTTTCCAGTAGTCATGTATGGATGTGAGAGCTGGACTATAAAGAAATCTGACTGCTGAAGAACTGATGCTTTTGAACTGTGGTGTTGGAGAAGACTCTTGAGAGTCCCTTGGACTGCAAGGAGATCCAACCAGTCCATCCTAAAGGAAATCAGTCCTGAATATTCTTTAGAAGTTCTGATGCTGAAGCTGAAACTCCAATACTTTAGCCACCTGATGTGAAGAACTGACTCATCTGAAAAGACCCTGATGCTGGGAAAGATTGAAGGCTGAAGGCGGGAGGAGAAGGGTATGACAGAGGTTGAAATGACTGGATGGCATCACTGATTCGATGGACATGAGTTTGAGTAAGCTCCATGAGTTGGTGATGGACAGGGAAGCCTGGTGTGATATAGTCCATGGGGTTATAAGCAGTCAACTGTGTCCTGTGTTACAAGGACACAACTGAGCGACTGAACTGAACCCCTAAGTCTGACCATCCAATGTCACTGTAGTGCAAATAGCTCTGTTGTATTTTCTTTCCCCAAATTGACAAATCTTTTCAGAGAAGGAAAAACGTTTAGTTAAATTAAACTGCATCAATCATATGTATTATTTTTGTATAATTGATCACTTGATGTTATATTTGAATGTCTTACAGTATCATGTTTATGTAGATATCTATGTTTAAAGAGAAATATATCACTAATTTCTGCTAATATGAAGATAATATTTTATTTCTTGCTTTCCCCCCAACTGTTGCACACATCTTCCTGATATACATCTTTTAATATCTGCTGATTATAGGCACTTATGACTAGTTGGGACCTAGCATTACTTTTATTACCTTGGATAATACAATTTTGATTGGAGAAAGTTCATTTTAGAAGGAGCTCAGAGAACAGGGTAAACTATTATGTTAAAAACTTTGAAAAGACTGCAATGAACACAAAAGAGCTATGGTAGACGATCACCCATTCCAAGTGAATAGTCATGTTTCTTATGTTTCATTCATAGCTTAGTGGTGAAGAGATGAATGGACCCACTCTTGATTAATTTTACTTTGCACAGAGGTGGGGAACAGGAAGCTAGAAAAATCAGATATTTGTTTCCTTTATTTTCTTCTGTATACTATAATAAACATTTAGTTCTTCAGCGTTATTGATTTTTGGATTGGATGTTGCATATAATTTTACAATTTGTTCAATCACTTATTCGATATCACATATCATGCTTGTGAGGGAATGTTTCTGGGGCAGACTGATGTGGGCTGCCAAGGACTGCTTGCTGATTTGTTGTTTAGATGAACCAACACATACAATATATTACTATTTGGGAGTAAAACACTGAAGACAAGCAAGAGTGTCTACCCAATTTAAAACACCTGTGGGAAGACAGTTTCTCAGTAAATAATGCTTATACCTCAAGAAGTTATTTGTTATGAATGTTCTGGATACAGACAAAGCAAATGTTTTCAGTACACATACTGTCTAGCCTTCTGGAGCTAACCAAGAAAGATGCTTAAGGTAGACTTAGAGAGGACTTAGGTTTTGGTAACTTTTTAGATCACAAGTGTTAGGACATTGCCTCAAATCCACTTGTCTTGAGAATGAAAAAAATTTTGAAAGAATAATTAGAATTTGGGCCACAGAAATTGTGTTCTAATTGAAATACATTATTCATAAATTCATTTAGCATTCGTAAAAATCTCCTAACACAGCCTTAGGGTTAAGTAAAATTTTCAAGAGAGAGGCTTTATTGATCTATAAAACATGATTAGATTCATCAAAAATACATACACACACGTGTGCAGATACACACACACAGACATGGGGGACACATACCTCTACATTTTACAGCAGTTATCTTGGAATAGTGGAAAGCCATTGTAATATTTTTAGGCTTTTGACATTTCTATGATAAACATGTACAACTTTTACAATCAGAAAAAGCCACAGCAAATTCCATTTTTATGTAATCATCAAAACATACATTACATTGGGAAATAAGCTTGGAATTATATTTGCAAGTGCTAAATAAAAAGATATAGCAGAACATTGCCACTTAGATAGGGATTAAGCCTTACTGGCATATGGGCCATATTTATTTGCCATTTAATTTGGTGATTCTTCCTTCTTTTTTATATCTCATAATTTCTATTCTTGTAGTCAGATATGAATGTGTAATAAACCTTCTTTTCCATTTGGGAAGGCACATGTAGCCCATCAACTATTCCAAAAACACTAAGGAATGAAGTCCTCCCTTTCTTAATGAATGGCTTACTGAGCAGTGAGTGCCCTTGCTGTTCTGGGTTCCTCAATGGACTGCCTTTTGTACAGCCCTTGGAAATATTGCCAGTAGTGGCCTCAGCATTAAAGGAAGGAGGAGTGAGCAAAACCATCAAGAAAAAGAAGCACAAAAAGGCAAAATGCATGTCTGAAAAGAAGAGAAGTGAAAGGCAAAGGAAAAAAGGAAAGATATTTCCATCTGAATGCAGAGTTCCAAAGAATAGCATGGAGAGATAAGAAAGCTTTCCTAAGTAAACAATGCAAAGAAATAGAGGAAAATGATAGAATGGGAAAGACTAGAGATCTCTTCTAGAAAATTAGAGATACCAAGGGAATATTTCATGAAAGATGGGCACAGTAAAGGACAGAAATGGTATGGACTTAACAGAAGCAGAATATATTTAGAAGAGGTGGCAAGAATACACAGAAGAACTATACAGAAAAGATCTTAATAATTTGGATAACCATGGAAAGGTTATAACTATAACCTCTGGAAAGTGTGATCACTCACCAGAGTCAGACATCTTGGAGTCCAAGGTCAAGTGGGCTTTAGGAAGCCTCACTACAGACAAAGCTAGTGGAGCTGATGAAATTCCAGTTGAGCTATTTCAAATCCTAAAAGATGATGCTGTGAAAGTGCTGCACTCAATATGCCAGCAAATTTGGAAAACTCATTGGTGGCCACATCCAAAATGAAGTCGCTCAGTCGTGTCTGACTCTTTGAGACCCCATGGACTGTAGCCTATCAGGCTCCTCCATTCATGGGATTTTCCAGGCAAGAGTGCTGGAGGGGATTGCCATTTCCTTCTCCAGGGGATCTTCCCAACCCAGGAATCGAACCTGGGTCTCCCGCACTGTTGGCAAAAGCTTTACTGTCTGAGCCACCAGGGCCACAGGACTGGAAGAAGTCTGCTTTCATTCCAATCCCAAAGAAGGGAAATGCCAAAGAATATTCAAACTACCATACAATTGCACTCATTTCACATGACAGAAAGGTCATGCTCGAAATCTTCCAAGCTAGGCTTCAACAGTATGTGAACTGTGGACTTCCAGATGTTCAAGCTGGTTTTAGAAAAGGCAGAGGAACCAGACATCAAATTGCCAGCATCTGCTGGATCATAGAAAAAGCAACAGATTTCCAGAAAAATATCTACTTATGCTTTATTGACTACACTAAAATCTTTGACTATGGATCACAACAAACTGAGGAAAATTCTTAAAGAGATGGGAGTACCAGACCACCTTACCTGCCTTCTCATAAATCTGTACACAGGACAATGGAATAACTGTTTCAAAATTGGGAAAGGAGTACAGCAAGGGTGTATACTATCATCTTGCTTATTCAACTTATATGCAGAATATATCAGTGACATGCCAGACTGGATGAACCACAAGCTGGAATCATGATTTCCAGGAGAAATATCAATAACCTCAGATATGCAGATGTCACCACCCATACGGCAGAGAGTGAAGAGGAATTAAAGAGCCTCTTGATGAAGGTGAAAGAGGAGAGTAAAAAAGCTTGCTTAAAACTCAACATTCAGAAAACTAAGATCATGGCATCAGGTTCCATCACTTCATGGTAAATAGATGGGAAACAATGGAAACAGTGGCATATTTTATTTTGGGGGGCTCCAAAATCACTGCAGATGCTGACTGCAGCCATGAAATTAAAACACACTTGCTCCTTAGAAGAAAAGCTATGACAAACCTAGACAATGTACTAAAAACCAGAGACATTAATTCACTAACAAAGGTCCATATAGTTAAAGCTATGGTTTTACCAGTAGTCATGTGTTGATGACTCTGGATGTGAGAGTTGGACCATAAAGAAGGCTGAGCACCAAACAATTGATGCTTTTGGACTGTGTTGGAGAAGACTCTTGAGAGTCCTTTGGACTGCATGGAGATCAAAGCAGTCAATCCTAAAGGAAATCAACCCTGAATATTCACTGGAAGGATTGATGCTGAAGGTGAAGGTTCAATACTTTGGCCACTTGATGAGAAGAGCTGACTCACTGGAAAAGACCCTGATGCTGGGAAAGATAGAAGGCAGGGGGAGAAGGGGATGACAGAGGATGAGATGGTTGGATGGCATCACTGACTCAATGGATTATGAGTTTCAGCAATGTCCAAGAGATGGTGAAGGACAGAGAAGACTGGTGTGCTGCAGTCCATGGGGTCTTAAAGAGTTAGACATGGCTGAGCGACTGAACAACACCAACTTTTATGTTATATGTCTCTTTTCTGGATAAAAATCTAAAGCACAGAGGACCTTATTGGGCTACAGTCCATAGGGTAGCAAAGAGCTGGACATGACTGAAGTAACTTAGCCCACATGCACATCACTTGTTTTAGATATAAATAATGTTCACCCTGTTTCATAATATGGTTGCTCTTGTCTTACTCAAAACCAGCAAACTGAACTTGAAACACCTCAAAGAACCAGGTTTTGGTCAAGATATGTCTCGTCTCTGCAACTTCATGGTTAATAACCTGTTCATCTATTTGGGCACACATAGTCAGAATAAGGATATTCTTCATCTATAATGATTTGATATATTTGCAGAAAACAAATAAAAACCATACAATCTGCCAAAAATATGGTGTATATATTTAATGGGAAAGAAAATATTTCAAAGGACATCATTGGTGATGTGAACCTAGTATTGTTAGACATTATCCCAACGTGGTTGTATTTTCTATTTCAAAAACAAAACAAAAAAAAAGCATGAAATTCTATACCAAGTATATCCAACATGTGTGCCTTATACACATAATACACACTGCACACACACACGCACACACACACACATCCACATCATTAAACATATGAGAAGATAGTGAGTGGTGATTAAGGGCATGGTGTCTGGAGTCAGCCTGCTGCTGCTGCTACTAAGTCGCTTCAGTCGTGTCTGAGTGTGTGCAAACCCATGGACTGCAGCCTACCAGGATCCTCCGTCCATGGGATTCTCAAGGCAAGAGTATTGGAGTGGGTTGCCATTTCCTTCTCCAGGGGATTTTCCCAACCCAGGGATTGAACCCAGGTCTTCCGCATTGTAGACAGACACTTTACCATCTGAACCTCCGTTCTATTCAGTCGCTCAGTCGTGTCCGACTCTTTGCGACCCCATGAATCGCAGTACGCCAGGCCTCCCTGTCCATCACCAACTCCCGGAGTTCACTCAGACTCACGTCCATTGAGTCCGTGATGCCATCCAGCCATCTCATCCTTGGTCGTCCCCTTCTCCTCCTGCCCCCAATCCCTCCCAGCATCAAAGTCTTTTCCAATGAGTCAGTTCTTCGCATGAGGTGGCCAAAGTACTGGAGCTTCAGCTTTAGCATCATTCCTTCCAAAGAAATCCCAGGGGTGATCTCCTTCAGAATGGACTGGTTGGATCTCCTTGCAGCCAAGGGACTCTCAAGAGTCTTCTCCAACACCACAGTTCAAACGCATCAATTCTTCGGCGCTCAGCCTTCTTCACAGTCCAACTCTCACATCCATACATGACCACAGGAAAAACCATAGCCTTGACTAGATGGACCTTAGTCGGCAAAGTAATGTCTCTGCTTTTGAATATACTATCTAGGCTGGTCATAACTTTTCTTCCAAGAAGTAAGCGTCTTTTAATTTCATGGCTGCAGTCACCATCTACAGTGATTTTGGAGCCCCAAAAAATAAAGTCTGACACTGTTTCTACTGTTTCCCTATCTATTTCCCATGAAGTGATGGGACTGGGTTCAAATCCTAATTCTTCCACTTACTGTTAGGCTTTGGGTGGTTTGCTTAACCTCTGTGTGTCTCAGTTTCCTTTTGTGTAAAATGAGAATTGTTAGCATATCTAACGGAGAAGGCAGTGGCACCCCACTCCAGTACTTTTGCCTGGAAAATCCCATGGATGGAGGAGCCTGGTAGGCTGCAGTCCATGGGTTCATTAAAAGTCTGGCACGACTGAGTCACTTCACTTTCACTTTTCACTTTCATGCATTGGAGAAGGAAATGGCAACCCACTCCAGTATTCTTGCTTGGAGAATCCCAGGGACAGAGGAGCCTAGTGGGCTGCTGTCTATGGGGTCACACAGAGTCGTACACGACTGAAGCAACTTAGCCGTAGCAGCATATCTACCTTCATTAGGTTGCGTGCGTATGTTTTAAGTTGCTCATTCATGTCTGACTCTTTGAGACAATATGGACCGTAGCCTTCCAGGCTTCTCTGTCCATGGGATTCTCCAGGCAAGAATACTGGAGTGGATTGCCATGCCCTCCTGCAGAGGATCTTCCTGACACAGGGATTGAACTCTTGTCTCGGCATCTCCTGCACTGCTAAGCGAATTCTTTAGCACCACCTTGGAAACCTTTTATAAGGTTAGAAGGAGGATTAAATGGCTCCATGAATGTAAATATTACTATGGTACTTGCCACACAGGAAACCATGCTTTTGAAAATCCTGCCATCTTTTGCTGACTAGAATGAGATTTTTTTTTTTTTTTTTTTTTTTTTTTATCTTTGAGACTGGGATGTTATGTTGTGATGTTGGAGCATGGGGCTTGTATTCCTTGATTTAAGGCACAGGACCCTCTGAGTTGGACTATACTAGAAACTTAGTGAGAAAACTCAAGAAAAATTTGTGTATGGGAGTTTGGTGAGTGAGCACTAGAAGTAAGGCAGGCGTCTCCCATTAGTAAAGTACAGTTTACCCAAGCAGGTAAAAGGGAAACAAGTAATGAAGAGTTAATTTAGTGGTAGAAATACAATTTAGGCTTAGAAGTTTTGTTTCCTTTATTCTGCCTTCATGTAGTATTTCATTATTTTTATATAAAATGGAAGTTACCTGATTTCTACTGTCTGAACTAAATAAAAATTATGAAAACATATGAAACATATTAAAGTTTCCAATACTTTCTTCCTGTATATCTTGGTACTCTACCCCAGATCCACATCTGCACCCATCATGTCCTAATTAAGCTTCACTAATCATTGCATGATAAATAGCACAGTTGAGGCATCATTACTGAGAAAAATTCACAAGACTCTTCAGAACTTATGTGAAAATCCAATTCCTTTCTAAGCAACCCAGTACGTGGAAGACCGGAGGCATGTCTTTATTTTAAAGACCATGATTTATTTTCAAATTTCAATTTTATTTTAAAAGTCTCACTTTTTGCAAAGCCCAACTCAAATTTGGAGGTAGGTTAGTTGTATATTTTTTGGTTTGTCTTTTTTTGGAATGACCTATTGTGCATTTGAAATGGCATCATTATTTATTCATCTTGCTAAGTAACACTTAAAGTGTTCAGCTTCAGTTTGCAGACCTGACTATTTACCTGGTGGCTCAGATGGTAAAGAGTCTACCTGCAATGTGGGAGGCCTGGGTTCAACCCCTGAGTTGGGGAAATCCCCTGGAGAAGGAAATGGCAACCCACTCCAGTATTCTTGCCTGGAAAATCTCATGACGGCTACAGTCAATGGGGTTGCAAAGAGTTGGACACAACTGAGCAACTTCATGTTCTTTCTTTCTATTGGCTGAGGGATGTGTTAGTCATAGACGTGGTGTTTGTAGGCACAGACCGTTGCACAGACTGTGTTACAAATACTAGTCCTATTTATAATGGTATTTTTTAAGTTGTGTAAAATCTTGAAAAAGTACAAATTATTTTTTCTTATTTAAGATAGGCAGTAAATACAAGAAGGAAATAACACAATTAAACTCTTTTATATTAGGACATAGATTTGCTAAAAATGTAAACATCAGCATATTTTTCTTGAAATTATGGAAGAGTAAAGAGGTGTATTTCCCTAAATCAGGAGCTATATATTTCCCCCTTTCTCTGAAAAAAAATTCTGGGAGAAAGGAAGTGTTAAAGGAATGAGAGATGTCTCCTCTTCAGACCCCACCCATCTATACAAACAGATGACACGATGGCAGTTTTCAGAGGTGACAACCTTGTCTTCATGGCAGAGAAGAGGCAATTTGAGGGAGGCAACATACTAATTACAGGTGACTTAGAATTAAGAAAGTTTTCTCATAAAGCCTTAGATCCAACTAAAACTTTGGATTTTCTGGACTAAAATGATTTTCTATTTGTGTGTGTGTGTGTGTGTGTGTGTGTGTGTGTGTATGTGTGTGTTTTATTCTCTTCATGAGTAAACTCACATTAGAAGTCAGTCCTAATTATGGTAACCACATTTACAGTTCTAAGGCAAGAGAGCAAAGGGAATCAATAGAAAGAAAACACCCTGGTGGGGGAAGACTGAATGAACTCATGGTTCACTAAAATTTTGTGACTAATCAGCATCTTCTTCTTTAGATATCCCACATACAATCCCAACTGATCCTTTTACTTGGTAGGAAAAAACTGGAAACTTTGCAATTGCAACACAATCTTTTTTTCAATTGTCAACCAGTAGCAGTTTTAAGAAGAAATTGTTCCAAAATCTTAAGACTTAGAGGTGTCCTAATTTTCCCTATTAAACTATAACCCAAATGTACTGAAGTCAGCAGGATCTAATTCCTAATTCACTTATATGTATGGTGAAATCTAGTGCCAAGGAGCATCCTCGGCCACTGCCCCGCTTCAAGTATTCATGATTCTCCACAGTCCAAAATGCATTAAAGGTGGGAATGATGCCAATGACACACAGTCTTCCTAGTGACAAGGAGACTTCTTAGATCAAAGGAGCAAGATATTAAAGACTTCAAACTAAACTGTCTTTGTGAGAGAGGCTCACAAAAAGGATGCCAAATTCCACACCCTGTTTTCAGTTACAGAACATCTATGAAATAAAGGAAAAAAATAGATGCTCATTCATTTTCTCTTCTGAACTCTTTTTACTAAATGACTTTGCTTTTCTTCTTTCTTACCATTACAGTTAAACACAAGGATTTGATGCACAAAAACTGAAAAATGTCGTTAATGCTTTCAAAGGCAAAATGAATGACTACTGAGGAATTAATAGCATTTAAGCCAACATGATTTTGCTAATGGGGTCTGTGTGTTGAAAATAATACAAGAGCAATGTTAAGACTGGCACAGGAGCCATAAAGCACATGCATGAAGCGCATATACATAATAATTTAGGTTGCCCCTTTATGTCATTTGTCATCCAGCCCCATGTGTTCTTACACCTGTGCTCCCTTCCTTGATCTGGTCTAATACCTTGGAAATCTTAGGCATGCAGCCAATTTCATACTCAGCCATTCCTATGATCAGACCTAGCTATCAACTTGCTTTTTTCTTATATTAAACCAGGAATCAACCCCAGGGCTCTGAACTACTTCTGACTGACAGGACCAACAGAAAGTTCTAGGCTAATTACTTCTTAGGACTACTTTCCAGTGCAGAGTTGCTGCTGACCTACTTTGGACTTACTGAAATAATTTATCAGGTGAGATAATTAAGGGGATATAAAACTATTTCTAAAACCAAGCAAGTATCAGAAATATTTGTTGAAATCGTAAGTTAGTATTCCCAGTGCTATCAGATGGGGCTTTATTGCTTACAATGAGTCAATTTTATTATGTCTGACTTAGAAGCCCTTCTTTTTTTTTTATAAATTATACTTGGCAGAATGTATTTGAGAGTCTCTTTGATGTATAAATGTATTATTTTTGACTCTTTTTCAGCCTATATATAAAGAGAAAAAATCTTCTAAGCCCTTCTTTTCTTTGCCTCTTAACCCTTTCCCCATAAATAGGCATGCACATCCCTTTGCACAGGTGTTCCATTATTTTTGAAGTCTATTCTAAGTAAAGGGATGCCTCAGTGTGAGAGTAGATATATCTGTGGCATGGATCACTTACCATGTGGACTTTTAACTCTCTTTTGAAAGCATAACTGTTTCTTATATATAGGTAAATATCTATAACTGAAGAATTTTTTGTAGCAATGTTCTTTCTTTTCGGTTGAGAAAATCTGACCATTTTCTACAGCCTTGATGTTTTACATAAGAAAAAGAAAACAAGAGGAAAACCTTGAAAGGACACCATAGAACATAAGGGAGAGGTTTATAAGCTTATAAATCGTCTGTTTTGTTTTTTTTTTCCCCAAAATAAAGGCATTAACATATTATTAGTATCATGGTTTATCAATGTCATTCTTTGTTATTTTTTCTCCTGTTCCTCTACTCTCCTTACCCTTCTCCCATTTATTTTTTAAAAATTTCTTCCCTATGTCCAATGTAACTTGCTTCTTAACTCAAAAACTCATCTAACTATGAAAACAAGATCAGCTGATTGCATACCGGCTTTTTAATTCTAACAAAGGTTTATCTTCATCTAGAAAATATCTGAACATCATTGAATAGCTAGAGTTAGGCCTTATAGTAAAATGCAAATATTAATTTCTTAATATAGGGTTAAAGAAAAATCAGGAATTAATATTTCACATTTGTTTCAGTATTGTGGTTACAATAATATTATTTTTCAGTAGTATTTATTCACATCTTGTTATTAATTTTGTAATGTAGAATTGAGGAAACTTTATGCATAAAACTGTAGTTTAGTTAATGTCAAAGGAAAAACAAAGCTAAACACTGACTTGTAGTCCTTGTTTCCACACAGCATACGCAGTGTTTTATGTTTGTGAGAGGACCTGAACATGGCTTCATCCAAAATCAATAGCACATCAAGCTCCCCCGATCCAGTTGACTAGTACTGAGTCAGATCACTCCCCTATTGCTTCCTATCTTACTTTATAGCCTCTTGCATACCATGCCTATTTAATTTCATTTATTGCTTTCTTCTTGTGTCCTTCAGCTGTTTCCAATCTGCCCTTCATGGCCATAACTAAATACAATATGTTAACATACAAAGGTATTTATGTAAATGAAAATCAATACGCTTCTCATTTCAGCACCATTCGTTCTTGCTTACATTGGACATTTTTAGTACATTTTATTTAAACGCGAACAACTTTTCATTCTTGCTGGGGAAATATAATGATCTTCTTGGCTCCCTGCCCCCTGCATCCCTCTAATCTTCACAGCTATGGCCACTTAGCCCCATCTGGAGGTTCAGCTTTATTCTGCATTTTGGAACTAATCTTGTCTCGAGGCTGGGGGCGTACAAGATGTCCTAGCCAAAAGCTAACTGATTCATCCACCAGCAGCCTTGCTGCTGGCTTCATTCTGACCCTGTAACTTATTTCTGAGATCCAAGGGCTTGTCCCAGCCCTTTGTAGCCAAGACTTGGCTCTGTACACTAGTTCCAGTAGGTGGGTATCCAGTATCTGTCCTTGGTTCATTTTCTAATTCCCTGATGATTGAGGTTCTGCTTTGCCCTTCTTCCTGTTCCCTTTGTAACTGAATTTCTTTTCCTAATTCTAGTAGCCATGGCTGTTGAATCTTTCTGATGCCACTTAACTTGCTCTAATCTCCTTGTCCTGTCTACCCACATACCACAGATCTGAGCTTTTGCTAGAACACCAGAGTGACACTGCTTGCCTGGACATTTTCCCACTGCCTGTTGCAGGCTTCTCTCTTGTCCCCAGCTCTAACCCTGCAGATCCTGAGTCACTGGATCTAAGGTGCCTGCAATCTGTCCTCACATTATCCCAGACATGACAGGGGAGAGATATTTTAATTGCATCTTTGGTTGAATTTTTATGCTAACATCCTTGAGTTACTTTCACCTCATATCTTTATCTTGACCTGCCACTTAAACACTTTAAAACTCAATTTCCTCTTTGTAAAGTGATCATAATAAAATCTACTCCTAGGGTTATTACATAACTGAGAAAAAAAAGAATGCATACATATAGGTGAAGCCCATAGTAAATAATCAGTCATTTTAATCTGCTATTATCATATCATTTCTTAGATCTTTGCAGTTGTAAAGTGAAAACATGTCACTTAAAAGTGATCATTAGACAAGAATGGGGAATGGGAAATTCTTAAGAAAAAATTAGAGATCCATGTGAATTTGTTAAAAGTAAAATAGCTGATAGTAAGATATTTAATAGCATTAAAAATAAACTATAGATGTAGTCATCAACAAACATTAAAAACTAAGATATTTTAAAGACACATTTCCTATCAACTTGTCTTAATATATAATGACTAAAACTGCACAGAGCTTTAAAGTATTTCAGTCAGTTCAGTTCAGTCACTCAGTCCTGTCTGACTCAAAGCATTTAGGAGAATAATTCTCTGAGTCAGTCATTTATCCTAGAGCAATATTTATACAACCATCTGGGGAGTTTTAATAAGTAAAGTTTTAAGTCCCACTTCTCTGAAATTCTGATTCATTAAGTTTGACATGGAACTAAAGATGTGTTCCAAAAATTCCCTAAGTAATCCTGATGATCAGCCAGGTGTTGGAACCAAAAATTTATCAGTCATTAAGATATCCAGGAGATTCTTAAGAACACATCTGTTTGTTTACCTTAGGATGGTCAAACTAGTGCATAGACTCCCTGACGTGGCTCCTGGCTGACCACTGGCTAGAAATGTCTGACAGGCATGGAAATCCTGCTGATGCCAGATTATATTAATGGGTGACTGTTTCACCTGGCTGGGTAATAGCAGTGCCTACTTGTAAGTACTTTGTTAATTTACCCTAAGAATTCAGTCTGCTCAGTAGGAATCCTCGGTTTAATCTACGTTAAAAATACTCTAAATTGTTTCAGGTACAGACTGTTTCATTTTTGTCAAAATTGTCTTGCCTTAACTTTTCCTGTTTCTTAGCTGAATTCCCTCTACCCACAAAATGTTTGATCAAAATGATTGTGCTTTTTCCTCCCAACTTTACTGAGGTATAATTGGTATATAACATTGTAAATGTTAAGGTGTACAACATGTATATTGCAATGTGATCACCACCATAGTGTTAGCTAACACTTCCATCACCTCACATAATTACGTTAGTTTTTATGTGCGGTGAGAACATTTAAGATTTACTCCCTTACCTACTTTGATCAAAATGACTGTTAACTGCTCTAGGCAAAGACACACACAGAAATGAAAGGGCTCCTGTTTGCTTTCCTGAAAGATATGTGTATAAAAGTTGTATATTAAGAGAAAGAGAGAGAGAGAGAGAGAGAGAGAGAGAGAGAGAGAGAGAGAGAGAGAGACTGCCTCTTTCTACTATTATGCCACACAAAAACCTTTGGGTTGTTCACTGTGGGTATGAGATCTGGGTAGGGCCAATACACGTGGGCCCTGGAGAAGGAAATAGCAACCTACTCCAGTATGAGAGTGGATGCTCTAGAAGGCAGACCCATTTAAAATAATGAATATTCAAAATCTTTTGAATGTATCTTTAAAGGAGAAGCTGAGTAACACTTGAGTGAAGGGAGTAGTTGATCCTAGACGGTGGCTCAGAAACCATTCCTTGCCCTAACAGCTCTCTAATTCAGCTATGGGTGTGCATATATATACCTTTAAATAAACTCTCTGTGGTTACCCAGATTCTCTATCTTGGAGCAGATTAGCAATTATCCATTGTTTATTGACCATGCTTCTTGAGAGATGTTCTGGTAAATACACTTTTTCTCTCCATCTCTTAACATTGACAGTATTTGGGAGTCTCAATGATATCTTATTATATCTTATCAAGTAATTCCCTAGACATCTGTTTGGCTGAACCACTGTTAGTTCAGCTGCAGAAATTCCTTCCTGTTATTGTAGCCCTCATCTTTCCTAGTTGAGAACTAGATTCTAAAAAATGCTGAAAATACCTTCTTTTAGGAAATGATACAGTAAAAATAAATTGTTTACCATTATTTTGTTTAAAAGAATAAAAAAGCACATTACCAGACATCCTCAGCATCTTCATCACATTCTGCACCAAACTGGCAAATATCACAGGTGGATGTCTCCTTTTGACTGGTTTCTCCTGAGCCTTCGTGGACTGTAAGACAGAAAAAATGGAACAAAAAGAATTCAGATAAGTGTGCATAATACCAACTCCAAGACTGTTTTATATGAAAGCTGCTACTTTTCCAATGGACATTTTTTGCAATTGGAGCTCCATTAAGATTGTCATATTTGACTCTCTCCTTCCCTAAATTTGAAGGAAACAATGATATGCTAGTTACTGAAATGTAGTGAATAATTCTTTTTACCAGAAAAATAAACAATAGAGTTTACTGGATTTATCAAAATTGGTTGGTTAATGAACCATATGAAAGAATTAATTAAAATTAATTTAAATTGGATAATATCACCAACTCAATGGACATGATTTTTGAGTAAGCCCCAGGAGATGGTGAAGGACAGGGAAGCCTGGTATGCTGTAGTACGTGGGGTCGCAAAGAGTTGGACATGACTGAGTGACTGAACAACAACAAAATTGTTACCGGCCTAGAGGAAACATCTAGTGTCTATAAGAAACACTTAAAATTTTCTCAGTCCTAAATCATAGACTTTTTCATTCAAAGGCTTTAATATATAACTTAAAAAATTTAGGTGGGCAGTTTTGACTTTTTAGACATGTCTTTTCCCCACCCTCAAGATGTAAAAAGTACTTATAAGGAAAATATATTAATTATAAATTTTAGAAAACACATTTTAATTGGTTTTTATACTACTTTCTTGAATCTTACATAAATGTTGCACAGAGCCCATCATAGTGGTTTCTTCCATAAGGGCTATGAACATATATTTTATTAAAAATATATACTTGTTACTGATGATAGTTATTCATGTTGGCTTAGACCATAAATTATAAGTGTAAAAATATGCTGTATACAATCTAATTATAAAATTAAGCTTTCAAAATCAGGGGAAAATAGTGTAAATCAATTTAAAAAAATTAGTATTTGAGTTCAAGAAATAAAAATCTGACATACAGATGGCTAACAAACACATGAAAAGATGCTCAACATCACTCATTATCAGAGAAATGCAAATCAAAACCACAATGAGGTACCATTTCACACCAGTCAGAATGGCTGCAATCCAAAAGTCTACAAGCAATAAATGCTGGAGAGGGTATGCAGAAAAGGGAACCCTCGTACACTGTTGGTGGGAATGCAAACTAGTACAGCCACTATGAAGAACAGTGTGGAAATTCCTTAAAAAACTGAAAACAGAACTGCCTTATGACCCAGCAATCCCACTGCTGGGTGTACACATGGAGGAAACCAGAACCGAAAGAGACACATGTATCCCAATGTTCACTGCAGCACTGTTTATAATACCCAGGACATGGAAGCAACCTAGATGTCCACCAGCAGATGAATGGATAAGAAAGCTGTGGTACATATACACAATGGAGTATTACTCAGCCACTAAAAAGAATATATTTGAATCAGTTCTAATGAGGTGGATGACGCTGGAGCCGGTTATACAAAGTGAAGTAAGCCAGAAAGAAAAATACCAATACAGTATAGTAATGCATATATATGGAATTTAGAAAGACTGTAACGATAACCCTGTATGCGAGACAGCAAAAGAGACACAGATGTATAGAACAGTCTTTTGGACTCTGTGGGAGAGGGAGGGGGGGTATAATTTGGGAGAATGGCATTGAAACATGTATAATATCATATATGAAATGAATTGCCAGTCCAGGCTCGATGCATGATTCTGGATGCTTGGGGCTGGTGCACTGAGACGACCAGAGGGATGGTGCAGGGACGGAGGAGGGAGGGGAGTTCAGGCTGGGGAACACATGTATACCTGTGGCGGTTCATGTTGATGTATGGCAAAACCAATACAATATTGTAAAGTAGTTAACCTCCAATTAAAATAAATGAATTTATATTAAAAAAAAAAAACCTGAGCAATACTTTTAGATGAAGATTACTATTTACGAATTAAAAAATATGTAGTTGACAGCAAAAATATCTTTGCTTATAGATGAAAAACTGCAACAACCTAACAACTGCATAGATAATATTATTCCATGAACAGATTATATACTTAAAAACACGTTTAAATCCATAGATCCTTAAAAGTGCATTTTTGCAAAAGATTATGCATTTTCAATAGAAAAAGAACATAAACAATTAAGTATGGTATTGGCTTCTAGCATTATGAACCCTAGTAAGGTAACATTTTAACAAAGACATCATTTATTAAAGTGCACCCTGAACCTAACATATTCAACTTTACTTATTTAATATGATATTCTCATAATTTATCCTTTGTTTATTAACATGAGAGTTATTGATAGTTACAAAAGCAAAGCTCTTTATTCCTTATTTTCCAATTTACTGCTAGGCAAATAAGTGATTTGATTTACCAGAATAACAACAACAACAACAAAACAAAACCATCATTTAGAGAGTTGTGTTTATAGTTTTTCCAGGAAAGATAGATTTATTTTTTCCAAAGCAACATTTTCCCCCCATACTTGATTTGCACTGCACTTTAAAAAAGTTATGAATTAAACAAGTCAATTTCAATTGCAAAAGTACTGATGGTATAGTTTTTAAACTGAAGTCTAAAAAAAATGGTGTTCTTCCCCAGAAAGAAAGAGGAATTCTAGACTCTGCTAAAATAGACAGCACTTATTATCCACTCTATTACATTAATAGAGGCGAGAACATTAGAGTGGACTATGGGGATAAGAAGGAAGCTGGGGCCTCACCTCAGGGGAGCCTCAACAGCTGAGGCCCATCTCTTTATTACTTATTATTAATGCAACACAGAAACTGCTAATGGGAGAGAGCCTTTTAGTGTTAGCAAGATTAGCAGCTTCTAGACTAAACTTCCCATCACTCAGGAAACATACTAACACAATGGGAAGGTCCTTAATGAACAGTTATAGCCACTTATGGGCAGCCTCATCTTCTTTCACAGTAGGGATCCTTGGTTAGGGATCTACTGGAAGTAATCCAGGCAATGAATCGTGCTAACTCAGTGGAACTAATAATAATATTTCTACTGGAAGTCACATTACATTTCTATAAAAGGGAAGTTACTGGTAGACTTGAGATGTTTGGAAATTCTCCCACATAGAGAAGTAAGCCCAGAAGTAGCAGTAGCAAAATCTCTCTCAACAAATATTCTGGGAATAAAATGTGAAGCAATCACAATGAAAAATAAAGTGAAATATTTCCATACTTTCTGAAGCCCAGATTTGTACCTTTGTAACAAACAAATCAGCATCCAGCTTTCATTTAACACTATAGACCAATGACTCAAATAGGGTTGGGCTCAGAACCTCTGGTAGATTTGGTTTGTTAATTTACATATTATTTTTTTAGAGGAGCTGCTATCTTATCTTAGGTTGCTCTATCATGTCAAACTCTTTGCCATCCCTTGGACTGTAAGGGATCCCTCTGTCTAAGGGATTTCTCAGGCAAGAATACTGGGGTGGTTTGCCATTTTCTTCTCCAGGGGATCTTTCTGACCCAAGGACTGAACTCAAGTATCCTGCATGGCAGGCAAATTCTTCACCACTAAGCCGCCACAGAAGCACTCAGGGTGCTATGGCCATAGACTATGCATTGTTTTTTAGATAAATGCCTTGAGATAACCTCAGAGGTACTGAATTTGTAGGCCTAGGGCTTGGAAATACACACACACACACACACACACACACACACACACACACATACTCTTAACAACTTGCTCCTAAGCATCTCTGCCTAAACAATACTGAGAAGACTTCCTCTGTCTCAAGCATCCTCCTCTTGCAGTGAATGTCTGGTTCAAGACTTCTGCCACTTTAAATTGCACAGGATGCACCTGGAAGTTTTGTTAAAATAAATATTCTGATTCAGTAATGTGAGGTGTATCCTGAGGTTCTAAATTTCTTACAGGCTCCCAGAAACTGCTGCTGCTGGTCCACAGACCACATTTTGAGTAGCAAGGATAGCACTATATTTTTCCAACCACAATTCACAATGTATTAGTGGGTAGGGAAATAGAGTTAGTGGGTCACTATCAGCATTTTTGCAAACATTTTTATAAACATGAAGCAGAAGGTACTGAGATAGAAAATACAGACCGCATCTTATTTAGCAAGTATAGTATTTATTTTATAACAGTATTTTCGTTATACATATGATATCCAACCAGAGTTGCAATGTAAATTTTGTTTCTTTCTAAAGGTCACAGTCACAAAAGCTTGAAAACTATTGAATTAGCACATGCTAGATCCTTGGAAATCATGTGTTGAACTGTACTGTTCCTTTTTCCTGTTCTTTTCAAAGTATAAAAAACAGGAAGAATTGGTGCTTATTTGCATTCATTTGTTGATTATGCAGGAATGAGATTCATTTATACTAAAGTATTATTTTAACCATACATCTGTATTTTAAACCTTTTATTTTGAGTTGTAAAGTAAAAGAATTATTTCCCTTTATTCTATAAAACACTGGAGGAGGGCATGGCAACCTATTCCAGTATTCTTGCCTAGAGAATCCCATGGAGAGAGGAGCCTGGCAGGCTGTGGTCCATGGGGTCACAAAGAGTCAGACACAACTGAAGTGAATAAACACAGCACACATTTTACAAAAGGTTAGGTTTCAGCACATGATTGAGGGAAATTTGAGGAGTAAGGGAAGTGGAGCTCCTGAAAACATATTTTATATAACTGTATGGTTTAGTTGCTAAATTGTGTCCAACTCTATGCGACCCCATGGCCTGTAGCCCACCAGGCTCCTCTGTCCATGGGATTTTCCAGGCAAGAATACTGGAGTGGGTTGCCATATTTTCCTCCAGGAGATCTTTCTGACCAGGAATCAAACCCTGGTCTCCTGTTCCTGATTGCTGCAGGCAAACTCCTGCATTGCAGGCAGATTCTTGCCAACTGAACCACCAGGGAAGGCCATTTTATGGTTTTTAATATTTTATATATGCTACCCTACCCTTGTGGCTCAGACAGTTAAGTGTCTGCCTACAATGCGGGAGACCTGGGTTGGATCCCTGGGTAGGGATGATCACCTGGAGAAGGAAATGGCAAACCATTCCAATACTCTTGCCTGGAAAATCCCATGGACAGAGAGGAGCCTGGTAGGCTACAGTCCATGGGGTCGCAAAGAGTCGGACAAGACTGAGTGACTTTGCTATGCTATGCTATAGTCATAAGTGATTTAATTAATTCCTATAAGAGTATTCTGGATTAGAACATTATAATAGATGATCAAATTACCTTTCTCCTAAATTCTCCATGCCCTCATGGTTTCATCTGGAAATTGCTACCAAAATTCTTTTATCATGACCCTGCTCTGGCCCCACTCAACTTCTCATAGTGGATGTGCCCACTTACTAGTCCAGTTCTCTTACAAACTCACTATAATGCCTCTGTGCCTCTTATAATATTCCTAATTTATACTATTTCTTTTTTTTTCTTTAAATCAGAATTTCAAGCTTTTTAAAATTTTATTTTTAATTGGAGGATAATTACAATATCATGTTGGTTTCTGCCATACATCAACTTGAATCAGCCATAGGTATACATATGTCTCCTCCCTCATGAATTTCTCTCCCCATCCTACTCTTCTAAAAAATATGGAATTTTTCACAGGCACAGGGGTCATGCTAATCTCATTATCATTCCAATTTTAGTATATGTGCTGCTGAAGTGAGCACACTATGTTATACTATTTCTGAAAACATGAAATATTAATGTTCAAACACAGTTATTCAATGTCATTTATTTGATTCAAAATTACAATAAATTTTACATTCAGTGAAATGCTCATGTCTTTCAATCAATATTGAGGACCACATGCCAAGGACCAACTCAATCATTCCAGAAAGTTTGATTTTGCCTCCTTTTCAGCCATTTCTCTACCACTGTTCTGTCTTTCTATATAAGCCAACAGTAATCTGATCTGTCACCACAGATGAACTATTTTGGAATATCACATCAAAGGAATCATACACTATGTAATTATTGTGTTCAGCTTCTACCAGTTGACATCATAGTTTTAAGATGAATTCAGGTAGTTGCCCATATCAGTAGTTTATTTCTTTTTGTTACTTGGTATTCAGTTGAGTGAATATACCACCGTTTATTTTTCCATTTTCTTGTCCAAGGACATCTGCTTGTTTTCAGTTATTGGCTGGAAAGAATAACTATTTATGAATAAAGCTGTTATAAATATTCTTGTAAAAGACATTTTGTGTACATGAGTTACTTCTCTCAGATGAATACCTCACAGTGGGATTCTGATATTCAGATAGCCACACCAGCTTTCGTTTACTTATTGTTTCTATCTTTTTTTTTTTTACTTTCAACCTGTTTGTTAGCTTATGCCTAAACTGTGTTTCCTGTAAACAACATAAAGTAGAATCTCACTCTCTAAGAATTTTATTTATTGTTAATTTTGACTGTGCTGGGTCTTCCTTGCTGAGCATGGACGTTCTCTAGTCGTAGTGAGTGGACGTTCCTCTAATTGCAGTACAGAGGCTTCTCATTGCAGTGGCTTCTCTTCTTGCAGAACACAGGCTCTACGGTGCTCAGGCTTCAGTAGTTGTGGCTCATGGGTCCTACAGTTCGGGCTCAGTAGTTGTGGTGCATGGGCTTAGTTGCCCCACAGCAAGTGGAGTCTCAGGAATCAAACCCATGTTCCCTGCTTTGGCAGGAGAATTCTCAACCACTGGACCACCAGAGAAATCCAGATCTCACTTTTCTTTTTAATCTAGTCTGAATATTTCTGCATTTAATCAGGGTATTTAGTCCATTTCCTTACTGAATTATTAATGTGTTTGGTTTTAAATCTCCCAACTTGGTGTTTGATTCAACATTTTTTTGTTTTATTCTTGAGTTGCAGAAATTTTTAACATATTTTGAGTAAAAATTTAGTCAGATACAATGTATTGGGATATATTTTTCCAGTCTTTTTTTTTGAATTTTTTTTTGTAGATGTGCAGACATTTTATTTTGATGAAATTATTTTTTATTTTTATGATTTGTCTTTTCTGTTATTTCTAAAAAGTCTTCTATTCGAAACTCATATGATATTCTTCTGTGCTTTATTCTATTCTCTATGTGTATTAATTTTTAAATTTTACTTTACGTTTAAGTTTGTGATCTATCTAAAATTGGATTTTGTGCATGATGTGAAGCAGAGATTAAGATTCTTTGTTCTTCCCTCTCTTGATCTGTCAATGTATTGAAATATATGGATTGATTTCCATAGGTTAAATCAACCTTGCATTTTGAGGCTAAGTCAAACTTGATCATGGTATATAACCTTTTTGCATATACTGCTGGATTTCTTTTGCTTGTATTTTGGTGAGCATTTTTGCGTCTGTGGTTCACAAGACATGCAGGTTGTAATTTTCTTTTCTTGTATTGTTCTTGTTTTGTTTTAGTATTAGGGTTAAAATGGCCTCATGATATGAGTCAGGAAGTATTCCCACTTCCTTTATTTTATGAAAGAGTTTGTGGAAGATTATTATTTCATTGTTTATCCAAGGCTATTTAAATTTTCAGGCTTCCCTCGTGGCTCTGGGGAAGGAAATGGCAACTCCAGTATTCTTGCCTGGAGAATTCCATGGATGGAGGAACCTGGCAGGCTACAGTCCATGGAGTCGCAAAGAGTCAGACACAACTGAGTGACTAACACACACACACACACACACACACACACACACACACACACACTCATAGCTCAGTTGGTAAAGAATCTGCCTGCAATACAGGAAACCCTGGTTCAATTCCTGGGTTGGGAAGATCTCCTGGAGAGGGGATAAGACCCACTCTAGTCTGTTTTATTGCTTCCTTCTCATTTTTATTATTTTCTTTATGCTATAAACTTAGAGTTTAATTTATTTTCTAGTTTCTTAAAATGGAAGAAGTGCTTGATTTTATAGCATTCTTATTTTCTAATACAGGTATTTACATCTGTACCTTTTCTTTAAAGACTTTTTCTGTGAAAAATATAAATTGTAATATCCTTTGAGATTTCTTCTTAGACCCATGGATTATTTAGTAGTGCATTTTTTAACCTCCAAATATTTGTGAGTTTTCAAAGGTATATTATTTTTATTTATCTTTAACTTAAATATCCAAAATTCATTGAGAATCATTTAAAATATACAAAAGAGTTATGTGATCTTAAGGACACAGAGAAATGTAGAAAAGAGTCACTCCAGGTTTTAAAATTAAATGAAAAATAACAAGCATAATATAGGGTTTCATTAAATTCAAAGGATTTTAGAGTTAGGTAGGAAGACTTTTAGATCTTTTTACCCAACCTCCATCCCCTCAATGCAAAATTCAATCAAATGATCAACCTGGATGAGAGTTGAAACAAAAATTAGAATTGTGTGAGCTATAAGAATAAATTGTTTTGAAGTGCTGAAAAGTCTGAAGTACTGAAAAGAGCTCAGCCTGATTGTCCAGGCTTTGAAATAAATCTCTCTGGAGTTTGACAAGTCTATGTCTGGTGTTCAAGATGTTATATATATACTAAAAAAATCCATCCAGAGTGATCTATCCATCATGGTTAGAGAAAATATTCTGTTTAATTTAAATCCTTTGAAATTTATTGAAACTTGTTTTATGGCCCAGAATATGATCTGTCTTTTTGACTATTCCATGTGCATCTTAGGATTTGTAATCTCTTATGGGGAGTGATTTTCTATAAATATTAATTAGCTTAAGTTGATGGTCTAAATCATCCATAATTCTTTTGACTTTTTTGCTTAATTGTTCTATTACTGAGAAAGGCATGTTAAAATCTCTACTAGTGACAGTAAAATTGTTTCCATTTCTCTTTTGATCTTATATTTGGGAGCTCTGATATTGGGTGTATAAACATTTAGTAGTCTACGTCTTCTTTAATGAGTGACTGTTTAGCAATATGAAATGCCCTCTTTTACTCTCTGGTCACTCTATTCATCTTAAGTTTACTTTGTTCTGATATTCAGAGAAACATCCAGCTTTCTTTCACTTATTTTTTTTTTTTTTTACTTTAAATATGTTCATTCATTTCTGTTTAAAGTGTGTTCCCTGTAAACGAAATACAGTTGGATCTTGCTTTTCTATATAGTCTGAATATGTCTGCATTTACTCAGGGTATCTAGTCCCTTTACTGTAATTACTGAAATGTTTGGTTTTAAGTCTACAGATGTGATGTTTGATTCATATTTAGCCAATCTTTTTGTATTCCTCTGTTCCCTTTTCTGTCTTTTTTTTTTTTCTGGTGAAGCAAATATTTTATGGTATTTATTTCATCTTACTTCTTCTAATAATTAGTTTGTTATATTTTTTTGGTTACTGTATTGGTGTCTGCTTTAATGTTTTCAATACACAAAATTGTAGTCTATTACTTCATGAACATTTTTTCAACTTTATAATTATACATTTATCATAGTTTATCTTTTGCATTCTTATTATCATATATCATACTTCTACCTGTACTACAGCAACTCATGTTCATTTTAAAAATTAGTTTTACTTTAAACATCCACCTTACTCTACTTTCATGGGCAAAAAGCCAGACATGTCAGTGCTAAGGGAGATTCCTGCCTGTCATCGTTAAATGATTATTTGACTTCTGATTCACATCTCCACTTCTGAAGACTTATCTATAGTCTTACATTCTCCATGGAAGACATTATAGGCATATGAAGTCATGAAGTTCCATGACATCACTCATAGGTTTATGACTTGCTTTTGTTGTTGAAATATCAGTAGAAGTGAGAATCTATATGAAAGGCAACATGTGAATTTCTACTTTGTTGCTTGTCCCCTTTGCATGAAAAAAGGCATATTCCAGAATAGGAGCAGTTTCTTCAACCAGTCCCTGAATGAGAAGATAAATAGAGCAAGACCAGGATTGACCATAGCCATGGGAGCAAGAATTATGCCACTCACTGATGTTATAAGCCTGAGGTTGTGAGGTCATTTGTAACCATAGCTTTACCTAGTGAAAGATGGCTAATATGACCTGAATTATGTTATCAATAAATTCTCAGGCAAGATATTTCATATCATTTTCCACACCTCAGATTTTGGGAGCATTACTGTATAATTTGTATGTGCTTTTCAGTTCAGTTTAGTTCAGTTGCTCAGTCATGTCTGACTCTTTATGACCCCATGAATCGCAGCATGCCAGGTCTCCCTGTCCATCACCAACTCCCGGAGTTCACTCAGACTCACATCCATCAAGTCAGTGATGTCATCCAGCCATCTCATCCTCTGTCGTCCCCTTCCCTCCTGCCCCCAATCCCTCCCAGCATCAAAGTCTTCTCCAATGAGTCAACTCTTCGCATGAGGTGGCCAAAGTACTGGAGTTTCAGCCTCAGCATCAGTCCTTCCAAAGAACACCCAGGACTGGTCTCCTTTAGGATGGACTGGTTGGGTCTCCTTGCAGTCCAAGGGACTCGCAAGAGTCTTCTCCAACACCACAGTTCAAAAGCATCAATTCTTCAGCTCTCAGTTTTCTTCACAGTTCAACTCTCACATCCATATATGACTACCTGGAAAACCATAGCCTTGACTAGATGGACCTTTGTTGGCAAAGTAATATCTCTTTTATTCCAGTCTATGCACTCTTCCCACTTTCTTCTCCATTTGACTCTAGTACGTCACTTTGACAGATATATAATTTGTCCCACTTAAATTAGCCGTAGTATACACATTAAACCCAATAAACACAGTAAAGGAAGCCATAAACAAAACAAAAAGACAATCTACAGAATGATAGAAATTGTTTGCAGGAAATTAATATCCAAAATATACAAAAACTTACACAGTTTAATAACAACAATAAAAACCACACAACCCAATCAGAAAGTCGACAGAAGACCTAAATAGAAATTTCTCCAAAGATGACAAACAGATGGCCAACAGGCACATGTAAAGATGCTCAATATCACTAATTATTAGAGAAATGCAAATCAAAACTACAATGAGTTTTCTTTACCTTTACACTGGTCAGAATGGCCATCATCAAAAAATCTACAAGTAACAGATGCGGAGAAGGTATGGAGAAAACAGAAATAGACCCAGAGACTTAGAAAACAAACTCATGATTACCAAAGATGTAAGGCAGGAGGGATAAATTAGAAATCTGGGGCTAAGAGATATAAAAACTACTACATATAAAATAGATAAACAACAAGGACCTATTGTGTAGCACAGGGAACTATATTCAATATCTTACAATAACCCAATATCAGAAATAATCTGAAAAACAGTGTGTATATATATATATATATATAAAACTGAATCACTTTTTGTACACCTGAAAATTGTAAATCAACTATACTTCAGCTAAAAAAAAACCCATAAAAAACATAGTATAAATATGTATAAATAAAAACCTCCGTGTGCATCAAATCTGAAATAAAGTAAGAGGTCCCTGAAACAATCCTAATACATCAATAGAAAGAGTGAGATTTCTAAGCTTAAATATGGTTCATAGACACTGGTTCTATACTCATTTAAATTATTAAAAAGTTAAAAAAAATTACACACATTTTATGTAGATCTCAATCTGAAGTTTTCAAAATTTTGAATGCATTTTTTCCTTGCATTTTAGAGTCAATATTAATCTAGTAGTCAGTGTTTTTTGTTTTTGTTTTTTAAATAGATGACAAAGTTATCATGCCTTGGTAGGCATGTAATTTTTCCACTTTATTTACATAGATAAAGCGTTTGTCAGTGATACCATTCAATGTTATCTGTTGTAACTAAAATTACTTTATCAAATTGCAAACAGTGATATTTCTTTCTGAATTACTTTCATAAATTTCTATCTCATTATCACCCAAAAGCTGAACTTTTGAGTTTATCCTCCAATGAAGGAAAAATTTCTCTTAAAGAATAGAAACAAATCAAAACCCTCCATTCCATTTTTTAATTTGTACAGTTTTGTCTGTTTTGCTTTTTGTATGGCAGTTTTACCTCTCACTTGCCTCTCCCACATGTAAGTTGAATTTAAATGATGGAAGCTGCTGACAGTTTCTAGAGGCTGAGACAATTCTAAGCTGTTATTATGAGCCATAGTCATGTTCTTTTTTACATTTTCCAACATTTCCCTAGAAACCTAAATGTCTTTAAAGAAAAAAAAAAACTTTCTTTTTATTCACATTATAATGTGTTGTATTGTCATATGAATAATAAGTGTACAGTTATCATATTATTGAAATACTGAAACAAGAAGAGTAACATTTTGGTCTCCTATTTACAAAACTAGCACAGATTAATTCTGTGTGGCTATCAGGGTCATAACGCAGTAAGATATATTCAGATTTAGGGAAGGAAATTCATTATCTTTGCTTTCTTTTAATTAAAAGAAGTACAAATCCGCTGACAATTTTAAATAATGATTTAAATGCCAAAAAACTAAAGGCAGGTTGAAATTACACTTACACAAAATGGTTTAAAAGAAACAAGTTCATGACTGAGCAAATGTAATTTTATATTAAACACTCAAAAGAAGAGATCATTACAGAAAATCTAATTTTTCATAATTAAGCTAGTTTGCTAGAGCTTGACAAGGATTCTTTAGAAATCACATATAATTTATCTTCTGCACAACTGAAAATAATTTAAGACATTAATACAACATTACTATGTTGAGGCATAATTCTATTGTCATCATTTAAATCTGACTGATTTCACTTAGCCCTGAATTAGAACTAAAGATACTCAGTTGATTAGAAAATAAAGAAAGAGAATGAAGTAAAGAAAGGAGAATGAGAGAAGGAAGGATGGAAAGAAGGAAACAAGGAATGAAGAAAGCTTATTAAGCTTGTTATCAGGCATGGCAGAATTCATCAGAGCAAGTCACCATGCCAGGCTTCATGAAACTCTTATTGCAGCAATCATATGATAATTATACCCAAAGATGCTTTTATTATACTCAGTATAATTAATTTGTATCATTTTATGTAAATTAATACAAATAATTAAAATTTTCCTTATTAAATGCCTCAAAGGTGAGAAATTTATATTTTATTGGTAAGTGATGAACATTGACTTGGGCTGAATGAGCTACTGTAAAGCATGCTGCTGTGCTAAGTCACTTCAGTCGTGTTCAACTCTGTGCGACCCCATAGACAGCAGCACACCAGGCTCCACCGTTCCTGGGATTCTCCAGGCAAGAACACTGGAGTGGGTTGCCATAGCGGGTACCAAATTCCAATTAGAGGACGTTAGTTGAGACTACAGAGAAGGCAATGGCAACTCACTCCAGTACTCTTGCCTGGAAAATCCCATGGGCGGAGGAGCCTGGTAGGCTGCAGTCCATGGGGTCGCTAAGAGTTGGGCACGACTGAGTGACTTCACTTTCACTTTTCACTTTCATGCATTGGAGAAGGAAATGGCAACTCACTCCAGTGTTCTTGCCTGGAGAATCCCAGGGACGGGGGAGCCTGGTGGGCTGCCGTCTATGGGGTCACACAGAGTTGGACACGACTGAAGTGACTTAGCAGCAGCAGCAGCAGCAGCAGGCAAGACTAAGAGTTAGTAAGTGGAATACAGTAAATGCACTTGGCACTGTTTTGCACAGATTTGCTGAGGAAAACAGAGAATGAGGCCTTAGTTAGAAAAGGCCTTGGGGTCAAGAAAGGGATTTTTTTAATGAAAGGAGGAAGTTGAAGCATCATTGTCAGGCTGAGAACAATGATGGAACAGAAAGGAACAAATTTATGGAGAGGAGAAAGGGCCTAAGCACGAAGCAATGTCCTTAAGAAGGGATGGGTTTACACATGGGTGTAATGTTTGGTCTTAGAAATACAAATACATCTTCTGGCTCATGGAAGTTATCTACAGATGTAGGCAGGAGGTGACACTGAAAACAGGAGGATGAAATAGAACTCTTCTGATTTCATTCATTGCCTGTACTGCATTTGCACTCAAAAGAAATATCATCAGCTGAGAGGACGTGATAAGAAGAGACAAAATGTGAAATATAGGGGAGTAAATGTGAATGACATTACTTTGCCAACAAAGGTCCATCTAGTCAAGGCTATGGTTTTTCCAGTAGTCATGTATAGATGCGAGAGTTGGACTGTGAAGAAAGCTGAGTGCCGAAGATTGATGCTTTTGAACTGTGGTGTTGGAGAAGACTCTTGCAAGTCCTTTGGACTGCAAGGAGATCCAACAAGTCCATTCTAACAGAGATCAGTCCTGGGTGTTCTTTGGAAGGAATGATGCTAAAGCTGAAACTCCAATACTTTGGCCACCTCATGCAAAGAGCTGTCTCATTGGAAAAGACTATGATGCTGAGAGGGAATGGGGGCAGGAGGAGAAGGGAACAGCAGAGGATGAGATGGCTGGATGGCATCACCGACTTGATGGATGTGAGTCTGAGTGAACTCTGGAAGTTGGTGATGGATGGGGGGCCTCGAGTGCTGCAGTTCATGGGGTTGCAAAGAGTCGGACATGACTGAGCGACTGAAATGAACTGAACTGAATGTGAATGAAGAAAGACCAAGTCTTTGTAAATCTTTTTTTAACACTCATTTGTGTTTAACTCTTCTAAACAGTAAATCTCTGATGAACAAAGATATAGTTTTATTAACTTACACTTTTGTAGGTCATTAGTACATGACTTTTGGTATTGATAACTTAAAGACATTTTGTGATATAGAAAGCTTCATTTCAATCATCAGATAAAGACTAAATTGTCAATACAGTCAACTTTAATTTGCTTAATACTTGTTTTAGTAGAGGGACTTTACAGTCTAGTAACAACCTATCTGTCATGTTTCTTTCCTATTTTCCCATTCCATCACCATAGTACTAGTTCAGATCCTCATCATACTTGCCTAAACTTCTAACTACCTGATCTCTGAACTTGCAAACTTGCCTCTCTTAAATATATCTCTCATGTATTATATTAAAATGAAAATCTTACATGCCATTTAAAGTTGAAAATGACATGAAGTAATATGTGATAGACAAAATTTAGCCCTAATGCTATGAGAGCTGGATTTGGTTTACCCAGTTTCCTTCTTGATCCCCAGATTTCTTGCTCATAAAATGAGATGCCTGCCCTGCTTAGTTCACAGGTGGTGGTGAGAAGGTGTGAAAATGCTTTGCACCCTCTAAGTTGTCTGCCACCCTAAGGTGTTAATACTAAAAAAGTGTTAAAGCTGAAGTTAAGTCACTGTTTATCCCAAGTAAGAAGGTTCTTTGAAGGAAGTTTAAGCCTGGACATCACAAACATGAGTTTTTGGCTCTTGTGAGTAGCCTTACTGTGATACTGTAAGGGAGTAGGGAAATATGAATTATAAAACAATATAACAAAATAGAGGAATAAAAATATTGAGAGACTTGTAGAAAAAGTTCTGTACCAAAACATCCTCATTTGGTTTCTCAAAGGTAAAAGGATTGAGGGGGGAGCAGGTAAGAAGTGGATGAGAAGTCTCAGAAAAATAGCCTCAGAAATTGCTCAAGGAGCTTTGGGCTCTGTTCATCTTGAAACAAAGAAAGCACTAAAATGATCATTTCTTTATTATTGTTGAAGATAGAATAAAATGAGAGCTTTACATTTTACTTTTCGACCTGCCTGTTATGGGCATCGGCTTTCACTGTAAAGCCTGAAAAACACATTCATCTAAGTCTAAATCTAAGTCTAAATGAGACTTAAGAATAAAATTTATAAAGATCAAGGCTTGTTTAAATATATAACTTATTGATATAAATAGGCCAATTAAATAAAAGAGCAGCAGTAATAATGAAGCCAATTTTAAGAGGTCAAGGCATTTCATAGAATTGGTACTTATAGCAATATTTTTTCTGAATTGTCTATAACATTTCTAGCCTATTTTTGCTTTTAAAGGTCCAGTCCCTAGTTTTTGGACTCACAATAGCCAAAATAACGGGAAGAATGTCAGGGCTGGGATTCAGTGTTGGTGCTTAGTTTCAATCTTGAGTTAGATATAGCCACACTCCCTTTTCCACCCCTGCTTGTTTTATATTGAGAGACCCCTGCTTTATCTCTCCAAGTGCCCTCTGCCTATTGGCTCTGGTTGGTGGAATTCAGTGACTCTTGTGATTTCCTTTTCCAGTCTACAGCTGTCTCTCTAGCTCTGGTTTCAAATCTGTAGCATATGGCCTGTTCCCTAGTACTCTGAAGACCTTCCTCGTGAAGCTCCATCTCAGAATCAGCCCCACTAGCAGTCACTCCAGGAAGGCCCTACTACACTCAGCTGTACTGAAAAAGCACTTCATCTACCTTATTTTGAATTAATATAAGCAAAAGAAAGCAATGAAAAATGTATAGTCAAAAGTAAGAATAAAGAGGTCAAAATGATCCAACCTGAAGTGTAAAAGAAGACATGAACATCTTTCACAAAATGGAAAAAAGGAAAAGACAAAACCAAATCCAACCCACAAAATGGCCTAAGAAAGCTGAAGTACTAGAATAGGTTAGAAATTGACTTCAATCTAATCAATATGACTTCTTACAGAACCATGAACTCAGTCTAAAACTGTAAAGTGGAAAGAATGAATAATTGTGAAAAAGACATGAGGATGTTTAAAACTTGTATGAGATTTTAGAGAAATGTTTATCACCATTAGATAGCCAAGGATATCCAGAAATAAATGGAAGGACATAAATTTTTAAAAATTAATAATGCTTTATTTGGAATCTCATAATGAGACCAATTTCCTAAACTGAGTTTTTAAACTCAAATAACTTTTATTTATAGTCTCATCAAGATTCATGGACCTTTCATTTTTTAACATGTTATACCTGAATTGTAAGATGCATGGGCCTTTCATTTTTAAACACCTTATACCTGAATTGTAAGATAATTAGAAATATATTAATTTCCTTGTTCTTGGAAATTTGAGGAAAAGTTTCTTCAAGTTTTTGGGAAACTTGTTGGTCAGACTAAAACATAAAAAATAAAGTTTAACAGGGACTACAGCCTATTCTTCTTAATGTTTATTTAAAAAATTATACTGTTGAAGGACATACATGCTAAAATTCTCAAGCATAAAAGTATGAGTCAATTTTGTGAATAAGTAAAAACATATTGATGAATGTAATAAATCCAAGAAAGAAACATTTTAAAAGATCAAAACATTTATATTATTTATAACATTGTGAGTTTAATGTATGGAATTAATAACAAAATCAAAATCACCTTTTGTAAAGCATTGCTGTTGTTCATTTAATTGAGTCAATGAAGTATATCAAATGACTATGAAATATTGGTCAATAAGCAAACTTGAATGACAATTTAAAAACACAAGTCTTATTTAGTTCAAAGTTTCCCTATACCTTCAGGATAAAAATCCACAGTCTTTATCATTGTTTTCACAGCCTTTCATGTTTTGCCCCCATCCTATCTCTCCACCTTCATCTCTAGCACCCCTGGCATGCTCCTTATGTTGATAGCTACTTTTCATTTTGCTGAGCATTACATGTGCTGCTACCACTGTCTAGAATGACATGTCTGTGGCTAATTCTGATTACAATTTGAAGATTCTGCTGTAGCATCACACCATTTAGGAAGGTGTCCTCATCTTTCACCCTCTTCCTTCATTCTTGGGCTGTGCTGGGCCCTTGGTCCACGTCCCACACGTTTTCAGAAGGTCTCGTATCATAGAGGTTGTATAGAGGTTTCCCGATTCTTCCACTGTCTTGAGAATTCTTCAGTGTCAACTCATGTGTCTCATTTGCTTTGATATTCATTCTTAGCCCAGTGCTTCAGAGATGACAGAAATTAATGGTCAGAAAGGGGAATTTCAGAATTCCAGATCTTTGTATTGTTGTAGTTCTAGGTAATAACAATGTGTGACCACATTTCCAGACAGCTAAACTGAAGTTAGGAGACTGGGGAATCATGGGGCCAGTTTGGAGAAGAAATATCAGATACATCTTTAGTAACTATTAATGTTGGGCATTAAAATGCTCAGGCACAGGGCAAGATTGCATTTCTTGGATGGCTTGTGGTTGAACAGGCTATGTAACTAGTTCTGGCTAATAAGTTGTTGAGTGAAAGTGTCATGAGTCGGTTCAGACTAGAGGACTTAATTGTTGGTTAGTGACCTTCCCTACTACTGAAGGGTACCTAAGTTGTGCAGGAAAGGGAACCAAAAAAGGAGGCTATCACATGAGGATAGTAAACAGTGGTCAGATGCAGCATACAATTTTGAGAAAGAATGGCAAGGTTTACCGATAAATTGGGTGCAGGTAGAAACTCAATGCTTAAGATAGCTGCTTCATGTGTCCCTGTATGACTACAGTAGGCAGAGCAAGCTGCCTCCAAATAGCATCTCTCACAGTCAACCAACAGTGAACATGGAGTAAGAATGAGAAATGAACCTGGATCCTTTGAAGTCACTAAGTTTGGGGGATATTTGTTACTACTACAACCTTGCATAATCTACCTACCATAACTGGAAAATGTCAGGGAATGAGGTTAAGAGGCCTGGATGCCATCTGTTTATTGCTGGAACTCACTAGCAACTCCCAAGTACCCAACTACTGATGGCTACCCTGGAATAGAATATATGAAAATAAACCAGGTGCTGAATCATTGAGAAAAAATGGCAGTAATGGGGAGTTCAGCAGCTTATACCAAAAGTATGGGGAAAAGATGGTATCAGCAAATAGCCTGATTTTGATTAAGAAGCAGTTTATTGAATGACAGTGCCAGGCTGCCCTGATGGTAGTCTGAAAATGGCAGTACGAAGCCAAAAATGTAGGGCCTAATGTGGGAAAGTAGAGCTGCAATAGATATGGTTTGAAGGAGTGTTACTCTGTCACTAGGAAGACAAGAGAAAATTACTGAAAACTTTAAGAGAATTTAATCTTAGTCTTTCACTAGACACTAGAGTTAATATTGGTAATAGCTATCAAAAACTGTAAGAATATACTAAGTTCTTGTATCCTTAAATAGACTTAATTTTACTTTCTCAGAGCATATCAGAACAATTTTCCAGTAATTATTGGTATTTTAAAATCTATGTTCACATGCATGCTTTTAATGCCTTAAAGCCTCTTGACATGAAGGTCAGATTGTGACTGATTCAGGGTATCCCTAGATGGAAGAACATATTTTTTCCTATCTCAAAACACATTCTTCTTCCTGTCCCCGCCCCAATTCATACCCACACAACATTCTGTACTGTCACTTTCAATTTTCCCCAGTGCCACTTAGATTTCTTCATGCATATTTGTATTTTAGATCAGATAAAATGAATAGAAGGTTCTTTGCTTGAAAAACATGTAGTGTGATTCAAAGAAAATGTTAATGAAAAGAAATACTTAAAATTTTGTGAAATATTGATATGTAGCCACTAATTTTGTCTCTACAATCAATTGCTTTTTCTTTGTGTATCTCAAGCACAGTTCTTATGGAATTATATAGCTGTACAAGCACTAGGATCGACAGAATTTTTAAATGGAGAAGGGGGTGGGGAAACAAGGCACTAAACACCACTTCTTTCAAAATACTCCTAAATTTGGAGGTAGTACGTAGGGACAAATCCTGTCTTTACTGCATCGTATTCATTTTGGAGAAAAAACCACCTTTATACAGAACTACTTTCCATCAGCACAAATACAGGTATCAAAATGAAGAGGACTTTTGCTGGGTTGTTAAATTCCTTAGAAACGGGCTGTCTTTCATGACAACAGTCTCCTTCCTCTTCTGTTCCCACACAGCTTGACAAGCAGGTCACAGAGAAAGGTTGTCAATTACATTCCTTTGCGTAAAAGGGATTTGGAAAAAAAAAAGTACCTTAGCTTTTACTTTCAAGAGGGTCAGATGGCTGAGGCAGTGGTTTGTTTGTGTACAGATGGGCTAGTGCAAAGGAATGGAAAAAATACTCGGGTGAAGAATTTTCAAATGGGAGGATGCATTTTAAAGACAGCTTCTATTATACTCCAGCTACATCTGGTGGAGTCACAGGGCAAGGTGAATATACTATAAACAATGAAGTCTCCTGAGGGAAAAACAGCTGCATATTGAGAGAGAACTGTGGATGGGACAGCCAAGAGTGTCACTTGTATAGTATATGTTTTTGAAAGCAGGTTTCACATCAGTTTTAGTTTAACCGGGAAGGATTTAAATTTTTTTTTTTTTTTTTTACAAATTACTTGGACTTAACTCCTACTAAAAAACCCAAGACTCTTAATATATGATCAGTAGATACATTAAATTAGAAATAAAATTCAGTTCAACAACTTCAAGAAAATTGAGAGCCAGTTGCACTCTCAGGGCATAGCAAGGTACATTAAAAAACCTACTAGTTTGTTTAGTGTCTCTGTTAAATGATACAATATCCATATCTATAATTACTCCAGAGATCAAATTAAGTACATTCCTCATTTGTCCGTTTGTCTCTAAGGTAGATACAGGAAAACAAATGCTAATCAAAAGATCAAGGGACTTCTCGACTTTTAGCCACTCCTTTGAAATTTGAGCCACAAAATATAAAAATCATATAAAAATAAGGTGTTGGCTCACATATTTTTGATAAATTTCATGCAGTTTCAAGGTCCTTGTCAATATGGATTTGATTTAAGGCTGTGCACCTTTTCTGGATATTCCCATAACTATCCAGATAGAAACATCATACATAAAAACGTCCTTTATTCCAGAACAGATAAAACTCCCAGTGCTAAAAGAAGATTTAGGGATCTCTGAAGGTTTCTTATCACCCAGCAACATAACTCTCTGATGGTTCAGTGCCTGAAAGGGTCGTCTGAGATCACTCATCAAATAAATCAAATAGTTGGCTGGTGAAAAAAGGGGGAGCCTATAGTAATCTCATGTCTTTGCTTCCAGACATCAAATCTTTTTTCTAATAAGCCAGTAGAGAAGTTAATGTCACTTGGTGTGGCATATGCAAACCTGAGTCTCAACCTGTCTTTAGTTTCTGCTACTAGTTCTGAGAATGTTTAATTTGCCCAAGAAGAGATTATATTTAATTTTAACATGTTAAATCACAAATCCCCAAACCCTGAAATGCTGAAGAAAAGGTGGTTGCAAGAAATCTGAAAGTGTACTGAGTTTTATCTCTAAATTTCTTTGAGGAATTTTACTGCAACATAGAAATCCACTTAGGTGGGGTGATCTTTCATCGATATGATGAAACTAGATTTATTTTATAGATTTTGGTTAATATTTTATTAAAAACTCTATTTTACACTTTGTAAAAAAAAAAGTCTTTTAAAATTAGATATCAAATGCTTTAGAACTATGTGGTCCAATATAGTAGCAGTAGCTACTTTCAGCTATATAAATTTACCTTGCTGCTGCTGCTAAGTCGCTGCAGTCATGTCCGACTCTTTGCGACCCCATAGATGGCAGCCCACCAAGCTCCCCCAGATCCAGTTTCTCAGTTGCATTAGTGACAGTTCAAGAAATTCAAAGAAACTCATGGCGAGTGATTACTGTATGGTCAGGGAGAATACAGGACATTTTCCTCAGGATGGAACGTTCTATTGGATAGCAGTGCTCTAGACAGCTGTAATTCAAGTATGGCATACGATAGTATTCATCAATCAATCTTCCCAATTCAGTACTTTTGTTTTCAGTTCAGTTCAGTTGCTCAGTCATGTCTGACTCTTTGCGACCCCATGGACTGCAGCACACCAGGCTTCCCTGTCCATCACGAACTCCCTGAGCTTGCTCAAACTTATATCCATTGAGTCAGTGATGCCATCCAACCATCTCTTCCTCTGTCATCCCCTTCTCTTAATGCCTTCAATCTTTCCTAGCTTCACGGTCTTTTCCAATGAGTCGGCTCTTCTCATCAGGAGGCCAAAATATTGGAGCTTCAGCATCAGTCCTTCCAATGGATATTCAGGACTGATTTCCTTTAGGATTGACTGGTTTGATCTCCTTGCTGTCCAAGAGACTCTCAAGAGTCTACTTTTGTTTTAGAGTCTTCCAGCTTGCCTGGAAAATCCCATGGACGGAGGAGCCTGGTAGGCTGCAGTCCATGGGGTCACAACTGAGCAACTTCACTTTCACTTTTCACTTTCCTGCATTGGAGAAGGAAATGGCAACCTACTCCAGTGTTCTTGCCTGGAGAGTCCCACGGATGGGGGAGCCTGTTGGGCTGCAGTCTATGGGGTCGCACAGAGTCAGACATGACTGAAGCGACTTAGCAGCTGCAGCAGCAGCAGCAGCTTACAAAACTAAGATGTGGCATGACTCTCATTTTCATCTTCCAATGAAAACGGAGAGACTCTCTTACCATGATCCCTGCATGTATGATTTGACGATGTGTGTCACTTTGTATATAATGTCCCTTGATTATAAATAAACTGAACAGAAAATTTTAATTAATAAAACTTTGTATCCTTACTTTATCTCAAGTGCTCAAAACATAGCTATCTTCTAACTTATTCTCTAAACATTTTGATAATGAGAACCAGTATTACTGTGTTTGAAGCTCAACAGATTTGATGAACAAAAGAGGGCACAATAGAGTAAATGTGCTTTTTAATGAACATTTTCTGTTCCTTTGTCCAAAACTTTGGCTACCAGTTGTATTTATAGTTTGGATTAGCATGCCTACCTCATATATTGAGATTAGTTATGGTACCTAGAAAACAACAGCAATATATACATACCGCTTAGCATATATCATTGCAAAAATGTTTCTTCTTTATGAAGACCTAATAGTTCTATATATAAACTTAGCCATATGACCATAAACTAAGACTCATAGGAGTCTTGAGCAGTATATTATTGGTAATGGAACAGACTTGGTTTTTGGTGACTAAAAATTTCTTACTGAAGAATTATCTTCTCAAATGACAGCAGCAGGCCTCTCATTACTAGCAGTTTGAGGAGGCAGATTAAAGCAAACTGAAGGCATAGTGAGACTTAATTCCCTGTTCACATCTAGAAGCAGTGATAAGCTGGGCATCTGCCATTACCCTGATATTTTGGAGATAAATGGGTATCTGAATAAATAGAAGCCTTTAGTTTCTGCAGCTGTCACTAACATATTTCACCCTAATTGCAAAATATTTATTTTAAACCCTAAAATACACATTGAGGAAGCTAACCTCAGCTGGTGAAAAGGAGATTTCAGTTGCTAACTTTTCCATAGTAAATCAAATAGTCTGGGAGATATTAAGGATGCCATTTTATTCTTTGTACATTTGACTTTGTATTCCGTACATGAGGAAGGAAGGAAAGATGGGAGGAACTACTTCTACGGTTTCTCTGTGGCTATGAATGTTTTGGTTCACTAGCTTTTTTATTTTGCTCTATGTCCTAGTTCCCATGTATTAATTAGCACATGGCAGACATTTAAGAAATATTTGTTGAATCAGAAAAAGAATAAATCTTAGCAGAGACAAGAAAAGGGTAATTTTTAAAATTACTATTTATGTGTAAATTATAACATTTCTTTATTAAAATTTTGTTTTGTTTGACACTAAGTCATGTCTGACTCTTTTTGCAACCCAATGCACTGTAGCTCACCAGGCTCCTCTGTCCAGGGGATTTCCCAGGCAAAATGTTGGAGTGGCTTGCCATTTCCTTCTCCAGGGGATCTTCCCAAACCAAGAATCAAACCTGTGCCTCCTGTATTGGCAGGTGGATTCTTTACTACTGAGCCACCAGGGAAGCCTTTTCTGATAAAAGGAGAGGGAGAAAGAGAATCAGGGAGATATGAAAGGATAGGAAGGTGTGAGAAACAGTAATACTTATTAGCTCCTCACATATAGTAAAGCAGTATACTGTTTCTCCCACCCTCCCTTCTTTCCACCTCTCCCCAATTCTCTTTTTCTCTCTCCTTTTGTTAGAAAGGTTTAGATTAACCAAGCCTATGGGAGTCTGCATCACCACAATTTCTTCCTTAAATGTTGGCTTTAAAAACATAATAACATTACGGAACAAGGGTAAAACTAGATATTGAATTTTTAATTCAATGATCATAGACCAATTTTGGCAGTACAGTCATTCATGCTAGCAGCATTCACTGAACACACTCTATCTTGCAGTAATAGGGATAAAGCAGTGAACTAAATCAAGTCCCTGTTATCATGGAGATCAGAGTGTAGGCACACCTTGTTTGGCTGTGCTTCTCTTTATTGCACTTCACAGATACTGCATTAAAAAAAATTGAAGATTTGTGGCAATTCTGCATTGTCAGATGACAGCTACCATTTTTTAGCAATAAAAAGTTAAGGTATGTACGTTGGATTTTACACTTAATACTATTTCATGCTTAATACATTGCATAACTATTTACACACTTGAAAACCACATAATTCATATGACTTGCTTTATTGCAGTGATCTAGAACTGAACCTGCAATATCTTGAAGTACCTCTCTATTTTGAGAAAATATCTTTGACATTTTTGAATAATTTAAGACTACATGTTCTATCATTTGAAAATTAGCAAGTTCTGTCTATGGACATACCGCCCTGAACACACCCAATCTTGTTTGAAAATCAGCAAGTTTGTCTACTTTTTTAGTCCAATTGATTCCCTTTATGCAGCTGTTGCTGCTGCTGCTTTATCCAACTTCTACCACCTTATTAGGAAGTGATAGGGAGACTGAAATTGAAGGAAACAATTTTGTGTACCTGGATGTTGATACTGAGGAATCTGTGTTCTGGGGGTTCCCACCGCAGGTGGTGATAGGACATGTGGGTAAGCAGGGAGCAACCAGTGAGCCAAAAAGTCTGCATAGGAAGGGCCTAGGTGTGTAATTAGGGTGTGAATGAGGATAAAGCTCAAGGCTGAGTCTTCTGACCATCGGTCACCTCTCCCAGTTCTCCAAATGGGCGAATCTAACTTCAGTTTGACCCTATGCCTACTCTTTGCATTTTGTTTCTTTCTCAGAGAAATCCAGCTTCAGAAAATGATGTCTAAATGATAATGTGTCATTGTGCTGATGAGTAGGGTTACAGTGCTCAAGACATAGATAAAAGCAAGACAGGCAGATCAAATGCATTTCCTGACCAGAAGGTGGAAAATAGCAGTTGGGAATTTTAGCAAACACACTTAGGAATGTAGAAGATTCTCAGGCATTTATTAAAGGCTATTTCAAACCCTTCGGGTTATGGAAGATTTTGTGAAAAGCACCTCTTAACTGACCAACTGTCAATTAGAAAAGGAGAAATGCCTCAAGTACTCCATTATGATGATGATCAAATAAGTGAGCTTTGATTACTATAATAATGGTAGTATAATTTCTAAAAAATTCTGGTTTTAGATATGAAAATACTTCATAACATGATCATCTGTAAAATCTACTGTGAAAAACTACAAGTATAATTGCCCAATGATGCTAATTTATTTTTTCTTCTTCAAACTTTTCAGGTGATCTAATATATGAGAAATAATAATCATTAAGGTTTGATCACGCTAATCTAATTTTCTGGATGGCTTATTAGCCTTCCAAGGATATCTTTCCTCTACTTCTTGATCATTAGATCAGGCAATAATTAGAGCAAGAATGAGGAATGTCAATTATATAATGATGTGTGAGAGGATACAGAGTGGTATCATGGATATTTAGGCTTATGTTTTTAAGTTTGGCTATATTCATGTACACACACACACACACGCACACACACACACACATAAGCACACTTTCTGATTTCTTATAAGAGAGAGATTTAACAAAACACTGTATTTCAAAACATGATCTAAATATTTTTTCCTAAACTGAATCTGGTTCTAGCATATGAGCTTCAGAAAATAAACAGCAAAAAGTTCAGAACCTGCATTAAACAGCTTTACACAAAGTTTTCCCACCTCTCTCCCTGAAAACCATATTCTATATAGTGCCAGCTTATTAAAAAAACAAACAAACAAAAAAAAAAACAAATCACACCTTTGACAACACAGTGGACTTGATTATCAGCTGCATGAATTTTGGTCTGAAAGAAGGAAAAAAATATAAATGTCACTCAAACTCAGAGGAGTATGACACCACCTCTTCTTGATAGATTAGTGGGATTCATCCAGTGGTTAAATCCATACTTCTTTGTTTTCTGTTTCTACTAATGAGGAACATATTCTGTGTCAGTTGCAAGTGCTTCACAAATCCACTTTCCCTTTTCACATAATAAGGCAGGTATGTAGGTACCGAACTCAGATTTCATTTAAGAAAGAACCTGCCTGCAAGACATGCAGCTAGCTGGGATCCCCCAGCTGTCAGTGACTTCAAGATTCATCGTGGCTTTAAAGTCTGGGTGACTAACTTCTTGTGCAGCCACAGGCAAATACTGAGCATGGTGGGGACTCTAGGGTCTGCCATTCCTGCCCAAGATAAGAGTCCTCAACGGGCAGTATTTAGTCTAGAGATGCACATAGGGTTGACCTAATTTTTGCCACATTTATGTCTTGGTTGAGGTTTTCTCTATCCAATCCTGTATCCCTTCCTCATTACTTTCATAGTTATTAGCTCTGCATCACAGTTTGAGGACTTTTTGAGCCCAATTCTGCTTCCTCTCCATTTTATCTTTCACTTCCCCAATAAACCTTCTTCACTCTTAAATCTGTCTCAGTGTTTACTTCCCAGAACACCAAGCTGACACATACAGTAATGGAATCTTATCAGGGTACCTGGGAATCTACTTAAAGACTTCATTTGACAGCCTATTTTGTGCCTAAATGGCCATATGGTTAAGTTCTTGGCACCAGAATATGACTGACAGTGACACATATAACTACTGTTTCACTTCCATAACAGGAAATTGCCTGTCTTCTACTTCAGTTATTTTCCTCTTCCTGAAAGCTGGCACATTGGGTTGGCATTGATTGAGCTTCTAATATGTGAGGATTCCCTTGAAGATGGGATCAGCAAACTATAGCCTATAGACATAAGCTGACCTGTGGCCTATTTGTATGGTTTGTAAGCTAAGAATGGTTTTTACATTTTAAAAGCATTGTTAAAAATAAATAAAAAGAGGCAGAATATGTGTCAGAAACCATATATGTCCCACCATGCCTAAAATACCATCTGGCCCTTCATGGAAAAAGTTTGCCAATCCTGCTCCAGAGAACTATGGATTAACAAGTTAGAAAACCTCTGGGTGTCTGAATGATCATCTGGAGCAAAACTATTCCTCTGTTATGGAGGGATGGACTGTAATGTGAGAGCAAAATAAACTTCTTTATCCTTGGAGCCACCGTATTATTCTATCTTGCTGTTATGGCAATAGGCCCTAGCTAACATACACACAAATAAAAAGATTAAGGTGATTTTCCCTTCCTTCCCAAATGTTATACAACACAGTCATTCCTTCATCTAAGCTTTGAGCAGCTTTCTAAAACTAAATTCTTCATTTGTTCATTAACTTTTAAAAAACTAAACTATTTTCATTGCTTGTTACTTGTATGTCACGTTGCACAAATACTGTCTAGAAAGAAAAAATATGTAAACTTGATATTGTACCACAGTCATTCACTATAAAGTCTAATTGATTAACTACATTTAATCTAAAACATATATTTTAAAATTATTTTTAAAACTGGTCTCTACCTTACACAAAAGTATGATGAAGATAGTGATAGAGTTGAGGCTGGGGGAACAAAGATAATTTTATAAATGTCTAAAGAATGATTGCATATGCTAGAGAGTAGTTTATTATAAAATAGGGCTATTGACTCACATCAATTAGACCATAATATAACAAAATCCCTGATAGCTCAGTTGGTAAAGAATCCGCCTGCAATGTGATAGACCCTGTTTCAATTCCTCAGTCACGGAAGATCCCCTGGAGAAGGGAAAGGTTCCCACTCCAGTATTCTGGCCTACAGAATTCCATGGACTATATAGTCCATGGGGTCATAAAGAGTTGGACACGACTAACCTACTTTCAGTTTCACTTTTCATAACAAAATCATTTACCATCACATAGGTGTTCTATAGTTATTTCAGTTACTTATTCTATCAGATTTTTTACTGTCTGAGCCACCAGGGAAGTCTCATTCTATAAGTTGCTTAAGTTAATTCAGGAACTTACACAGCACATATTTCTTGAACATTTTTGTGAGCCCTGTTTTGAGGTAGAGAAAATAAGTTGATTTGGTAGTTTTAGATACCAACAACTGCAGAGATTATATACATATCAATTTAAATGACCAGTTTTGCTGCTCCATGGTTTTCTTTTTTGACAGCAGTAAAGACCTGAACTCCATAAAATAACCTTTTTGCTGAACCCAAAGCATGTGCAATGTTTTATATACTCCAAAGTTTACTTGTTTGCCAATGTCTCTCATTACACATGATTCTTTGCAAAGTATTTGATCAAACAAATGTCATATTCACCAGCAAATCTTAAAAAAAATCTACCTTTTGTAATTTTATTTGTGCTACTTGAATAAAGTATTTTTTAAAAATTAGGAATGTTGTAAGAACAGAGTTTTTGTTATGACACACAGTGCAGAAGCAAAAAAGAACTTCTTGTGATAGGTATTTTCAGCTGCAATACTAGGGCCTATCCAAAATATAGTTAAATAACTAGAAAGTTAAAGTAATACTCTGTTTTTCTAGTAGCATCTTGATACACAGCTTACTGGTTTGCCACAAAACTGTAGGAAATGCAGTATCCTTTGTAATTTCCTCTTGAAGATTTTTCCTGAAAAATTTCTTTGCCAAAACCTTGTCTACTTTAATGCTAAGCCAGGAAATGCAAGACATGAAACTATATTTTTCTCTTAAGGAGTGTGAGGTTTTGTTTAATTAGCAAATTTCAGTATAAAGAAGTATAAGATGGAAGTCATCTCTTTCCAGTCATATTAGTTCTAATTTAAGAATGATGAAACAGTTGGTCTAATGACATGCCAATTTATTAAATTCATATACCTGAAACTTAATTTCTACACAACTATCTGTGATAAAATATCAGGCTTTCCTTTCAAAAGAATCAGTGCATCACAAGTCTTAACAAAAAAAAATGCCATGAGGAAAGGAGATGATACAAAACATTTCAGTGGCAGAAGAGTCCTCATTATGTGGAGACTATGAGGACGTTATATGGGGAAAGTATTAAAGCCTTCTATGTGATCTTTAAAACAGTACTTTTTGATGCATAAAAATCAAGGTGAAACATCATAATATTAACCCATTCTACTTGCTTTTTTTTAATTTTTATTTTTACTTTATTTTACTTTATATTACTGTATTGATTTTGTCATACATTGACATGAATCCGTCTCAGGTGTACATGAGTTCCCAATCCTGATCCCTCTCTCCCACCCCATATCAACTCTCTCGATCATCCCCATGTACCAGTCCCAAGCATCCTGTATCGTGTATCAAACATGGACTGGCGATTTGTTTCTTACATGATAGTATACATGTTTCAGTGCCATTCTCCTAAATCATCCTACCCTCTCCCTCTCCCTCTACCTCAGAGTCCAAAAGTCCATTCTATACATCTGTGTCTCTTTTGCTGTCTCGCATACAGGAAAGAGTTGACTCATTGGAAAAGACTCTGATGCTGGGAGGGATTGGGGGCAGGAGGAGAAGGGGACGACCGAGGATGAGATGGCTGGATGGCATCACGGACTCGATGGATGTTAGTCTGAGTGAACTCCAGGAGTTGGTGATGGACAGGGAGGCCTGGCATGCTGTGATTCATGGGGTCGCAGAGAGTTGGACATGACTGAGTGGCTGAAGTGAACTGAACTGAACTGTATTAGTTTCTTGGGCTTCCATAACAAAATACCACCATATATTATACTATATACATATATATATATAGTTCATATATATAATTATGTTGAATGACAGAATTAGGCATTAAACAGTCTTGTGTTTGATTTCTTTTCCTCAAAATAATATTTTAATATTCATTTGTGTATTTTTGCAAAGCTATAGACTGTTTCTTTTTTATTGCTGAAAGGATATACCACAAATTATTTATACATTCAATCATTGATGGACATTTCGGTGGTTTCCAATTTTTTAAATTTATTTTTACTTATTTATTACTGACGCTGTGTGTGGGGCTTTTTTAGTCGTGAAGAGAGGGGGCTACTCTCTAGATGTGATATGCGGGCTTCTCATTGCGGCGCCTTCTCTTGCTGTGGAGCACAGGCTCTAGGCACGTGGGCCTCAGCAGTTGCTACACGTGGGCTCAGTAGTTGAGGCTCCAGAGCGCAGGCTCAATAGTTGCGGCCCATGGGCCTAGTTGCCCTGCAGCATGTGGGATCTTCCCGGACCAGGCACTGAACTGATGTCCCCCTGCATTGCATTGCAAGGCAGATTCCTAACCACTGGACTGCCAGGGAAGCCCTGGTTTCCGATTTTAAATTGTTATAAATAAAGCAGCTATGAACATCAGTGTACGAATCTTATGTGGACATAAGTCTTCATTTCTCTCAGGTAAATATCTGGACTGAAATTCCTGGGTCATAGAGTAAGGATATGGTTACTTTATAAAAAATTGTTAAACCTGATTTCTGGAGTGGTAGTGCCATTTTGAGTTTCCATTAACAATGTATGGGAGTTCTAATTGTGCTTCATTGGCGCTTGGAATTGCCATTAAAAAAAAAATTCTACCTATTCTAATGAATATGTAGTTTTATCATGTTGTGGTTTTAATTTGCATTGCCTTACTGAGTAATCGTTTTTCCAGTAGTCATGTATGGATGTGAGAGCTGGACCAGAAAGAAAGCTGAGGGCTAAAGAATTGATGCTTTTGAACTGTGGTGTCGGAGAAGACTCTTCAGAGCCCGTTGGACTGCAAGGAGATCCAACCAGTCCATCCTAAAGGAAATCAGTCCTGAATGTTCATTAGAAGGACTGATGTTGAAGCTGAAACTCCAATACTTTGGCCACCTGATGCGAAGAGCTGACACATTGTAATGACCCTGATGCTGGGAAAGACTGAGGGTGAGAAGAGAAGGGGACAACAGAGGATGAGATGGTTGGATGACATCACTGACTCAATGGAGATGAGTTTGAGTAAACTCTGGGAGTTGGTGATGGACAGGGAAGCCTGGTGTGCTGCAGTCCATGAGGTTGCAAAGAGTCAGACACTACTGAGCAACTGAAATGAACTGAACTGAATGAATAATGGTGTTGAATATCTTTTCATGTGCTCTTTTATTGGTGTGCAAATGGGTTTGACCTTTTTTGTTCAGTTGCTTTTTAAAATTATTATTGAATTTTAAGATATATTTGTGTATTTAGGATACAAGTCTTTTATCTGATATAAAGTTTGCAAATATTTTCTCTTACACCTGCCTTTTCTTAACAGTTACTTTAAAAAAAGAAAAGGTTTCAATTTTGATGAAGGCCAATTTATCAATTATTTGTTTTATAGTTTTATACTTTTAATATTCTAAGAAAGGTAACAAATATCTATGTTTTCTTCTAAATGTTTGATATTTGTAATTGTTATATTTAGGACAATGATCCATTTTGAGTTAATATTTGTATATGGTGGGAAGTAAACATCAGAGTTTAGTTTTTATTTCTGTTGCTTTACCTTTTATCATGTTGATTTAGATTTCTACCTAGTAACATTTTGTTTCAGCCTTAAGAACTTTGCTTAACATTTTTGCTTTACATTTTTTACAAAGCAAGACTTTTGACAATAGATTATCTTATCTTTTGTTTGTCTAGAATGGACTTGATTTAGCACTTATATTTCAAAGTCATCTTTATTAGATGTAGAACTGTCAGTTTAATAATGTATTTCAACTCAAAAGACATTACTCTATAGTCAGGATAACATAATTTCTGATGAGAAATCTGCTGTAAAACTTTTGTTTTTTCTGTATGTAGTATCATGTATTCCTGGTTGCTTTAAATATTTTCTCTTTATCAGTGCTTTTAAAAACTTTGATAATAATGTGCTTTGGTGTGATTTTTCTTTATTTTTTAATTTATAAAGCTCTTCATAATATGGGTTTATAATTTGCACTAAATTTTGCAAGCTTTTACCTGTTATATCCTCAAGTGTTTCTCCCTCTTTCTCTTTCTCTCACCCACGTGGACATTTGTCAGATTGACAATGAAATAAGTCTATTCATTTTTTCCACTGTGCTGCTTCATTTTGGATGATTATTGCTTCATCTTCAGATCCACTGATCATTTCTTTGCAATATTTAATCTGCTCTTAATTGCTCCTAGTACATTTTTCAATTTATATACTTCAGTTAAATCTTTAAACATTTCATGTGGGTCTTTTGAAAAATCTTCATTTTTTCTTATCATCACATTCACATTTTTCTTTACATTATTGAGCATATATTTGTAATTATATGCTTGGGCTTCCCTGGTGGCTTAGCTGGTAAAGAATCCACCTGCAATGCAGGAGACCTGGGTTTGATCCCTGTGTTGGGAAGATCTCTTGGAGAAGGGAAAGGCTACCCACTTCAGTATTCTGGCCTGGAGAATTCCATGGTCTTTATAGTCCATGCGGTTGCAAAGAGTCAGACACAACTGAGCAACTTTCACTTTCACTTTTCATTTGTAATTCGTATTTTCAGTATTAAAACCATATTTGTTAATTATACCATTCCCTTATTTTCTTATTTTTCCCTACTGTTTCTAGGTATTTTCCTGCTTTATATTTCATGCTTGATAATTTTTTAATGCTAGACATTGTGAAATTTATGCTGTTTTATAGTGAGTTTTGTTGTATTCACTTAAACAATGTTTAATTTCTGTCAGAAAGTAAAGTTACTATCAAGTCAATGTAATGACTTTAAAGTTTTCTTTCAAGCTTTGTTAGGATGGACCCAGAGCAGCCTTCATGTTAGGTATAAGTGAGTTCACTGCTAAGGCAAGAACTTTCCAAGGATTCTACCAAATTCCTCATGTAGTATGAGGTCTCTCCAGTCTGGCTGCAGGGGAAAAAATATCTGTGTTAACTTCGGGTATTATTCAACCTATACTTTGGTACCTTCTTTTTTATACCTTGTAGATATTCATCTCATGCATACATAGATAAGCTTGTGCTCAAAGCTTCAAGGACATCCCCTACAGATCTTAGTAGTCTTCCCTGCATACAGCTTTCTTCCCGTCGATATTCTATTCCATAAATTCTAAGAACATAAGTGTCCTTGAGTTCCACAGTCTGTCCGAATTCAGAAAGACCACTGGGCTCTGTTTGAGTTCCTCTTCCTACATTGCATTATAGAAACTTGGTTGCAAGCAACAGTAATTGATACTCCATTCTTTCATTTATTTATTTAATACATAGTCATTGAACACTTACTCTGGGTCAGACAATGCTGGATGCACTAAATACTTATACTGAACAAGCAGAAAAATATCCCAGTGCTTACATTCTAATGTTTCACAAGAAATGGAAATTTACTGGAAAAAAATCTCCAAGAAACACAAAAAATACAGGCATACCTCATTTTATTGCTGTTTATTTTATTGTACTTTGCAATAAAATTTTTTTCTTTTTACAAATTGAATGTGTGTGGCAACCCTGTATTAGGCATTTTCCCAACAGCACTAATTTTAAAATTAAAGTGTGTACATTGTTTTTATAGACATAATGCCATTGAACACCTAACAGACTGCACTGCTAATGCTACTGCTAGGTCGCTTCAGTTGTGTCTGACTCTGTGCGACCCCACAGACGGCAGCCCACCAGGCTCCCCTGACCCTGGGATTCTCCAGGCAAGAACACTGGAGTGGGTTGCCATTTCCTTCTCCAATGCATGAAAGTGAAAAGTGAAAGTGAAGTCGCTCAGTCGTGTCTGACTCAGCGACCCCATGGACTACAGCCTACCAGGCTTCTCCATCCATGGGATTTTCCGGGCAAGAGTACTGGAGTGGGTGCCATTGCCTTCTCTGAACAGACTGCACTACAATATAAATATAACTTTAATATGCATTGGGAAACAAAAGAAAAATTCATGTGACTTGCTTTATTGCGATATTCACTTCATTTTGATGATCAGGGATTCTCCAGGCAAGAACACTGGAGTGGGTTGCCATTTCCTTCTCCAATGCATGAAAGTGAAAAGTGAAAGTGAAGTCGCTCAGTCGTGTCTGACTCAGCGACCCCATGGACTACAGCCTACCAGGCTTCTCCATCCATGGGATTTTCCGGGCAAGAGTACTGGAGTGGGTGCCATTGCCTTCTCTGAACAGACTGCACTACAATATAAATATAACTTTAATATGCATTGGGAAACAAAAGAAAAATTCATGTGACTTGCTTTATTGCGATATTCACTTCATTTTGATGATCCAGACCCAAATCTGCAGTATCTGTGAGGGTCTCTTGTATGAGAGATGTACAGAAAATGCAGAAAGTCAGCACAATAACAGGAGCCAAGGTCACGCACAGAATCACCATGTTCTGTACATGCTACTGTTGCTGAGATGAATATCCCTCTTGTCATTTTCAAATTCTTGCATCGTTCACTTAAGATTTGAAGTTTTAGAAGAAATGATCATATTGGCATAAGATAGTTCTTTCTGAGAACTAGAAGAGTTCTAGAAGGAAGAGAGAAATTCAGGGTCCCTTAATTTTTGCAGTAGAAGTAAGGCCCTGTCTCCTCCACGATTGATAGAGATGGAGACTCCATCTGGTGGGATGATGGAGATTTCCTTCTGAGGAGGATTTGGTGTCATTAGGAAGGAGGGCAGTGGTGAGAGGCTGAACAGTCAGAAAGGGGTAACAATCCACTAGAGCTGCACGGAGATGGCAGCAGTAAAAAGCAAAAATAAAGTAGAAACTGAAGTAAATAATTAGAAAAAAGAAAAATAAAGGTTATGTATTCATTAGGGTGAAGGGTGAAGTCGCTCAGTCGTGTCCGACTCTTTGCGACCCTGTGGACTGTAACCTACGAGGCTTCTCCGTCCATGGGATTCTCCAGGCAAGAGTACTGGAGTGGATTGCCATTTCCTTCTCCAGAGGATCTTCCCAACCCAGGGATTGAACCCGGGTCTCCCACATTGGAGGCAGATGGTTTAACCTCTGAGCCACTGGAGAAGCCGAGACAAAATATCCATCAGGGAGAGGAGAGCTGAGTTCTGAGCAACTGGGGTGGCCATTTGGTCACTAGCGCTCGTGCAGGCTAACTAGAGCTACTGCTGTGTTCTGGATGGCAAAGACTGTGATCCAGTTGCTCAGAGGACTGGATTTATGGTAGACATGACAATTTTCCCTCCCTTTTTATTCCCATATGAATTTACAATGAACTCATAATTAAACAAAGAAACTGAGTGTGTCTGTTTTTGATATCTGTGAGAACCTTCCTCTCCTTAGCAGTGGTGAAGTTTTGCCAGGGCCAAGAAATGCTGGAAGTCCTCCAGATTGTTTAAGTTCCTTTGTCCCCAGTGACTGGGGGAATCCTATCTATACTCTCACGGAATCTCTTAATCTTCCCCACTTATACTGGGCTTTCTTTCCGGGACTTAGATTCAATGGTTTGACTATTGTGTCCACCTATGACTCCCTGCAGGCACGATTCACTCAGAATTAGTCACTGAGCACAGAAGTTTTTTGCTCTGCTATTTACAGAAATCATTTGTCCTACTTTGATTTTTCAAAATGCAGACTACTTTGTTTCAGAGGGCCAGACACAGTGGAAGTTCTCTCCAGAGAACAAACTCTCCTTAAGCACAGTCGGCTGTGAATCAGGAGTTGTAAAGTGGAGAGAACAATTAAAATCAATGACAATATTTAGCTTCCTGCCAAGAGTGGCTTGCCCAGTTAACAGACTGCACTCAGATGCTTGCAGTGCGCAAGAACACCCCTGGGCGAGTTGGCTGCTCAGCTGGGGCCACACTAATTGCTTTTATTAATGAGGAGAGCTCCCTTTTCTCCACTGATGTTTCTTGAACTTCCATCTCACGCTTGGTTGGTGAAGCATCACTCCTACAAGCTAAACCACAGTTACAAATATTTTCGGCCTAATCAAAATCAGCAGAGCATGTTTTAAAAGAGGAAATGGGAAAAAGAAAACAGTTACATTTAATTCCTAAGTGGTTCTTTACAATCATGAGCATTTTAGAGTAAAGATCAAGTTTTTATCAAGTGAGTGTCAACCAACTGCCATGTGACGCCCTCATGTGCTGCACGTTGGCACCAGGGGTGAGATGCTAGTTTTGAAACAGAGCACTGAATTTGGAAAAAACAAACAAACAAACAAAAAACGGGTTCCTATCCCAGTTGCTCAGGGACATGCAGACTATCACTTAATGCTACTGGACTTTAGCCTCTGTTTTGTGTATGAGAAAGGGATGAGGCAGGACCACAGTGAATCACAGTCTTGGGGCTGGGGTTCAGTGAGATACTGAATATGAATGAAGCGTTAGGCAAACACAAAAACACAAGAGACCGTCACCGGAAACAGTGGGGGCCTGCGTACATTCACTCTGTTTATCCCACCAGAAGAGGCTCACCCACCCATCATAGAGGACATACAACCACATCCCAACCTTGTGCTGAATCAAAGTGTTAGTTTATGTCTGTGTTCTTACCTCTTTCAACTGCTTATGCTTCAGAGAAACGCCAGCAGTTTTGTTACTAGAGCCATGAACAGTTACAAAGAAAGACACTTACTTGTTCCAAGATCCAGCATGACCCAGAATTAAAGGGATTATTTGAGGGGAATTATTGTCCTTCTGACAATATTTTCCCTTCAAAAGAAAACTGATTCTCCTACCAGTAGGATAATAATACAAGAAAAGAAAGCATTGTGTCTGGAGAAATATTGCAGATATAGGAAAAGGTGACAAGATAACAATAGAATGGACAGGAAAATAGGTAAAAGACTATAGAAGGAGAGAGAGTACTGGAGGGGGTGTGGAGAACAAATAATTAACAGCAAAATATATATGTATATATATATTTGCAAAGAGAAGTGCTAATTTAGCAAGAAAGACCAAAAGACATGAAATCAACTTAGAAAACTGTATTACAGAGAGATAATTTTGAAATAAGGATCACCCAATACACAGAGCTGTGCTGAAGTCTATGTGTGGAAAGAAGGATGGTCTAATTGAAACTATTTATGTAGCTTAAACTCTAGCTCTAGTGGCTTAATACTTCTGTGATTATGGATATAATTGACACTCTTATAATGTTTTATTTATTTTCTGTCTCCCCTTAAGAGTTATTTATGTCCCTGCCTGTCTCCTTTACCAGAGAGTAGATCCTTATGGGTGAGTCTTACTCAGTTCTCTGTTATCCACAGCACCTGGCACAATACCTACCATGCACTAAAGGTTTAATAAAACTTTAAATTGAGTTGAATTATTTTAAGATTTTATTGTCTCCTCTGTGTGTGTGTGTGTGTGCGTGCGCATGTACATGCATGCATGACACATGCTAAGTTCTGGAAATCGCATTTTAGTTTTAACTTCTCTGGTTAGAGATATGACAAAAGTGTGCTCTGAAGTACCAGGAGACCAAGTCTGAAAATCTGTTCACTGAACAATGCCCAGGAGTAGTTATCTGTCTATTTTTGATGAGGTCTATCTGTCCTCATGTCTGGGGAGTAAGGAGAGGAAGTGGGGATAAGAGAATTCATATCTGTGCTGGCTGGTAAAGCAGGCAAAAGGGAGTGGCGTTGTGTCTAGAAAAGAAATACAATACAAGCTACAATCCTTGCTGTTTAGAAAATATCAAATCTATTTGGAGAAGAAAAACTGAAACAAGCAACTATTGATGGGAGCAAGCCACATGTGTTTACATAACGGGACTATTTTAGCAATGAGTCACAGAAGGTGCTACAATTATTCTCCCAGGAAACTAGCTGTGCTTCACTCTCCTCTGTTTTTTTCTTTAGTTATCCAGAGGGAAACTTTCTAGCCCAGCTCTTCCTGTTAGGTACTCCCACCCTGTCAGTGTTTGCAAATGTCCCCCAGCACCAGCACCTGATGCTGCAGGGGCTGGTAGGGTCTTAGCCTGCACCAGTCGACACTGGAGGGGCAGCATTTGAAAGTAATTTACTTATCTGTCAATTGACAGTAATGTGCAACTTTCTGATACAAACAGTAAAGCTGCTTCTTTTCTCTTTATCCCTATGTGACAGTCCACCCAGACTGAGTGTCTGCAAAGACCAGTGTGTGACTGTGACGACTGTGACTTTAGCTAAATAAGCTGAACATTGAAAGATCAAGCCTGTCTCACGCACTCATGCTGGCTTTTCTCACGCCATCTCCTTAGGCTGAAGAAGGCTGCCATATCCTATTTACTATAGAAGTTTCACTTCTCATTTTATCTATGATAATTTTTGGTTTTTTAGACCTAAAAATAACCAGGAATTGTTTTTTTTTGGAGGAGGACAATGATAAACATAAGAAAAAATATCTTTGTTATATGAAGAAGGAAAGTTCTTTTCAGGAGGCACTGACAGAGGATTTTAAATGTTTTCTTCACTTTTCTAAATCCAAAAGAGGGTAGTGAAACCTAAGGGTAAAAGGAGAGAGTGTCATTCTTAAAGTAAAAATTACCTGCTTAGTGATACTTTAATAAATTGGCTGTGTTGCAAAGTTGCTAATGGATTGTGCTTATGGTACTAGACAATGGCTGTAATTGTAGAGTTTAATGTTCCATACTTGTGGGACATATTCAAGTGGTGTGAAGACTGTAAGAAAGAAGTGAGAGATGGGGTAGAAGGGAGGAAGAAAAGGAGAAAGAGAGATGATTTAGAAACAAAAAGACTTTGGCATTTACATGGCCTCTATTTAAATCTCAGAACATAAAATTCTGAAGAAAACTAAATTCACGCTGTCAGCTACATACATACAGAAGCCTTTGACATCTAGTTGTCTTTCTCTCTGTCCCAAATCTTTCCATCATAATACTAAACATGAGAGATTTTACTGATAGAAACTAAGAACACAGACTTTGGAACTAGATTAATGGGATCAAATTATGATCAACCTCTTATTTACCTACTGGATGAATTGGGAAAATACTTAGTCTTTCTGTGCCCTTACTTCATTGCTTTACGCCTCAGTCTCCTCATCTGTAAATCGGAATGCAGTAAGATTTTGCCTGCACACGTGTTCAGTCACTCAGTCATGTCAGACTCTTTGTGACCCCATGGACTAGAGCACATCAGGCTTCCCTGTCTTTCACTATCTCCCAGTTCCATCGAGTCAGTGAGGCCATCCAACAACCTCATCCTCTGTCGTCCCCTTCTCCTCCTGCGCTCAGTCTTTCCCAGCATCAAGGTATTTTCCAGTGAGTTGGCTCTTTGTATCATGTGGCCAAAGTATTGGAGTTTCAGCTTCAGCCTCAGTCCTTCCAATGAATATTCAGGAACCAGGACTGACTGGTTTGATTTTCTCGCTGTCCAAGGGACTCTCAAGAGTCTTCTCAGCACCACAGTTTGAAAGCATCAATTCTTTGGCACTCAGCCTTCTTTAGAGTCCAACTCTCACACCCATACATGACTACTGGAAAAATCATAACTTTGACTATGTGGACCTTTGTTGGCTAAGTGATGTCTCTGCTTTTTAATATGCTGTCTAGGTTTGTCTAGCTTTTCTTCCAAGGAGCAAGCGTCTTCTAATTTTGTGGCTGTAGGCACTGTCCAAAGTGATTTTGGAGCCCAAGAAAATAAAATGTATCACTCTTTCCATTTTTCACCCTTCTATTTGCCACGAAGTGAAAAGACCAGATGCCCTGATCTTAGTTTTTTGAATGTTGAATTTTAAGCAAGCTTTTTCACTCTCCTCTTTCACCCTCAAGAGGCTCTTTAGTTCCTCTTTGCTTTCTGCCATTAGAGTGGTATCATCTGCATATCTGTGGTTGCTGCTGATATCTCTCCCGGCAATTTTGATTCCAGCTTAGGAATTAATTTTGAATGTAAGGCTGACAAGAGCATCTGATGGTTTGAATACAGGATATGAGGGAAAAGAAAGAAAAGGTCATTTATAGGGTGTTTGGCTTAAAAATTAGGTAAGTGGTGGAGCCCTTTGCTGAGATGGAGAAGACTGGAGGGAAAAGAAAGGAATTTCTCTTGTATACATTACATTTGAGAAGCCTATTCAGTATCTCACTGCTGCCTGGGCCCTGGCTGGAGGAGTCTGGAATTCAAGCGGGGAAAAGAGGTGACATGAGTCTACGAGTCAGCAGTGTACAGGTGCTATTAAAAGGCATGGAGTTCTGTGGATTCAGTGTGGGCAGGAGAAGGAAGGCTCATGGTGCTCCAGTATCCACGGGGTGAAAACAGCAGAGGAGGATCCATTATGGAGCCTGAGAATAAGTGACTGGTGGGGTGAGACAGAAACCAGAAGAACGTGGGGTCCCAGGAGCCAAGGGAAATGCTTAGAATGGTGCCTAGTGCACAGTAAGTGCTCATAAAATGAGCAATTATTAATTATTGTTTGAAGCTCTATAATTCCCAAGTAGTCCCTCATGTTCCAACCTCAAATGGGGTTGAATTCCACGACAGCTTTGACTAATCGAATATGGCAGGAACTGCTCTAGATTCCAAGATCAGATCTTAAGTGACAGAGAAAGAGATCAAGCTGAGAATTTAGAAGAAATATCATATTTGCCTTCCCTTGTGGCTCAGTGGTAAAGAATCCACCTGCAATGCAGATGTCGCAGGAGATGCAGGTTCGCTTGGGTCTAGAAGATCCCATGGAGGAAGGCATGGCAACTCACTCTTATCTGGAGAATCCCGTGGACAGAGGAGCCTGGCAGGCTACAGTCCATAGGATTGCAAAGAGTCAGACACAACTGAAGCAACTTGGCATGCACGCACCATATTTGGCAATGTGAGGGTCATTAGTGACTTTGAGAAGAGAGGTTTTAGTGAAGGGAGACACAATTCTAAATGGATTGCTCTCCAGAGAGAACAGCAAGAGGAGACAGGTACATGCCAAGTGAGGAATTCTGTTTTAAAGAGGAACAGAGAAATAACGTAGTGGCCAGAGGAAGATGTAAAACAAAGGAAGATTTTATTTTTGTAAGGGTTTTTTTTCTTTCTTTCTTTTTTATTTTTAGGATGATTTCTGGTGGTGGGAATGAGCCAACAGAGAGTCTAAATTAATGACGTGGGAGAGAGAGTGGACCCTGAGTAGGTAAGAAAGCATCTGATCCAGAGGCCAGGTGGAGACTCTGGCCACAGAGAGGAGCACAGGCCATTCGTCCATTGTTTAAAAACAACAACAACAACAACAAAGCAGCAAAGCAAATCTCCAGGTGCAGAGCCGGTAGCTGTCAGATGTTTCAGTGGGAGCACAAGAAAGTTCAATTCTGGCCAATTTCATTTTCTCAGTGAAAAAAGGTCATCAGCTGAGGATGTGGAGGAAAGAGAGGGTATTGGAGGTTTGTGAAGAGAGGAGAATGTGTGAACTCACTGGACTGTTTGGATGTGGACAGTGTGGCAGCCCCAAGGGATCCTTGGAGATATATGGTCAAGTTAAAATCTCAGTGGTGTTTTTTAATTCAGCCATTGTTATGAATTTTTGTTCTCAAGTTGTTTGTGTTGTTTATGTTGTCAATAATGATATATAAGAATGCTTTTCTCCTTAATATAGGCAATTCAAACCTGCCAATTTTTCCTTTGTAAATATGGGATTTATATATTCTCAAGAAGTCTCTACTTCCATTCTAAATTATTTAATTCTTAACTATTCTAATGTTTTCATAACAAAAATTCACAATTTTATTCTATATGGATTTTTGGATGTGTGCATAAGTGTCTAATTTCATTTTTATCAAAATGGATAATAACCGGTCCCAACATCATTTTTCAAAAATCCACCATTACTCTTAAATGCCCCATTGTTCATATGTGCACACTGATTTTGGACTTTTCATGGTTATTTCCTGTATCATTTTTCTGCACCAGCATTACTAATGCTTCACTGCTTTCATCACTATAGTATTTTTCAATATTTGATAGTAAAAGTCACCATTCAAATTCCTTTCAAAATTCTCATGGTAAAACTTGAGAATTTTATCTTCTAGATAAAAATTATCTTTCAGATAAATCTAATTCAATACAATAATTGCCTTGTAAAATGTCATTTAAAATCCTGAAGGAGTTTTGATTGGAATTAAATTGAATTTATGGATTAATTTAGAGAGAATTAACATTTACAGTCTGAGGACTTTTCACTGAGAGACCTGTTATTGTCAGTATTTATTTGGGTCTTCTCTTACATGCTTCAGAACAATTTTATAGATTTTCTTCAATGAGGAAACTCTATGTCATCTTAAAGGCATTTACTGGCTCTGACACCATAAAACAAAACTCATCTATTATCTCCTACATGGCACCTTGAGGAAATTAATCTTCTTGTGCCATAGTTTCCTTATCTGTTAAAAGGGGACTGTTGTTTGGAATAAATGAGTTAGTACATGTGAAGCACTTAAAATAGTGCCGGGTGCTGCCACTATTATATCTCCTTTCAAAGCTCCATAATCCTGAGACATCCTTTGTATTCTGACAACATTAAACTGCTTCTATTCCAAAAAGGAAAATGTGCCTAACCTTTGCACACAATATTCCAATGTGTCTGAAAATCTAATTTCCAGACTTTCAGCTTCTATAATACATGAGAGAACCTGCTAGGATAGGTTCAGTTCATCAGTTCAGTTGCTCAGTCATGTCTGAATCTTTGCAATTCCATGGACTGCAGCACGCCAGGCTTCCCTGTCCATCATCCTGGAGCTTGCTCAAACTCATGTTCTTTGAATCAGTGATGCCATCTAACCATTTCATCCTCTGTTGTCCCCTTCTCCTTCTGCCTTCAATCTTTCCCAGCATCAGGGTCTTTTCAAATGAGTCAGTTCTTCACATCAGGTGGCCAAAGTATGGGAGTTTCAGCTTCAGCATCAGTTCTTCCAATGAATATTCAACTGATTTCCTTTAGGATGGACTGGTTGGATCTCCTTACTGTCCAAGGGACTCTCAAGAATCTTCTCTAACATCACAGTTCAAAAGCATCAGTTCTTCAGCACTCAGCCTTCTTCATAGTCCAACTCTTATATCCATACATGACTACTGGAAAAACCAAAGCTTTGGCTAGACAGACCTTTATTGGCAAAGTAATGTCTCTGCTTTTTAATATGCTGTCTAGGTTGGTCATAACTTTTCTTCCAAGGAGTGTCTTTTAATTTCATGGCTGTACTCACCATCTGCAGTGATTTTGGAGCACCTCAAAATAAAGTCTCTCACTGTTTCCATTGTTTCCCCATCTATTTGCCTTGTGGGACCAAATGCCATGATCTTAGTTTTCTGAATGTTGAGTTTTAAGCCAACTTTTTCACTCTCCTCTTTCACTTTCATCAAGAGGCTCTTTAGTTCTTCTTCACTTTCTGCCACAAGTGTGATGTCATCTGCATACCTGAGGTTATTGATATTTCTCCTGGCAATCTTGATTCCAGTTTGTGCTTCATCCAGTCCAGCATTTCTCATGATGTTCTCTGCATATAAGTTAAATAAGCAGGGTGACAATATACAGCCTTGACTCATTCCTTTCCCAATTTGGAAGCAGTCTGTTGTTCCATGTCCAGTTCTAACTGTTGCTTCCTGACCCACATACAGATTTCTCAGGAGGCAAGTCAGGTGGCATGGTACTCCCATCTCTTGAAGAATTCTCCACAGTTGTTGTGATCCACATAGTCAAAGGCTGTTGGCATAATCAATAAAGCAGAAGTAGATGTTTTTCTGTAACTCTTGCTTTTTCGATGATTCAGCAGATGTTGGAAATTTGATCTCTGGTTCCTCTGCCTTTTCTAAATCCAGCTTGAACATCTGGAAGTTCATGGTTCACGTCCCGTTGAAGTCTGGCTTGGAGAACTTTGAGCATTACATTGCTAGCCTGTGAGATGAGGGTAATTGTATGGTACTTTGAGCATTCTTTGGCATTGCCTTTCTTTGGGATTGGAATGAAAACTGATATTTTCCAGTCCTGTGGCCACTGCTGACTTTTCTATATTTTCTGGCCTTTTGAGTGCAGCACTTCCACAGGATCATCTTTTAGAATTTGAAATAGCTCAACAGGAACTCCATCACCTCCACTAGCTTTGTTCATAGTGATGCTTCCTAAGACCTGCTTGACTTCACATTCCAGGATGTCTGGCTCTTGGTGAGTGATCATACCACTGTGGTTAACTTGGTCATGATGATTATTTTGGTATAGTTCTTCTGTGTATTCTTGCCACCTTTTCTCAATATCTTCTGGTTCTGTTATGTCCATAGCATTTCTATCCTTTATTGTGCCCATCTTTGCATGAAATATTCCCTTAGTATCTCTAATTTTCTTGAAGAGATCTCTAGTCTTTCCCATTCTATTGTTCTTTGCATTGATCACTGAGGAAGGCTTTCTTATCTCTCCTTGCTACTCTTTGGAATTCTACATTCAAATGTGTATCTTTCTTTCCTTTGTCTTTTGATTCTCTTTTTTTCACAGCTATGTGTAAGGCCTCCTCAGACAACCATTTTGCCTTTTTGCATTTCTTTTTCTTGGGGATGGTCTTAATTATTCCTCCCGTACAATATCATGAACCTCTGTCCATAATTCTTCAGACACTCTATCAGATCTAATCCCTTGAGTCTATTTGTCACTTCCTCTATATAATTTTAAGGGATTTGATTTAGGTCATACCTGAATGGTCTAGCGGTTTTCTCTATTTTCTTCAATTTCAGTCTGAATTTGGCAATAAGGAGTTCATGATCTGAGCCATAGTCATCTCCTGGTCTTGTTTTTGCTGACTGTATAGAGCTTCTCCATTTGGCTGCAAAGAATATAATCAATCTGATTTTGGTATCGACCATCTGGTGATGTCCATGTGTAGAGTCTTCTCTTGTGTTGTTGGAAGAGGGTGTTTGCTATGACCAGTGTGTTTTCTTGGCAAAACTCTATTAGCCTTTGCTCTACTTCATTCTGTACTCCAAGGCCAAATTTGCCTGTTCCTCCAGGTATTTCTTGACTTCCTACTTTTGCATTCCAGTCCCCTATAATGAAAAGGACATCTTTTTTGGATGTTAGCTCTAGAAGATCTTGTAATCTTCATAGAATCATTCAACTTCAAGTTCTTCAGCATAACTGAGCAGAGTATAGACTTGGGTTACTGTGATATTGAATGGTTTGCCTTGAAAATGAACAGAGATCATTCTGTCGTTTTTGAGATTGCATCCGAGTACTGCATTTCAGACTCTTTTGTTGACTATGATGGCTACTCCATTTCTTCTAAGAGATTCTTGCCCACAGAGTAGATATAATGGTCATCTGAGTTAAATTCACCATTCCAGTCCATGTTAGTTAGCTTATTCCTAAAATGTCGATGTTCACTCTTGCCATCTCCTGTTTGACCGCTTTCAATTTGCCTTGATTCATGAACCTAATATTCCAGTTTCCTATGCAATATTGCTGTTTACAGCATCAGACTTTACTTCCATCACAATTCACATCCACAACTGTGTGTTTTTTTTGTTTTGTTTTGTTTTGCTTTGGCTCTGTCTCTTCATCTTTCTGGAGTTATTTCTCCTCTGATCTCTAGTAGCATATTGGACACCTACCAACCTAAGGAGTTCATCTTTCAGTGTCCTATCTTTTTGCCTTTTCATACTGTTCATGGGGTTCTCAAGGCAAGAATACTGAAGTGGTTTGTTAGGGTAGGTTACTACAGGCAATTTTAAGAAAAGAACAACATTCTCAAGTAATCATAAAACATGAAAAAAAAGTATCTGGGAAAACTCTGTTGTTGATTATTTGTGTTTGGTACCATTTTCCCCCTTTAGATGTCTACATAATATAAAAACCTAACAAAGTAAGTTTAAAATATTTTAAAGGCAGAGGAAGACCTTACCATAAATTAGTTCTCTGAATATCAGTGTATTTATATATAAACCAATATAGTACATCCTTTGAACCAGCCATGCAAACACATGACATTCATTTCATATTTAGCAACTTAAATCATACCACATCATGTTATTTTTCATGTGTTTTAACACTGCTGCTTTTACACATATAACAGCTGCCATTGACTGGTAGAGAGTGTAAATAAAGATGACAAAAAAAGAAAACCTGTATCTACTACTTCCCTACATCATTTCTCTCTTTGTCTCCCTCATCTCTCTCTCTCTCTGCTGAAATAAGGGAAAATATCTAATTATAGAACACAGTGGGTTCTCCTTCTTCTAAGTAGTGGTATAGTACCTTAAGAGGAGAACTATCAGTGTGTTTTAAACCACTGTCTCTGAGAGGCCTGGGATCATTTTTGGAGGCATGTCCTAAGTTCCAAGGGTTCAACTAACTGAGAAGCACTTAAAAGAGGAAGCCCAGGTCTCTGGAGAATGTCTTCAGGAAAACATGGTAACTAGGGTACTAGGTCACTGCAAAGATACTTCAAAAAGTAAGTGAAATAGAAAGAGAAAATAGCACATGCAATATTGATGCAGATTGCATTCAAGGAAGAGATACCTGCAAAAGCAGTGCCTCTATAACCCACTGCCCTATTTTTCAGGTCCTTAAACTTATGTCCTCCTGAACCAGCAATTTATGGTTTCTACTCCTCAGAGAAGTGTTCATTTACAAAATTGTTGAGTTCATCATTTTTCAAAGAGAAAAATAAGCAAGGTATATTAAAAACAGATGTCTCTGACAGAAAGACGGACATTTCTGAGAGAATTCTGATGGAAGGATGGACGTTTCCGACAGAAAGATGGATGTTTCTGAGAGAATTCTGACAGACAGATATTTCTGACAGAATGACAGATGTTTCTGAGAGATTTCTGACAAAGACAGATGTTTCTGACAGAAAGACAGGCATTTCTGACAAAAAGAAGGACGTTTGTGACAGAAAGATGGATGTTTGGATGTTTCTGAGAAAATTCTGACAGAAAAACGACGTTTCTGAGTGAAAGATGGACGCATCGATAGAAAGACAGACGTTTCTGGGAGAATTTTGACAGAAAGATGACGTTTCTGACTCAAAGATGGACGTTTCTGACAGGAAGTCAGACTTTTCTGAGAGAATTCTGACAGAAAGACAGACATTACTGACAGAAAGACAGACGTTTCTGACAGAAAGATGGGTGTTTCTAACAGAAAAACAGATGTTTATGAGAGGTTTCTGACAGAAAGACGGGTGTTTCTGACAAAACGAATGGACATTTGTGACAGAAAGTCGGACATTTCTAAGGGAATTCTGACAGGAAAAATGAAATTTCTGAGGGAAAGACGAATATCTTGATAGAAAGACAGACGTTTCTGGGAGAATTCTGACAGAAAGATGACGTTTCTGACTGAAAGATGGTTTCTGACAGGAAGTTATACTTTTCTGGAGAATTCTGACAGAAAGACGGACATTTGTGAGAGAAATCTGACAGAAAGATGGACGTTTCTGAGTGAATTCTGAGAACCATGGGGAGCCTGAAGGAATTCTTAGAAAAACAGAATGTTCAAGAGAATTCTGACAGATGTAGTGTATGCAATTTATGAGATAACAAAATTAGAGGCATTCCTGATTGAAAATGGAATTCTGAAAGCACTAAGGTGAGTGAGATCTCTGAGGGAAGAATGATATGAATGATCTGAGAGAAGGATATTGTAAGGGAATTCTGAGACAAGGAGGGTGAGATGGAATTCTGAGAGAAAAAGGATGAGAGATTTCTCATATTAGGAGAGTCAGAGGGAATTCTGATAGAAAGAGATTCAGATGGAATTCTGACAAAGAGTATGAGGAAATTCTTAGAACGCGGGTGAATATGAGGGAATTCTGAGAGGAGTGTCAGAGGGAATTATGAGAGAATGGGAAGTTTGTTGGAATTTTGAGACTAGGAAGGTGAGATGGATTTCTGAGAGAAGGAGATTGGTAGGCAACTTTGGGCCTGAGTTGGTGTGAGGGATTTATGAGTGAGAGAATTCTGAGATAAGGAGAATGAGACGTATTTTGAGTGAGGGAGTGCAAGAGGGAATTCTGAATGAGTAACGGTGTGAAGGATTTTTGACTGAAGTAGTGGTTTTTGTTATTGTTTAGTAGCTAACTGGTTTCTGACTCTTTCAGGACCCCCCATGTACTGTATATAGCCTGCCAGGCTCCTCTGTCCATAGGATTTCTCAGGCAGGAATACTGGAGTGAGTTGGCATTTCCTTCTCCAGGGATCTTGAGGACCCAGGGATTGAACCAGAGTTTCCTGCATTGCCAGGTGGATTCTTTACCACTGAGCCACCTGGGAAGCCATGAGAGAAGGTGGTGACAGGGAATTCTGAGAGGGAATGTGAGAGGGAATTCTGAGAGGAGAGTCAGAGGGAACTGTTCTGTACATTTACCTTTATGGAAAATTAAACATGTTTGTCAAAATGAAAGCCATTATGAATTTAACCATTGTAACCAGCTAAAAGCAAAAGATTAACAATAATTTAAGAAAAAGGTATAGCAGAAGAGGTCCCAGAACATCTTATATCCATCACACAATAATGTAATAGTTACCAAACACTCAAACCAGGAAATATTTCTCCAGAAAACTGGCAAGGCTATGGAAAAAAAAAATATGATTTGCCCTCCTCCCACCTTGCAAAAAAAAAAAAAGTTCCTTTGAAATGGTTATTCAACTTATCATAGCACATACCTTTTAGCCCCTGTGATTTCTTTGTCATTTGTTTTCTGAGAGAGTATTGCTCTGCTGATTTTTACAACAGTTTTATGTAGCTAGAAAAGTCAGTTCTCACTGCTGACTCTTTGCCATTATAACTAGGTCCTAAAGGATTCTCCTCCTGTAGGGACAGGGCTAGAGCTAGGGAACCATAGTCTGTGTGAGACAGAAAGCGTATTCTAAGATAGAACTCACCTTTATGGAAATCAACCTGGTTGGGTTTTATGTTTTCATGCACATCTATTTATAAAACATATTCCACACAATGTTAGATAAAGTCTACCTTCTAGTTTGCAAAAGACTAAAAAAATAAGATATATAATTGGCCATCTCCCTTGTTCAAAAATATCATCTTTTAATACTCCACGCCTTTTCTTTTTAATTAAGCTGATCAACCTGAACTTAAATGCAATAGAATAACAAGAACAAGGCATTCATTGAATAAATAGCTATGAATAAATAGCTATGAGCTATGAATAAATAGCTCATTCATTGAGAGAAGTAAGAGGATATTCACAGAGTAACTATGGGCATGATGAGAAACACTGATTAAAATAATATAGTTGGTCTGGTGTTTTTAGTTTCCTAACAGGAAAGCGGATGCCCTCTCCCCAGAAATCAAGTTCATCATATGGAAAATGCAGGTAAATACAATGCAGTTAAAAATAAGAATCCATATGATTACAGATAAACAATTAGTGAGAAATTGAAAGATTATAAGGAAAGCGGGAACGACACAGAGACATGGGCAAAATTTGACATGGGAAACTCCACAGAGAGGAGCATAAGAAGAAGGGGGTCTGTAGTACATGGTGGTTTTTCAGTGAGTCACTTGCTGTCTGTAAGAGACCATTTTCATTCTGGAAAGGTCTCTTGGATGAGGTGAGTTTTTAAATGAAGGATTTGGACAAAATGGTGAGACTGGCTGTCAGAGCAGAATACCACTCTGGAGCAGCAGGGGAGAGTGCCTGCCTGCTAAAAAGAAATGAGGGATGGAGCAAGGAGCCAGCCAGTACATAAGGCTGAAGGAAGAAGAAAGAGATGGGGAGGATGCGCTGAGGCTGTTAATATGCAGCTGCCTCCGGGGACAGCGGGCCTAACAATAACCACGTCAAAACTCAATTCACTACTGAGAGAGAAAGATGTGAGGAATTGAAATCAAATGAAAATAAAGACCATCAAAGCATAGAGAGAATAAGGATGTTAAAATGATAAGGGTCCCCTCTCTCTACCAGCGGCATTACATCATCAGCAAACTTCCCTCATTTCGATTCTAAAACCTGGGGGGCCACGCAACCTTGCTGTTTCCAGAAACAGCAATAGATGATGCAAAGCTTCTCATCAGGAATCAGGCATTTTTATCTTTCTGTCATCCTTAAGGAAAAAATAAAAATAACCATAGCGTGTTTTACTGAGTGCTTCTTGTTTGGCAGGCACTGTTCTAAGCACTTCCTACATGAATTTCAGCTATCTTCGGAACTCTATTCTATTATCCCCATTTTTCAATTGAGGAAAATGAGGTACAGGAATGTTAAGTAACTCCCCTAGAGTTACACAGCGAGTAAGCAAGGAAGAGTGGATGCAAATTCAGGTAACCCGGCCACAGAGTCCAAGTTCATGACCAATGCATGTTGCTGTCTTCCCAAGATACCAGCAGCAACACTGCAGATGACCTTGGAAACTTATGCACCGCCTTCCAAGGGCCTCACTGTCATATGCAGGCAGGACACAAAGGTGCAAACCAAGCTGTTTCTCTTCAGTGTCATACACAGTGTGAAAGCAGGAGTGCTCGTACTCGTAACAAGGGAAATCTGGTTCATTTACCCATCCTATCTGGTCCATTTCTGAGGACAATAACCTGGCCCTAGGCCGTTGAGAAATATATCATGTCATCTCATGCTTCTTCCCAAATCTGAACACTTAGTAGGCTCTTTATCAATCTTGGTTTGCTATCAGATTTAGTTTTTAAAATGATAAGACCATCTCTTACAGATGCCTAAGATAGCTTGCCAAATACCCAGTGTTTACATACTCTTGTCTGTATAGGTTTGAACTGGATTTTCTAATTATTGCCATCTTTGTTTTCCTGATATTGGGCCTCTAAATTTGCAAACTTGTAGAATGGGTTCCTTTATGTTTGTCTTTTTGTGAGCAGTATTGTCCATTGCCGATTTACAAGGTCAGGTTCACTTCACAATAACAGCAGTTTGGGACCAGTGTTAGAAAGGTGGAAGAGAGGAAAAAAAATAGGAGTTGTTCTAACTGAAAAAACATAGATAAATACATACTCTAATTAGAGAAAGGATATCTGAGCAAATCAGTTATAAAAGACTCTAATCCTTCATGAAGAGAAAAACTCTGATGGGAATGTGTTTTCTTCTAATATTTTGATAGAGGTCTTCTCCTTGAAGACAGTATTCACTGCTTAACAGCTTTCGCAATTCTCCAGGCCCTCAGTCCATCCTTGTCTTGGTAATTTTAGAACACAATGTGGCATTTTTTTCTTGATTCCAATAAATTGCAATGTTTGTTGCTCATCTTCTTTAACAAGAGTTCTTATACTTTTATAAAAATAGATATCTGAGTGTAAAAGACAGTCGAAGCCCCTAAAGATATCTTGTTTTGAAGAGAGGCTTTCAAATGAGGCGATAAAAAAACAAATTACACAACAGTAAATTTCCTAAGTAAGCAAGATAATAGAGTCTGAAAACCAAAGGTGCTGAGTGAGCAAGCTTCCACCTCTTTCAAAACTAAGCTCTGATGTGACCTGAATGTTGTCCTGCTGTGTGTAAGGTGCATTATTGAGATGGCATCATCTGTTATTGGCATTAGTTATTCAGTTTGTATGACATTTTTCATTACTAACCTTCTCTTTTCCAAAGCCTATAACTCAGTGGTAAAAATTTATATCTTCCATTATTTTTAAAGGGCCAAATTTGGCATACAAATTCTAGTGCTTAAAATGGAATTTTATTTCAGGAGAAAATTGGGCTGCGTTCAAGTAAGATTCTGTGAAATATTACAGAAGCTTACTAGCTTAACTTTTACATTGAAGGATGAGAGACATAGACATGATATTGTGGGAAATAATATTTTTATTTCTGCATGCACAACACAAACAGACTTGCAACCATATGAAAATATTGATCTGGAAAGCTGGGAGCCCCCAGAAGATTCAAGTCCTTTTCTGGGTGCTCACTGAAGGTATTTCTCAGAATGAGGGTTCTAGAATACAGCCTTCAGTATAGCCTTTATGTTTTAAGGAAAGCCAGGGGACTTGTACATGTGAACAGCCCACAAGTGAAAACAGAGATGAGATGGATCCCACCACTCAGGTGGCTCTAAAGATCCAGGGCCAGAGACAGGTGTGCGCAGGAACTTCCAGTGGACTTCCAGTGGTGGGGTCTCTCCCCAGAGAGCTGTTCATGATGTCATCAGTGGACATCAGATCATTGACCCAAGACATCATTTGTCAACATTTTAAAGTCACATCCCTCTAAAACTCACTTGGTAATCTTGCCATTTCCCCAAGACTCTTGTCTTGTCCATAGTACTCAAGGTCAAGTCTTATTAAAATGGAAATATAATAGTCACCCTAACACATGACTTCTCCTTTGTTTACTTATTATTAATTACTAATTGACTAATTAAATACATTAGATCCTCCTCTAAAAACAGGTTTTAACTGGAGGGAAAAGAGTCTGAGGAAAAATGCCTTTCACCATGCCTGGTATGTAGTAAATAGCAAGACCTCAAAAATATTAGTTCTCTAGCTGGGTTACTGGTGGTAAAGATGGAAAGGGAAACCAGGGTCTCCACCCATAATGGGTTCTGTACCTACTTGACAATGTATACTCAGGCTTGGCTAGACTGTAGGTCTCTGACAGTGATTGGGGAAAGTGTCACTGAGCTGATTGTCCAAGAGAAGTTGAGTTGTTTCTAGCTAAGAGAAGAAAGGTTATAAGAGTTAAGGAATTCATAGAGTTATCGACTCTAATACATTGCATGAGGTTGTGTTTTTCTTCAAGGTGTTAGTATCCTGAATCTTCATATTTCTTATGGTTTTATTTTACATGTCATCTTTTCTACTGTCCATTCAAAGGCAAGCTCTTTACAGAAAATAGAGTCTTCTTTAAGCCTCTAAGAGCCCCCAGCCTACAGCTCTAAGCCCCTGGGCTGGATTATCAGACTGAAGGTTAGTCTTCGCTCCATATTGTGACACCACTTTACTCCCTTTCTATGGTTTCAAGCAATGCCAAGTACATAATTCTCTCTCTTAGGTTGCTTTAGCATTGTTTGTATACAAGAAATTGATTCAAGTTGTACTTCATGTTGGGTAGAAAAGAAACTTATACTATCTCTGTTCCATCTCCCCAGCATTAGATGCTCTTTGGATGGAGGGAATAACTAATAATACAAATTCTAAGTAGAGCACAAAATGCTCTGTTCAGAGCAATGTGCATTGACTATATCCCTAAGTATTAAATATCTTTAATATAGCAGTATAATATCAGTATATTTGGAACTGGAGTTATAAGAAATCAACTGCCTGTGAATTATAAGGTAAATTTTGCTTTGTGATGGCTGGATGGCATCACAGACTCAATGGACGTGAGTCTGAGTGAACTCCGGGAGTTGGTGATGGACAGGGAGGCCTGGCATACTGCGATTCATGGGGTCGCAAAGAGTCGGACACGACTGCGCAACTGAACTGAGATATTAATTCAAAAAAGGCAATGCCAAATAATGCTCCAACTACTGCACAATTGCACTCATCTCACACGCTAGTAAAGTAATGCTCCAATTTTGAGAATTCTCCATTCTCCAATCTCACATTCAGCAATACGTGAACCATGAACTTCCAGATGTTCATGGTGGTTTTAAAAAAGGCAGAGGAACCAGAGATCAAATTACCAACATCTGCTGGATCATCAAAAAAAGCAAGAGAGTTCCAGAAAAACATCTATTTCTGCTTTATTGACTATGCCAAAGCCTTTGACTGTGTGGATCACAATAAACTGTGGAAAATTCTGAAAGAGATTGGAATACCAAACCACCTGATCTGTCTCTTGAGAAACCTGTATGCAGGTCAGGAAGCAACAGTTAGAACTGGACATGGAACAACAGACTAGTTCCAAATAGGAAAAGGAGTACATCAAGGCTGTATATTGTCACCCTGCTTATTTAACTTCTATGCAGAGTACATCATGAGACATGTTGGGCTGGATGAAGTACAAGCTGGAATCAAGATTGCCGGGAGAAATATCAATCACCTCAGATATGCAGATGACACCACCCTTATGGCAGAAAGTAAAGAACTAAAGAGCCTCTTGATGAAAGTGAAAGAGGAGAGTGAAAAAGTTGGCTTAAAGCTCAGTATTCAGAAAACGAAGATTATGGCATCTGGTCCCATCACTTCATGGCAAAAAAATGGGGAAACAGTGGAAACAGTGTTAGACTTTACTTTTTTGGGCTCCAAAATCACTGCAGATAGTGATTGCAGCAATGAAATTAAAAGACACTTACTTCTTGGAAGGAAAGTTATGACCAACCTAGATAGCATATTAAAAAGCAGAGACATTACTTTCCCAACAGTGGTTCGTCTAGTCAAGGCTATGGTTTTTCCTGTGGTCATGTATGGATATGAGAGTTGGAGTGTGAAGAAGGCTGAGTGCTGAAGAATTGATGCTTTTGAACTGTGGTGTTGGAGAAAACTCTTGAGAGTCCTTTGCACTGCAAGGAGATCTAACCTGTCTATCCTAAGGGAGATCAGTACTGGGTGTTCATTGGAAGGACTGATGTTGAAGCTGAAACTCCAGTACTTTGGCTACATTATGCAAAGACTGACTCATTGGAAAAGACTCTGATGCTGGGAAGGATTGGGGGCAGGAGGAGAAGAGGATGACAGAGGATGAGATGGTTGGATGGCATCAGCGACTCGATGGACGTGAGTCTGAGTGAACTCCGGGTGGGAGTTGGTGATGGACAGGGAGGCCTGGGGTGCTTCGATTCATGGGGTCGCAAAGAGTCGGACATGATTGAGTGACTGAACTGAACGGAACTGAATTCAAAAAAATTTTTGGCTTATTTAGAGAGATTTCAATTGAAGGCAGGCAGGACCTTTTGGCCATTTTCTTCATTTCTGCATATGGTCTTACTTAGATCTCAGGTACTTAAGTGTACATCTGTTAATGAACAATTTGCCTGTTACAACTAAAAGTTTAAACTATCCATGTGCTTACTTCCTATGAACACCATTCCTATTCATTTTATTCATTTATAGCTTTTTGAGAACTATAAATTCCAAGCCAATGAAATCATTTGATTTCTTCCTCAGAGGAATTTTGAGTGAGGAGAAAACTGGTTCCATTTAAATGATGTGTGTGGCTGGCACTCACATTGTGCTAGGCTCCACTCATTGAGCAGAGCTCTGATGTATAGAAAACAGAACTGAAAAAAGTTAACCTGCTCTAGATGCCAAAAAACAGCGTGGCTCAAATACCAGATGATACACTAGGTCTCAGTGAAGGTGGCTCAGATACCAGATGATACACTAGGTCTCAGTGAAGGTCCCCAAAAAAGATCGTGTGTCCACCCCTCCGTACACTGTCACACTGGCCCTGTGTCCAAAGCCAGCTCAGTCTTCATCAAGAGTAACCGGGAAGCTGGGCTTCCGTGTGGCTCAGTGGTAAAGAATCCGCCTGCCAATGCAGGAGACACAGGTTCCACCCCTGGTCCAGGAAGAGCCCTCATTCCATGGAGCAGCTAAGCCCACGTTCCACAACTACTCAAGCCTGAGCTCCCAAGAGAAGCCAGGGCAAGAGAAGCCCTTGCACCGCAACTACAGAGTAGACTCTCTTCTCCCAACTAGAGAAAGCCCTCACACAGCAAGGAAGACCAAGCACAGCCAAAAATAAATTAATTAATTAATCTTTTTTTTTTTTTTTTTAAGAATAACCAGGAAACAGTGGTGACATCAAACAAGACTAGCGCACTGAGAGTGCCACCCACCACCAACATCCCACCTGCTCTGGGGTGATGCTGATAGCACACCCAAGAGCTGCCAGGCCCATCCTTCAGCCTCACTTTATCCTTCATTGTCTCTCTAGACTTCATCCCCGTTTCCTCTTCCACTCTTCATGCTCTCACACCACAGAGGACCTTCTTGTTTCACAGGAAGCCAAATCTCACTCATTTATTCAACAATATTTATTGAGTACCTCATGTGTTCCAGGTTCAGTGAAGGGCTCAAAGTTAGCTCCTTGCTGCAAACAGCTCTTTACTGCAGGGGAGGCTGACAGGGAAGCACTGACAAACACTGATTTAACTGCTATATTTTAGGTTTTTTCAGTATAGATGACACACAGAAAGGCGTGAACAATTATGCTTTGGAGAGAGATGAGGGACCAGACAAAAATACGAATAAAGAGGTGTCAAAGCAGAGTTGAGAGGAAGGCGCATTTTATCTAGGCTTACAAGAAAGCATATCACTTTACTAATAAATTAATTCACACTCTGCATGATAGAATCATTTTTCTGGATGTCTCATAAAAATCTCAAACTGAGCTGACCACTCCGAAACACACACTGACCCACATTTGACCTGCTCTCCTAACTGATTTCTCCATACCAGTTTTTGGTATCATTAATCAATAGTATCAGATCTTGAAACTGAGAGGCAGCTCTGATTTCTGTGTCTCCTTTATATCTCATGTCCTAAGATCTCCAGGATGAATTCATTGTACTCAAGAAATGTTGACTTGACCCATCTCCTCACAAGAAGTCCACATCAACATTTTCTTGGACTAGTTATTGTAGACTTTTTACGACAAGTCACTTCTTAGCAAGGAACAGGTAACATATGTACTTTTTTGTCAGCCTCCAGCATATTGAGTGCCCTCCCGCCCCGTGTACCCCCTGGTAACACATGCTGCACCACCAGGTGTCTGCACTGATCATGGTCCTCCTTAGTTCCTGTGTTCTCTTGTGGAGTGTGTGTGTTTGTGTGTGCGTGTTCACATGTGTGCACAAAGACTTGCAGCCTGGAAACTCCTCTTTTTTTGCTTTAATGCAGCCCTCCTGAGTGGCCTTTTCATGTGGAAAACTCTTTTCATCATTCTAATCCACTGCTGTCTCTATAATTTTTCTACCTGCTTACCTAAATATCTTCAACAAAACACAGCACAATGAATTGTAAAGAATTATTTGAACAATCTGAACACATTAGGATACAAGCAGAAAGTAACTTGAGTGTTTTGGGTCATTACTGCCTTTTAAACTTGCACTTTTGAATAGCTCCCCCCCCCCCCATTCCCTTGAATAATCTTGGAGTGACCCTGTACTTTTTACAGCATTCTCAGGTACTAACTGATGATGTAGGCTTGCAGAAATGTAAAGTGTAGACAGATCTACTATCGATCATTGATTCTGTCAGTCATTCAACAGAAAGCACAGGGAACTGGGGGTGACAGTAATGAGTTCAGTGGAAAATTCCCATGTCACATAGCTAATGTGGTGGTTTGCTGGGTCAAGGCCAGCTGTGCATGCCCAGTGACCACAGGCTGTCTCTTTATTTTGCAGGGAGGTGGTCTTCATAAAACCTCTCTACTCATCCTCTGCCACCTGGGCCATCGTACTGTCATTCCCTAAACAAGTTAACTTCTCCCAACTGGCCATGAATGACCCCTTCACCCTAGCTTCTGGCCATCTACCAGTGGGATCCTTCTCTGATGGTCACCTTGCCTCAGAGATATTCAATTCCAACGGAATTTTTTCTCAAAACAAACATAATTCAATTTTACTTAAAAAAATTTTTAATTCTTTTGACCATCCCATGTGGCATGTGGAATCTTAGTTCCCTAACTAGGGGTCAAACCTGTACCCCCTGCATTGGGAGCACAGAGTCTTCCCACTGAACCTCCATGGAAGTCCCCAACTTTTTTTTTATAGGTTGCAAAATATGTTTTTAAAATCAATTTATTTATTTTAATTTGAGGCTAATTACTTTACAATATTGTAGTGGTTTTGCCATACATTGACATGAATCAGTTCACGGGTATACATGTGTCTCCATCCTAAACCCCCCTCCCACCTCCCTCCCCATCCCATCCCTCTGGGTTGTCCCAGTGCACCGGCCTTGATTACCCTGCTTCATGCATCGAACTTGGACTGGTGATCTATTTCACATATGGTAATATACATGTTTCAATGCTATTCTCTCAAATCATTCCACCTTCACCTTCTCCCACAGAGTCCAAAAGTCTGTTCTATACATCTGTGTCTCTTTTGCTATCTCGCATATAGGGTTGTTGTTACCATCTTTCTAAATTCCATATACATGTGTTATTATACTGCATTGGTGTTTTTATTCCTGACTTACTTCACTCTGCATAATAGGCTCCAGTTTCGTCCACCTCAGAACTAATTCAAATACATTCTTTTTAATGGCTGAGTAATATTCCATCGTGTATATGTACCACAACCTTATTATCCATTCATCTGCTGATGGACATCAGGTTGCTTCCATGTCCTGGCTATTGTAAACAGTGCTGTGATGAACATTGGGGTACACGTACTCTTTCAATTCTGGATTCCTCAGTGTGTATGCCCAGGAGTGGGATTGCTGGGTCATATGATTTTAGAATATTTTTAGATTTACAGAAAAGTTGTCAAGATAATAAGAGAGTTCCCATGTACCTCACACCTAGTTGCCCTTATTTTCAACTTCTTCTATCAGTGTGGTATATTTGACACAACTAATGACCTAATATTTGTACTTTATTATTAACTGATGTCTAGTAAACTGTGGAAAATTCTGAAAGAGATGGGAATACCAGACCACCTGACCTGCCTCTTGAGAAATCTGTATGCAGGTCAGGAAGCAACAGTTAGAACTGGACATGGAACAACAGACTGGTTCCAAAAAGGAAAGGAGTACGTCAAGGCTGTATATTGTCACCTTGCTTATTTAACTTATATGCAGAGTACATCATGAGAAATGCTGGACTGGAAGAAACACAAGCTGAATCAAGATTGCTGGGAGAAATATCAATAACCTCAGATATGCAGATGACACCACCCTTATGGCAGAAAGTGAAGAGGAGCTAAAAAGCCTCTTGTTGAAAGTGAGAGAGGAGAGTGAAAAAGTTGGCTTAAAGCTCAACATTCAGAAAACGAAGATCATGGCATCTGGCCCCATCACTTCATGGGAAATAGATGGGGAAACAGTAGAAACAGTGTCAGACTTTGTTTTTTTGGGCTCCAAAATCACTGCAGATGGTGACTGCAGCCATGAAATTAAAAGGCGCTTACTCCTTGGAAGAAAAGTTATGACCAACCTAGATAGTATATTCAAAAGCAGAGACATTACTTTGCCGACTAAGGTCCGTCTAGTCAAGGCTATGGTTTTTCCTGTGGTCATGTATGGATGTGAGAGTTGGACTGTGAAGAAGGCTGAGCGCAGAAGAATTGATGCTTTTGAACTGTGGTGTTGGAGAAGACTCTTGAGAGTCCCTTGGACTGCAAGGAGATCCAACCAGTCCATTCTGAGGGAGATCAACCCTGGGATTTCTTTGGAAGGAATGATGCTAAAACTGAAGCTCCAGTACTTTGGCCACCTTATGCGAAGAGGTGACTCATTGGAAAAGACCCTGATGCTGGGAGGGATTGGGGGCAGGAGGAGAAAGGGACGACTGAGGATGAGATGGCTGGATGGCATCATGGACTCAATGGATGTGAGTCTGAGTGAACTCCGGGAGTTGGTGATGGACAGGGAGGCCTGGCGTACTGCGATTCATGGGGTCACAAAGAGTCGGACACGACTGCGCGACTGAACTGAACTGAACTGATACTTTATTCCGGAGAAAGCAATGGCACCCCACTCCAGTACTCTTGACTGGAAAATCCCATGGATGGAGGAGCCTGGTAAGCTGCAGTCCATGGGGTCACACAGATCGGACACGACTGAAGTGACTCAGTAGCAGCCGCAGCAGTGGCATACTTTATTCAGTTCATTATTTAGGGGGGGAGGGGAAGCTTCCCAAGTGGTGCAGTGGTAAAGAATCCATCTGGCAATGTCTGGCCTCGTGTCACCTCAGGCCCCCCCCTTTGCTGTGAAAGGTTCTCAGCCTTGGTTTTGATGAGCTTGCTAGTTTTGAGGTATACTGATCAGGTTATCTGGTAGAATGTCCCTAATTGAAAACATTTCATATTACACTAGAGTTATGGGTTTTAAGGAAGAAGACCACACATGTAAACTGCCATTCGCATCCCATTGTATCAAGAGTACATACTCTCTGCATTAACTTTACTGCTGATATTGACCTTGACCAATTGGCTAAGTAGTGTTTGTTCAATTTCTTCACTGGAAAGTTACTCTTCATATTTTCCTCTTTCAACACTGTACTCTTTGGAAGGAAGTCACTATGCTCAGCTCACATAGTAGGAAGTTTTGCTTTACCACTTTTAAGACAGAGTAGCTACAGAAAGTATTTTTCACGCACTTAGCTTCTTCTGCATAGGTGGCCTGTCACTTACTGTTCTCCGAATTTGAGGCATTTGCTCCCCAAACTCTAGGGAGAGTTGTATTTATTTTTCTGTTACACCATCATAGTTCCATGATTCTGCAAGCATTGGCCTGGACCAGCAATATCAGCATCACTTGAGAATTTGTTGTAAATGCAAGTTCTCAGCCTCACCCCAGACCTACTGAATCAGAGATTCTGGGGCTGGGTCCTGGCAGTCCGCATTTTATCAAACCCGACACCTGTTTCTGATGCAAGCTGACGTTCAAGCACCACCGTGGTTAACAGTTTGTGTGTACTCTACCCTGAACTTGACTCTAAACCCTTGTGGACCCATCACCCAGCCTAGCACATAACTTAACACAGGGTAGGAGCTCAAAAATAAGCTGCAATTTTATTCTAGATTATTTTCTACCACTGAAGTTGCACTGTTTTATTTTTCCTGCTGTTGGCCCTGAGTGCTTCCTCCTCTTTTATGAGTTCCTTCAATTCTGTTCTTACCTTTTATTAAAATTTCTTTAGTTAAAACTTTTTGAGTATGCCGTCTATTTCCTATAAAACCCTGATGGATACAATGACCTCAGAGTTTATTCATTTCTGTCAAGAACTACAAATGGAACATTTTTTTTCCAAAGAAGAAATCTCTAATGATGTGCTTTTAGGTTTTCATTATTTGAGAGTGAAGAACCACCCCCCACACACACACACTGTTCTGAAGAAATAGCTGGATTGAGCTTCTATGTTCTGTGTGCCAGAATTATGCCCAGTTCATTGTACATTATCCATTCAATTCTCACAATAATAATCATGAGGTTTTATGGTTTTAATTTTACTGGAAATCAAAGGTCAAACCAGTTGTGACTTGCATCATATTATAAAGCTAGAAAAAGTAAGACCAGAATTGTAACATCTGTCTGATGACAATACTAATGTCCTTAAGGCCCCTGTAGGCCCCAAGCATTGTCCCTTTGCACGGGTGACACTGCAACTGCTACACCAGAAGGGAGTTGCTGACCTGCCAGGGGCAGAGGAAGGAACACTAGAGACACCTGTACTTCAGTTTCTGCTTCCCAGACAAGAACAGAGAACTTCAGCAGGGGCCCAGCAGCACTACAGTGAAAACCAGATCAGGAGAGAGAGTAGAAGTCAAAGTTAAGGGCATGAGTATCACAAAAACATGTGTTTAGGATTAGGCTGGAAGTCAGAAGAAAGTTGCATAGTATTTACAGATGAAGAAAGACAAAAACAGACCATATTGCAACTCAATTTCAACAAAAGAGGCAGTTAAGAGAGACAAATTATAAAGATGGTGGTGTGCTGTGCTTAGTCGGGTCCAACTCTTTGTGACCCCATGGAATTTAGCCCACCAGGCTCCTCTGTCCTTAGGGACTCTCCAGGCAAGAATACTGGATTGGGTTGCCATGCCCTCCTCCAAGGGATCTTCCCAACCCAGGGATCGAACCCTAGTCTCTCCACTGCAGGTGGATTCTTTACCATCTGCGCTACTAGAGAAGCCCAAAAATACTGGAATGGGTAGCCTATCACTTCTCCAGGGCATCTTCCTGATACAGGAGTCGAACCAGGGTTTCCTGCATTGCAGCTGGATTCTTTACCAGCTGAGCTACCAGAGAAGACACATAAGGATGGTACCAGTTAGCATCTGGAGAGAGAGTGAGATTAAACTATTTTGCCAAATTTGTTTTTGTTTTAGCTGCACCTCACAGCATGTGGGATCTTACTTCCCTGACCAGGGACTGAACCCATGTCCCCTGCATTGGAAGTGCAAAGTCTTAACCCCTGGACCACCAGGGAAGTTCCCTGTCAATGCTTTTCGCTGGGGCTTATTTCCCTGGCCTAGTTGCCCCTGGGCAGAGGCTGGCAGTCACTAGAATATGCCAAGACAGTGCATACAGGGAAGCAATGCCAGATGGGGGAGGGAGGGCTTTACCCTTTATCACGCAATGGCACCCCACTCTAGTACTCTTGCCTGGAAAATCCCATGGACAGAGGAGCCTGGTGGGCTGAAGTCCATGGGGTCGCTAAGAGTCAGACACAACTGAGCGACTTCACTTTCACTTTTCACTTTCGTGCATTGGAGAAGGAAATGGCAACCCACTCCAGTGTTCTTGCCTGGAGAATCCCAGGGACAGAGGGAGCCTGGTGGGCTGCCATCCACGGGTCACATAGAATCGGACACGACTGAAGTGACTTAGCAGCAGCAGCACATTAATGGCACTTCTCCTCCTGAGTACAAACAGCACCCGCCTCCCTCCCCCAAAAGGAAACAGTGGATCTTAACTCAGTCTCCACTGAGCACAGGGAGAGTTTGCCTTCCATAGACAGTCTTCTTAAGAACCTGCCTTGAAAATCACCTTTTAGTGAGTGGTTCATATAGTCATAAATAAATAAATGTCTGTTGAATAGGAGGGAATGGGAATCATAGCTAGATTGGAATGTCACCTTCTTGATTACAGTGCTCTGAATTGTGACACTTCACCAGACTCTGTGATTTGTGCTGGGGAGGTCATGGTGAAAAAGTCCTCGTGGAGCTTATCGCACTGCAGCAGGAGGGTCAGACAAGAGAGAAGTAAACTTACGTATCACGGGAGATGCCATAAAGGAAATAAACAAGATAGGATGGGGAATAGTGTCGTAGTTAAAGACCTCAGAGGAAGAAATACTCAGGCAAAGACGTGGAGGGTTTAAAAATACACACACACAAAGACTGCCCATTCAAAATATACAGGCAAAGTTTTTCAGGTGGAGAGAGCAGTGAGGGCTAAAATCTGGATTTGGGAAGGCTCTTGGTGTGTGTGCCCCGGGCACAGAGCGCAAGGTGGGAGAGGGCAGGAGATGAAACTGGAAAGAAGGGTCAATTTGAGACCACATATGAGCCCTGAGGATTAGGAGAATATGTTGTCTCACCAATTTAGGGACAAAGCCCCTTACCAGCTCAGAAGAATGAAAATGATGCCCCTTTCCCTAGGCAAAAAAATTCTCCTAAAAGAAAAGGAGGGAATGAGAGGGTAACAGGCAGGAAGTCTAGGGGTCTCCAGATGGAGGAAATAGACTGCAAGTATCAGACACTTTTTCTCTCTCTCTTAAGTGGCAGGAGGAAACAAACTATAAGTGTCAGATTTTTGGCTTCCCTGATAGCTCAGTTGGTAAAGAATCTGCCTGTAAAGCGGGAAACCTGGGTTTGATCCCTGGGTTGGGAAGATCTCCTGGAGAAGGGGAAGGCTACCCACTCCAGTGTTCTGGCTTGGAGAATTCCATGGACTGTGTAGTCCATTGGGTCACAAAGAGTCAGACACGACAGAGCAACTTTAAATCTAAACGTACTGTGAGCCCTGGAAGAGCCCAAGGCCTCTCAGCCATGATTCTAAGGTGCCATCTGGCCCTGAGTCTTGGAAGGTGGCTGCACTGTCCTTTCTTTGCTGCAGATGAAGGTCCCACTCCTGGCAGGCTGTCAGGAGAGCTCTCACTTGGCAGGTACAGGCTCCCTTGATTTCATAAATCACAGCCTGTAGTCAAGAATTTCCAAATGTGATTAAAATGAAACTGCCATGGAAATCAGGTCTGGCGGCCCATCTCTCCAATATTTAGAAGGAAGAGCGCCTCCCAGACCTGGCAGGCAACCTCAGTGACATGGTTTGGAATAGATTTAGGAAGGGCTGCCAGGTAGACAAGAGATTTCAATAACTAGGCAGCCAAATTAGTCATTAGAAGGACTGGGTACCAGGGACACACCAGGGAAAACCTCCTGACCTCTCAGTAGCCGAAGTCATCAAGATAAATGAGCTCTGAAAACAGTGCTTCATTTGAGAAGGAGGATGTACTTTACGATTAACTCCAGATGACCAGTCTCCGGAGGCTGACCAAACCCTGTTCCTGGAAATCAGAAAATGATAACTTTACAATAGCTTCTTGCCAGTTCAGTCCTTGAACAGTTCAAAAGAGGGAAGAATTGGCCCAAAATGTCCAATATCAGCAGAGAAACAGAGATAAAATTCATTTTCTTGGACAGACCAAATCGTTACATACAGTTTCCTCTCTCAGTGGTTAGTTGTGCCATGGAAGATATGGTTCCAGAAGGATAAACAAAGATAATGCTTTAAGCAAACGGACCGTACCTGCTTGTGAGCATAATGATGGTCTGCAGCCAACACGACCACAGCCCACTTCCTCTGTGGCTGGTCTTAATTGAAACTGACGGAGCTGTGGAGCTAGCTGGGTTTTGCATAAATCATCATCGGTAATACACTTTCAAGGGTAATCACAACATTAATATACCAAGCAGGAAGTGAAATAATTAAAATTTAGCACAGTGCAGTATTGAAGTTTCCAAAATTAATCTGAAGCACCTTTCCTCAGTACAAATGAGCAATTGCTTCAGTCCATAGAAAGGGACATTCAAAGAAATACTACATAGGCCACCAGCAGCAAAAGAAATTCTACTCTTCTTCCTACATTGTAAATTGTCTGCTTAGAGTTTAATTCCTTTTCCTTTCTTCTCTAGTGGTGCAAGGTTTTTTTTTTTGTTTTACCTGCCTTTAAGCTAAATACGTGTCATAAAGCCATGTAGAATTAAAATCTTGCAAATCCGGGAACATTAAGAGAGAAAAATTCTTCCTTTATGACCCTTAGGAAGACAACTCCAGCCCAGAGAGTGAACGAGCATATGTACCTAGGGTGATAAGCATCTCATTTCAATATATCTGCATAGAAGGTAATAAAGTACCCAGGCTGGGTCCCCTAGTGAGCCACAGGGGTAAGACAGTGGCACTAAATGGCTCACTGCTTCTGATGGAGGGTCTTTAATGCTGGATGCTTTGAAAGATGATAAGCAAAAAGCTCCCTGTTGTTCTCTGTAATCTCACAGGCAGACAGCTTGACAATAGCGATATTTTTCAGAGAACCACACCCCAGTGTTCCAAGACTGGAAACACCTTGACCTAGAAGCACTAACATATCAATCAGACTTTGAGTAGGGGCTCCCTCCAATGGGCAAGACCCCTGGTACCCAGACAGCATCCCAGCTGAAAGTCACCACTCCCAGAACTGTACAGCAGGTAAAGCCTGTACTCTGTCAGGAGTAACTTAGCTCTTAACTCACACTGGTGTTACTTCTTTTCTCCTCAATATCACACCTTCTGTAAGGAGTTAAAGGTCTCTGACTGCCTAGAGAAAAAGTGGTAATGAGTCTGCATCACCCTTGTAAGAATTACTTGAACAGGCAATTTCGTCTAGACGTCAGTGATGAGAGCAGACACAAAAAAGAATATCCAGTGGTGGAATTTCAGACCTGGGGAAGGTGAATTAGCAGCAAGATATGGGGTAGGGTCCCCATGCCTCTTACAATGCATTGTTCAAATCATACTTCCCACGCTGCCTGTGATTAGAGTCAATTCTTAGGACTTATCATTTGAAATGAACACTGCCATTTCCTACATTAAAAAATCCTCTAGTGGGGTTGGTCACCCTCAAGTGGGATATGGGAGAATAAATGTAGAGTAAGGAGAGCTGTCAGTTAATGTCAGGTTTCTTCACTGTTCACCTGAAACTATCATAGCATTGTTAAACAGATATACTCTAGTACAAAATGTCTTTGGTGTTAAAAAATAAAATTTTATAAATTAATTTTAAAAAACATGCTTCTGAGGATCAACCAGCCAATGAGAACTCCCAGCAGACCATGACCAGAAAAATGACTTCCTTTGGAAAATAGTAAAAGCCTTCACCATATTACCTTGTGCCCTTTCGAAGGAAATTTTGCTCTTGTATGTTCTCAGTACAACTCTTCTTGTTAATACCAGAGAGCTCAGATGCAAACAAGTCCCACTGAAATTCTATAGACAGAACCTAAGCACAAATGGGTACTCATGTCCTTGACCAAAACTTCAGGGTCTTCAAATGTTTCTCATCTGGAAGATATACAAAAACTTGCGCTACTGTTAAATCTCCTGTCTCAACTTCCTTGATGCTCAACTTGCTTGATGATAAAGTTATCAAAATTCAGCTCGATCAAGCATCAAGCAACTTTCTCTCAATTTCAAGGGAGAGAAAAATTTAGTTGATACAGATGTCTTCAATTCACATCAAGTCAAGATATGTTGAATGAATGCCTATTATAGGAGGAAAGGCAAAGTGGGAAGCAGAGGAAACAGGAGGAGGAGGAGAAGCAGCAGAAGCACAAGCTGAAGAAGAAGGAGGAGAGAGAGGAGGGGCAGGAGCAGATGGAAGCAGAGCAGAAGCAGAGGGAGAGGGGGGCGGGGAAGAAGGAGGTGACGTTAAGTGGAAACTGCCCTCAGCTTCGCTGAGCATCATGCTGTGAACATCTTCACTGACATCTTCAGATGCTGGCCTGTCACTGCCCATCCTCCAATCGTGTGGCGATGAACCCTAGTCACACTTACTCATACATAGGAGCTCCCGTATTTCTAAGACATTCACCATTTGGTTCCAATGTAGCCAACTGTTAGCGTCATTTTGAAGAAGAGTGTAGTTCCTTCTCCTCCAGGAAGTGCAAAGTGTCCTATAATATGTATAAACAGCTGTGATGGTACAGCAAGAGACATTTGCTTCCAGATTTTATTTTGGTTTTGATCAAGTTGAATTTCGATAACACTGCCATCAAGCATAATTAACAAAAATAATGTAATTATGGAGTACATAGCACAGGTGAAACTTAATTATTTGGACTCCCAGGAAATGAGCTCTTACCAACAAAGCAGCAACTTGAAGGAGGACCAGGAAACTGAGTGTCATCCTCTCTGATTTAGCAGTGATGCCATCTGTACTGGGCTGAGTCCAAGCAAGCAAGCAGTCAGCCAGGAGGCTAAATGCAGGAGCAGTGGGTCACAACCCCAGGCAACATCTGGTCCTTTGAGTAGCCAAGCCATTTCCATAAATGGTGAGAGCCAGTGGGCCTTTAGAGAAAACACAAAAATGAAAAGTTTAAGATTTTTCTCCTGCCAGCTAACCTGCCCTACTTTGGCTTTCTTTCACAAGAAAATGCAAAGCAGAGTATATAATAAAATAGTTGATATAGACTATGTCTCCCCAAATTCATGTGTTCAAACCTTATGCCCTCTGTAATGATATTTGGAAGTGTGGCTTTGAGGTGATTAGGTCATAAGAACAGAGCCTCCAGGAATGGGGTTAGTGCTCTTATACAAGAGACCCTAGAAAGCACCTTTCTAGGTGCCTCTTCCCCCAGGTGAAAACAGTCATGTGAGAACCAGGAAGCTGGTGCTCACCAGACACTAAATTTCTTTCACAAGAAAATGCAAAGCAGAGTATATAATAAAATAGTTGATATAGACTATGTCTCCCCAAATTCATGTGTTCAAACCTTATGCCCTCTGTAATGATATTTGGAAGTGGGGCTTTGAGGTGATTAGGTCATAAGAACAGAGCCTCCAGGAATGGGGTTAGTGCTCTTATACAAGAGACCCTAGAAAGCACCTTTCTAGGTGCCTCTTCCCCCAGGTGAAAACAGTCATGTGAGAACCAGGAAGCTGGTGCTCACCAGACACTAAACCCGCCAGTACCTTGAATCTGGACCCTCCTGCCTCCGTAACTGGAGAAGGTGATGGCACCCACTCCAGCACTCTTGCTTGGAAAATCCCATGGACGGAGGAGCCTGGTGGGCTGCAGTCCATGGGGTGGCTAAGAGTCGGACACGACTGAGCGACTTCACTGTCACCTTTCACTTTCATGCACTGGAGAAGGAAATGGCAAGCCACTCCAGTGTTCTTGCCTGGAGAACCCCAGGGACGGGGGAGCCTGGTGGGCTGCCGTCTATAGGGTCACACAGAGTCGGACACGACTACAATGACTTAGCAGCAGCCTCTGTAACTGTGAGAAATAACACCACAGTCACACAGTCTGTATTATTTTGTTACAGCAACCCAAACAGACTTAGACAGTGGTAATTAGGGGAATAAAGTTTCCCGGTAACCAGTGTATAACTTGAGAACAGAACCGGCACAATGCACCAAGTTACTGTTCAATTTAATACGCGCATTTACCCGTTAACTCTGCACCAACTTGGGTCTGAGCTTGGGACACATTCCCACTGAGACCAGACCCAGAGATTATAGAGTTCTTGGTTTTCCTGCCCTTCAAACCAGGGGATTTTAGAAGCTGATTCAGAGACCGAGTCCCAGAGGATAGTCCCAAAGTTAGCAGCTGGACAGAGATGGGAAGTGGGAGATCCCAGCATACCTCTGCGATCAGATAAAATTATCTGATCACCAGGGGCTTCCCTGGTGGCTCAGATGGTAAAGCATCTGCCCGAAATGCGGGAGACCCAGGTTCGATCCCTGGTTTGGGAAGATCCCCTGGAGAAGGAAATGGCAATGCACTCCAGTATTCTTGCCTGGAGAATCCCATGGACAGAGGACCCTTGTGGGCTACAGTCCATGGGGTCGCAAAGAGTCGGATACAACTGAGCGACTTCACTTTCACTTTCACTATGGAAAGCAGTAAGGAGGTCCCTTAAAAAACTAGAAACAAGAGTTACCTGTATGATCTTTCAATCCTACTCCTGGGCATATATCCAAAGAAAACTTTAGTTTGTAAAGATACATGCACCCCCAGTATTTGCAGCAGCACTATTTATAATAGCCAGGGCATGGAAGCAACCTAAACTGTCCATTGACCCATTGACAGATGAACAAAGAAGGTATGGTATGTGTCTGTGTGTGTGTGTGTGTGTGTGTGTATACATATACACACCCAGTACACACAAACAGTACAGAATGGAACCTTATTCAGCCATAAAAAAGAATGAAACAATACCATCTACAGCAACAAGGATGGACCTAGAGATTATCATGCTGAGTGAAGTAAATCAGACAGAGAAACACAAATATCGTATGATATCACTTATATGTGGAGTCTAAAAACTGGTATCAGTGAACTTATTTACAAAACAGATATAGACTCACAGACCAAGAAAACAAACTTAGAGTTACCAAAGGGGAATGGGAGAAAGATAAGTTAGGAGTTGGGAGTAACATATCATGCCGCCAAATATAAGAAGATAATGAACAGGGGCAACTGTATAGCACAGAGAACTATATTCAATATCATGTAATAACTTGTAGTGGAAAATAATTTGAAAAAGAACATGTATATATATCCATATAGGTATGTATAACTGAATCACTTTGTCGCATACCTGAATGGAGCATTTAAAACTCGTGGCTGATTCATGTCGATGCGTAGCAAAACGAATACAGTATTGTAAAGCAAAACAAACTGAAAAATAAAAGTTAATTAAAAATAAAATAAAATAATACCCCAATTAAAAAGTTAAAAATAGTTTAAAAAATAACATTTGTGCCAAAATTTCAAGTAGTAACGCACTTCAGTTTGTGCATTCAGTGGAGGTACAAGGGATATGGAGAAAGAACAAGCCAAGTGCCAGGTATTTTTGGAGCATTCATCAAAGTCTCCTCATGTGGGAAGCAAATGAGTTTTTCTTTGGGTTTTGATCTTAGTTTCACCTCAAAAGGAAAATGCCTTTTTATTTGGCTTGTTCGCAGTTTTTTTAAACTTATTTTGTAAATATTTCATAATATTTAAAACAGTATATAATGACTGCATGCTCTTGCAGCAGAAAATAATTAATAATACTTGGCACTTAATGGCACTTTTCATCATTAAATCTCTTTGTAGACATTAATTAAGGAAAAGATACTTCATTTTTTAAAAGTTGCTGTTAGGCTCCTGTCAGTGAATTTCATGAATATCGGCTGCAACAGAAGTGAAATATGTAGAATCCAAAATACAAATCTGCCAAAGTTTTTCTTGAAAGATAAAAATAAGCCTTTGTCTGTTTTCCATTATAACTTGTCCCTTTGAATAAGTTTGCAAATAACTTTTATTCACAGCTCTATATTAAAATTGGGTTTTCTTTGGTTGTAACTACTGTGATGTCATATTAAATACAATTATTCAAATGTAAAAGCTTAATAAATAAAGGCGCCAAAACTACTCATGTTGCAGGAGAAACATTTGTTCAGTTGGCAAACAGGCAGAGTACGTCCCTTCTTTTCCTTCCTGGAAAGCAGAGGTTGGTTTAGCAAGAGGAATGATTCTTTTAGTCGTTCTCCCTTCCTCCCTCTACAGGGACAAACATGCTCATCTCCAGGGTGAAACTCACAGCTTGTTTCAATTATCCTTCCAGAACTCTTTCTCTCCTCTGTTTCCAATGTCTAGAATTTTTAAGATAATCCTTTTATCATATAATTTGACACAATAAACATTGCCTCCTACTTCTCATACAAAATAGTTGCCTGCAGGTCAGGATCCTTGGCATTTTTCTCCATTTCCATCCTCACCTGCGTTTACCTCTTTCACTTCTGTCTTGGAGACTAGCTCCTATCTCAGTCAAGCTCATTCCTCTATCAACACTTAGCATTTCCCTATGATTCCTCCAGCAGTCAACTCCTTTATAGAGGTTTGTCATTAACATCTATCTTCCTTCTGATTCCTTGCAGGAATTCTTTAAATGCAAACCATACTGTTGAACACATGCCCTCTAGGTACTGTCTTGTCCTCTCTTCCTGTTGGGCTTCCCACAAAAGTAGCCTTCCACATGAGCAGCCTACATCATCATCTCCATTCCCTCACTCCCATTTATTCTTAAAATACAACCAACTGCTTTCTGCTCTCTTAACTCCATGTTGGCACTCCGTGAGGCACACCAGCCACCACCTACCAGCCAATGCCGGGAGGTACTTTCCACCCATTATCTCCTGTCTGGGCTCCTTCAGTGTCGTTCTCTCCTGGTTCACCACGTACAAGCTCAGTGCTCCTTTTCAGTCTTTTTCAGGTTCCATTTTCCCTGAATGTTAGTGTTTCCAAGAATTCAGCCCTATGAATTCTAATCACCGTCTTCATCCTCTCTGAGGGACTCTATTGATCCTAGGCCACGCCTGCATCCACATGCTTTGCCCGTTCTGCTCTGTTTTCCATTTCTTGTTTCCTCTGCCTGGGGTGTCATTCATTCTTGATGAGTCTAAAGAACTACTTACCAAGACCCAGTTCAAACAGAATTCTCAAACGTCCGTTCTTTCTTCTCTCCAACCCCCACCTCCCCCAACCCTGACAGAATTAGTTGTCTCTCCCCAGCACTCCCATGGCATCTTACATGTATTTGTGAATGGATGTGTGTTTATATATGTCTGTGTGTGTGTAGCTTAAGTTATGTCTGACTCTTGGATTCTGTGACTGCAGCCCACCAGGCTCCTCTGTCCATGGGATTCTCCAGACAAGAATATTGGAGTGGGTTGCCAAGCCCTCCTCCAGGGGACCTTCCTGACCCAGGGATCGAACCTACACCTCTTATGTCTCTTGCGTTGGCAGGCGGGTCGTTTACCACTAGCACCACCTGGGAAGCCCAGTGTGTGTGTGTGTGTGTGTGTGTGTGTGTTCATTACATATAATACCACAAGATTTGTCAAGGAAAGGAATTCCAGCTTAACTATCTTTGAATTCTCAGCACATAGAATAGTTGCAATAAGTCATATTAAGATGACTATTTCATATTAGAGGACAGGAGAGAATAATAATGTGGATTTGGTTCAAGGATACTTTTTCTTTGTTTTACTCCCAAAGCAGCTAATGAATATGGCAAAGGTTATTAATCAGACAAGGACAGTGGGGCTGAATGTAGCTCCCATTGTTTCTCTTTGTATCTCACAGAGATGTGACCAGTTTTTAACTTTGCAACTCAGTTAAGTATCATACAGCTTAACAGCCAGGGTCCTAGCAGCAGACTGCTTGTTGTGCCAAAACTGGGTCAGACTTTGTCTGTACTTGTGCTTTAGGGCCTGGGAATTTTCATATATGTCTTTTTATCAGTTTTTTCATGGTCAGGTCTACATGATTTTCATAAATATTGAATTATTAGTTAGCAAATGAATAAATGACCACTTGGCTAAAGTAACATACTGACTTGTAATCCACTGCCCAGACAGCTATTGAGAGAGAGGGTAACTCAGACACACTGGTATGATTGGTAAAAAGCTTGTCATCATGAGTTACTTGAGATACGCAGTTATCTGTGACAACCCGGGGACCTGCCGAGTCCAAGAAGAATGACTGAGTTTGAGAAATGGCATTTGCTTTCTCTTTCCCTCATTGTAATTTTGATATTTCATTTCATTTTCAGACTGGTACTGTGAATGATGACTGATCATGATTCCATTAAGAAACTCCCTTGTAAAGGAATTGGGAATAGGTGGATGAAAGCATGTGTGTATGTATGCATGTAAGTTCATTCAGAGAAACTCAATATTCATTCTGTTTCAACTGAACTTGGTGACCTAATACTTCTATTTTATATAGTATCACTTTCATGCACAGAATAGCAGCACAGCTGCTGATAACTTCAGTAAGAATTTAATAACATGGCCAAATATCTCTAGAGATAGAAAAGAAATATGGTTATCTAAATAATAAATGCTTATGAAGGGACTTCTATGTGCCAAGAACTATGAAAGGCTGGTCTATAGAGTCCAGGAACTTACAGATATGCTGATAAGGCAAAATACATAACACATGAAATAGGGAAGAGTGTATTTAATCGTGTGTTAAATTATATGGTTCAGATGAAATGCTGCATAATAAGAAGTTTATGTGAGCACACCATGGACCAGCACATTACTAGAGGGGAGGCAGACAGCTCTGGGTTTAAGTTTTGCCTCTATGAGTTAACTTTAATCTTAGGCAGGGCGTATCTGATCGCTAAGTCCAAATATCCTTAACCGTAGGAGTAATTCACCTCTTCTATTAACTTGCCAGTTCTGTACCCTCCAGAGTTTTCTTCCACGCAGTGCTGGCATCACTCAAGAGTAGGTGAGGCAATATCAATGCAAACATATTTAATTTGTTCATGATGTGTGTGAAAGTGTTAGTCACTCAGTCGTGTCTGACTCTTTGCAAGCCCATGGACTACAAGTACGCCAGGCTCCTCTGCTATGGGTTTCTCCAGGCTAGAGTACTGGAGTAGGTAGCCATTCCCTTCTCCAGGAGATCTTCCCCAACCCTGGGATCAAACCCAAGTATCCCACATTGCAGGCAGATTATTTACCATCTGAGCCACCAGGGAAGCCCCTTGTCTGGGACGGTTATGATCAAATCAGAGAAAGATGCAAATTATCTCTTCCCAAGAGGTACCTGTACACTCAGTCTCAGCCCGACTCTTGTCCACAAAGCCCAAAGTCTTCCTCTTTAGGATATGCTGCTCTGTCATCCAAACTCTCCCAAACCTGTCTCTCAACCTTCACCCAATTTTGGAGCAAGTATGGCTACACATTATTCCCCTTTGATTACTATTTCTTGTTTACTCACAGGTATAAAATTATGACCATGATTTGGAGCCAACCATGTGAAGACAGGGGGTGTGTTTCTTGGAGGAAGAAGCAGTAATTTCAAAGCTCTGAGGCAGAAACAAGTGGGATGTGTTCAAGAGAGACAAAACAGGCCAGTATATGTGGGACAGGAGAGTGAGGGAGGCAGTGGTGGAACGTGGGGGAGGGAGCAGCAGGCAGCAATCAGATTCAGCAGGAAACAGGGATTTCTTCTAAGAGCAACACAAAGTCATGGGAGGTTCAGGCAGCGAGGTGACTTGATTAGTTTCATGATTCATTCGTACTGTCGGGTCTTTTTGAGGGAGCAGGAGGGAAATCATGGAACGGGTTAGAAAAATATTTCCATGCTTTCAGCTGGAGATGATGATGTTTAGCCTGAGGTTATGGCAATGGACTTTGAACAAAAGGAAGGACTCGACATATATTAAACAGAGATACTAAAAATATGTTTCCAACAAGTGTGATGCATTTAAGCAATGGAAATGCCAGTGTCCCTGGGAACTGAGCCAGAAGAGGGATGGAAGTCTGGGGAATAAGCAGGGATCCTATCACAGACACCAAGTTAGGAAACTTGCTGTCATGTTTGGCAGAATCTGCTGTCAAACTAGACATGGGAGGCAAAGGGAAAGAGATGAACAAAAGGGAACCCATTTCCAGGCCTGTAGCGAGAGCAGCTCAAGATCTAGTTGTACCATTTTTTGAGAAGAGAAGTCCTGGTGAAGAGTGTATTTGGGCAGGTGGAATCCAGAGTTCTGTTTTAGATGTGGTAAGACAAGGATATGTAACAACACTATGGTTGCTGGACCAACTAAATGGCCGAAGGCGCATAAAGCACTTTATCAGTGAGACTTGTACATGGTAAGAACTCAAAAAGCTTTAACTGTTACTTCCATTGTCAGCATTACTATACACTAACTATCTTCATCAACTAAAAAGCTTACTAAAAGGCAGCCCCAATCTTCTATGACCTCACTTTCCACCCGTTACTGACACTAACAGTGTAGGATGCATTTTGTAGAAAATGTCGGCTGGCTTCTCCTCCTTTTGCACACACAACTGTTTTGTGAAGGGAGACGAAGTGGAGCAGTGGTAACTGACTTGTACAAAGTCCTTCTACATCAGGTTTCTTTTTTTCTCTTTTCCCCATGAAGATTAAGTGTTTTTTACAAATGGATCACATTCTTCTCATCATTAGTTAAGCCCATCTTAGTGGAAATTCTACTTAGGAAAGTATCTGAGAAAGGCAGATCAATTTGACTATGCAGAGAGCTTTACTTCATGTAAAATCAGAGCATCTGTGTGACAGGAAACAGAGGTGCAAGATTCACGCCTGCTCCCACACCCGCCCCTCCCCCCTCCAGTTGATAAACAGTCACCCTCTTGACACGTCCATATGCCCAGAAAGGAGCAGCAACACAGAAAATAATTGCAACATACAACACATAATTTTCACTTGCCCTCAGGACATAAAATGCATCAGGACACCTTCTGTGAGTTGGCTGAGGGGGACCAATGATTTAGATCCTCACTCTTTATTTATCAGCATCCCTGGAGCAGAAAGCAAAATGAATAATCCTTGAATGGACATCACTTCCAGACAACGTGCCTTTAAAAGTGAAAGCTGCAAAGGACAAACATCTGGGTTGAATGTAGTCCTGGATTCGTCTGGGCGGTGGGTAGACAAATATGGATGTACTTTGCCATTCTTCCAAGCACCAGGAAGGATGCATAGGCTGAGGCGGTCGGTCGCTGCAATGTTCTGAATGCCAGTGGGCCATTAGCACGCCTGGGTGCCCTGTGGGACACCTCAGATGCTCCTCTGGATAGTGGTCAGGGCCTGGGAGTTGCCAGATGAATTTCTCAGGCTGAGTCTGATTCATCCAAAATCTTAGGTCTTCATATGGTTCACAATGGCTGTTTGTTTGTCTGCCCTGAAGAAGCTTAATTTATCATTTTTAATTGACAAGGAAATGCTGAGTTCAATCAAAGGCAGATGTAAGAAGGGCTGGGAGTCGTCGAAAATGCTACTGGGGAAAGGTCTGTGCCCCAAAATGGTATCTGGCTCTTAAGGAAGCACAGATGAGGCAGGCGTATTTGGGAATGTTTGTTGCTTTTTGTGACTATACCTCATTTCCCGCATCACCTGTGCATCATGTTGGTGACATTTTCTCTGGTGATTACACATTTTTTTCCAGCAGCAGAGGGAATGTTCTGTGGAAGGCACAGGACTGTCGGCCCATGAGCTAGTGCTTTTCAGGAAGCTTAAACGAGGACCCCCAGGGTCCAGATATGTTCTTCTTCAGAGAATAATGCATAGCCCAAGCAGAAGAGTCCATAAGTGGAATCTTGAAAAATCTAAAGCAGAAGTACTGAGATGTCAAAGCAGCCGCCCCCAAGAGAAAACAGGTTGCAATCCTTTCACAATGTTCTGCACATTGTGGCAACAATAGGATCATAAGGGGGCAGAGATTCTCATATTTAATATATATGAACTGAATATGCACTTGAGAACAGACTCCAAGATGTCGGGTTGAGACAAGATGGAGTGTAATCACAGAAAGCACACTGAGAAATCACTGTGACTCTCTTTTCTTTTTTTTTTATTAGAAAAAAAGTTATCATATTAAATAAGTGTCAACCTGGGTCAAGTCTTTTTTCAGGGAGCTAACTACGCCAAACCTCTTAATTATAATCACAGCAGTCTTGTGTGATGAAGTCTCCCGAGGGCCTGCTTGTGTACTGTTCGGGTGAGAGGACTGTATTATGCTTGTCCCAGCGTCCTGATCTCAAGATTTATTTAAGTCTGTAAAGAGTTTCATGCTCCTATCACATTTAAGAAAGGCATGAAAAAGACTAAATAGGCCTCCAGCCTCCTGGTGTGGTCCCTCCCTGAAACTGGTAACCACAAGTCTCCTTTGGAGTTCCAAAACTTCGTGTGTGTGTGTGTGTGTGTGTGGTGCATGTGTGTGTGTGTGGCCACAGTGCACAGCTTTCAGGATCTTAGTGCCCCAACCAAGTGTCGAACCTGGGCCTCTACCAGTGAAAGCGTGGAGTCCTAACCACTGGACCACCAGCGAATTCCCGTGTTCCAAAACTTTATCTCTGGATCCTTCTTTTCAGCAACATGCAATCTGTGACAGCAAATAGCACCAGGAATAAAACAAGAGGGAGATCTCCCTGGCCAATGATGGTTCCTCTTCATTCAGGACCTGGGTCCATGGAAAGAAATCACACAATTTCAGAATCCCCCAGGTATTGAATACCGCAAATTCCTCAAAGATCTTTTAATGCACGGAACCAGTGCCAAGGTAAACAGAGGCAAAGGGGTTGTCCTCTATGGGAGCATATATTAATCTATCTCCGTGGGCTCTGCTCACGTAAACAACACCCAGTGAGAGTCCTGTATTAACTCTACCTGAGGGGAACAGGGAGGTGGGACCTGGGGCCCCTTCCCTGTGCACCAGTGCCACCAATGGGGGATGCAGTGAGACAGGGTGTTGTCTTATAACCGGAGACATGTGTTGTCGGCTGTGTCTTTGCTCTGTCCTTTTTTATAACCCCAAAGATCCTGTCAAATGCCCTTGGTAGAAGAGGGATTACCAAACTAGAGCTGACACGCTCAGCTCCAGAGCCCAAGGGACTTTGACAGATTTCTCCAGTCCAACTGTCTCGTTTTAGGGAGGGCTTGGGATATCACCTGCCTTGCTTCCTTAAAGCAGGTAAAGTAGTTCCAGATATGGCTGGTGGATTTCAACCCCTGCACTAACTGTTTTCAGTGGGAAGAACCCACAAATCCTGCTCTGAGACACTAAAGGTGACCAGTATCAATGCCGGTTTCAACCGTGATCCCTGTGAACTGTCCTTTCAGGGCTGGATTTGTGTCATGACCCCAAAGATGCCAAGAAACCAGTCGCAGAGGAGAACATACATACTGATTCAGTTTCTGGACATTTTTCAGGGGTGTTGTAGGAGAAACTTCAGAATTGTGTACTGAACTGAGTGGCTTTGACCTTCTCCAACTTCCTAGAATTGATGGAATGTCTCCATTTAAATCAGCCGGCATCAGAAAAGTGCGGAGTCTTAATGAAACTGCTTGAGACACTGACTTTAAATGACTGAACTACAGTGTCACTTTCAAAAGTGAATGTTTCAAACCCATATGGCATTTGTGGCTGCTCATGGCTCTGCTGAAAATCAGAGTTAAAACAGGATCACATTTGCAGACCAATAGGGGGCAGATGGGAGCCAGATGCCGGGGGAGAGACTCAACCTGCCTGCCAGCTGGAGCGGCCACAGGAGGCAAACAGCCCTGACGGAGATTCTATTCTAGGCGAGCTGACAGACCACGCCAGCGAGGGGCCCCCACGCCTCACTGCATTTGCACAGATCATCATGGTAAACCCGCAGCTCTCTCAGGAGAGGGACCAGACTCTCCCTGAAAGCCTGAGGGAACACACAGCATCTTTCTTACCTGGGTCTCTACTGCAAGAGCTAAGGAGAAATGGGGAGACATGGTGATGTGGAGAGGGTATTCCACTAGCTACATGTGAAATGGTACCATGGGCATTGCTGCAAAGCATTATTGAGGCTGTTGAATACACAATTCTAGTCTTAGAAGGATATGGTCAGGGAGATGTTTCTGCACAGACCAAGCTGCCTGGCTTGGAACCCTTCTGTAAGGAGGATTCTGAATTTCACAAAATATACCAGCAAGCCAGTGGTCTCCTTGAGCTAAATCTCTGCTTTCCTATTCTCAACTATACGGCCATGCAAAGACCTAGACGTCACTACCAAACCATAACATGAAGGTCCAAGAACGCTCAGTTCTTGTTCCTCTCCAGCCCTGATCCTAGCCTAAAGGTTATTTTCCTATTCCTGAAGGAGTGAAATGAATGAAACCAGGAAGCATCTAACTGCCATGCCTTACATGTTTCACTCTTGCACAGGTCAAAACCTTTGAGGAGCTAGTGAAGTGTATCTGGGGGCCTGGACTTTTATTAAAGATCAGGCTTACGGGTGTGTGTGACAAGCCACATAGCAATTCTGAAAAACCTGGGTATGTAAAGAACCCCTGAGAAAAGAGAGCAGAACAACTTAACCCTTGTGTCGACACGTACTCACTGAGACCTTTAGACATGCGTGTGCCTCCTTGGGCCAGCTGGCCAGAGAGCAGCCAGTGGCCAGGACTGAGGGATGTGAGGAAGTGGCTCAGAGGCCACGTGTGTCCTAGAGCAGCGTGACACCGGGCAGTGAGGCATCTGCCCGCTTGGTTGGTTTTAACCAAGTGGAACAGGCTGTGCCCTAGGAGGCCTGGGAAAGTTCTTCCTTGAACTGGGTCAGGAAACATCGAACACAGGTGAGCTATTCTCTACAAAGTCAAATGTGATTTTATTGCACTTACTGATTACCAGTGTGATTCATTGGTCTCAGCCATTGGACATCTGTGTCCACAAAATGCAGGGCACTCAGCCAAATGTAGGAATGTTCTGATGAAGTTTGGAATTTGGGTGCAATATTTTCCATGCTTGGCCGAACTGCCGGTAGAAAGCAAGATGCTGCCTCATGAAAAGCACCCCAGAACGACTCACAGGATACATTTTCCTGGAATTGCTAGTGACTAAGCACTTTACCTTGCCTATTATCATGGCTGAAAAAATACAGAGATGACACTGCACAAGTCACAAGGAGCATTAGCACCTTCCTTTAGAATTGCTTTTTTTCTTTTATGTTAACCCTTCCAGAGCCTCTTTTTCTACTTTCTCATTTTGCTTTTACAACTTCCTGGTGAGAGGACAAGACTAGTATTACATAACTTCCAAGAGAGGCAAATCATTCATAAACAGGTTAAAGGACTTGCTTTAGGTTTCCATTACTTCAGGTTATGTGTGTATCAGAGAATCCTGGCCAGACACTGGGCTGATTTTAAATAAAGGGAATTATTACAAAGGCATAGGCAAGGAGAAGGGAAACCCTTGGGGATGGCACAAGAGGCTGGGGCTGGGAAAGGCTGCTCTTACCATCCTTTGCCTGAGGGGCCAGAAGAAGTGGAAATCACCTAAGAGGACCCTGGAAGGAGGGTGAACTCAGCCATGGGATGCAGCCAGCTCAGAGCCAGTGGCTTGGAGGAACCCCAGGGAATAAATACCCAACCCAGTTCTCCCTGACACTCCCCCCGGCCTCTGCTTATCTCCTCACCTCTCCTCCCCAAACACTGATTAAATCCATCTGAAAGACTGAAGGCAAGGAAGCCTACTAGTGGAATCCCAACAGTGGAGCCTCCAGGGGGCACTTTTGGGAAGAGAGGCTCTACAAAAGATGGTCTGTAGAGTGAGCCTCAGAGAAAGCCAAGTTTCTGGTTGCTAGTTCCAAGAACCCTCAATGCCTCATCTTTCACTGTTATTTCCCAGATAAGTAAGAACAGGCATATTATCACCAGGGTTATAACCACCCTTTCTGGTGACTGACTATATTCCCAGGTGTCAGCCTAACCAGGGTGGGCTTCTGTTATCAATTAAGTGCAACTCAGAAAGTGCATTTCATCCCGTAGTGAACTATGCACTGGGTACATTCTCATGAGAGACGTATCAACTAACACAATGCTGCCCTTTATAACTGTTCTCCAGAGCACTTTTTTATGTGTGGCCCCATCCCTCACACACACACACACAGGCACATGCTCTCAACAGTTCACATCAGAAGATGAGAACAAAGCACAGCTTGTGTTTCTGGCTCAGATGCCACAAAGTTAATTTTAGCTGGAAAACTCCTTGACAGTCTTCCAGGAAAATACCACCCTAAACAGCAGAGCTCCTGTTAACATCTACCCATCTGCCTGCTGTTTGCTCAGTGACATCCAATGCCAATCTCTTAAGTCCAGATTCTCAGACTTCCTCTGAAATTAGTCACCTCAATAAGGCTCATGATGACATAAAAGCAGCTGTTACTGAAAGGAACTGTGGCGTGGTGATGGTAGTTGGGGAACGAGTCAATGGAAGCATGGATGGATGGGTGGGTGGGAGGGCAGTGGACGAATGGTGTTAGATG
>SJXQ01008311.1:92336-136762 GCA_006408695.1 Aepyceros melampus | reverse complement strand
TGGAAGAATTAACGAGGGGGGGTGATTTACCTAACTCTCCCCTCACTATTTTTTTTTTAACATAACTTTATTTATTTTTGGCGGTGCTTGGTCTTTGTTGCTGCGGGGGCTACTCTCTAGTCTCAGTGTGCGGGCTTTCCTTGCTGTGAAGGAAAGAGAAGGCACACAGGCTTCAGTCTGTCCGACAGCACAGACAGTCAGGCTGTCTAGGGCACAGAGGCTTCAGTAACTGCAGCACGTGGGCTCAGTAGCTGTGGCTCCTCGGCTCCAGAGCACAGGCTCAGTAGTTGTGATGTATCAGCTTAGTTGCTCCAGGGCATGTGGGATGTTCCCAGATCAAGGATTGAACCTGTGTCTCCTGCATTGGCATTCTTTGCCACTGAGCCACCAGGGAAGCCTTCCCCTCACTATTCTTGGTGACAGTGAACCTGACGTACCTCTAAATCCTGAGACAAAGGGGTCTCTGCCTGAAACCATTGACTTCAGACACAGAAAATATTATAGAATATATTATAGACAGAGAGATAGATCATGATAGATGACAGACAGATAGATAGACAGATTGTTGTTTAATTGGTAAACTGTCTGACTCTTTGGGACCCAATGGACTGTAGCCTGCCAGGCTCCACTGTCCAGGGGATTTCCCAGGCAAGAATACTGGAGTGGGTTGCTATTTCCTTTTTCAGGGAATCTTCCCAACCCAGGGATCAAACTCACATCTCCTGCATTGCAGGTGGATGCTTTACCACTGAGCCACCTGGGAAGTCCTATTAGGTAGATAGATAGATAAATAAGCCTGAATTAAGTAGACAGGTGTATAGATAAGTAGGTTGACAGATAAGCCTGCATCAGATCCCTGATGGCTCACTCGTAAAGAATGGGACAGGACTGCGCGCCTAAGCACACCTGCACACATTAAGAACTCTGTCTTGAGTTCTGAGCAAGCCAACATCACTTAACTAGCTGTGGGATGTCTCAGCGCTTCTGCAAGGAACTTCACCTCCCTCTGCTCCTCTGCCTAAGGTGCAGGGATGCAGCAGCAGTGACACCTGCCTTCAGGCATCACAGGGATGAAGACCGCCCCATGACCCCCACATTGTAACCGTCTACGAAAATCAACCTTTTCACTGAAAACCGAAACCATGTCTGCGTACAGCTTTTTCAGAAAAAAAAAAAAAATACTGAGGTAAGAATTGAACTCAAATATCTATGACCAGGTTGGTTAGAAAATAGTGCTTCAGAGTAGTTTATAATTTACAATAGAAAGATTATGATGCAAGCCTGAAGGAGAAGAAAGAACCCGTGTGCCCTGGAATCTTGAGAAGACAGAACACAGGGCAGAGGAGGGGAAGACATGGGAAGGAGAGAGGCCGGAAGTTGAAACACCTCTTCTTGGTGAGGATCACTGATTTCAGTAGCATTTTAGGTCAAGAGCACTATCCGCTGATAGAAACAGGGCAGAGTCATCTTTGCCAAGCGATTTGAGGAATTTCTAAGAATATGCAACTGCTCGTGCCACCCTGCCCCAAAGATTTTTGAGCCTGGGGACACGTTCCAGGAGCCCTGAGGTTAGAGATGTTATGGTCACGGCTCCTATGCCCACCACCCTCCCTGCCCTGGGCCTGTCCTGCCTCTCCCGGCGCATAGAGAGCTCCTTCCATTTGTCTGGGTGACTGTACATATTAGGCAGAGGTTCTCCGGGCTGCTTGGAAGGGGGCTGGAGGCAGACTCTCCTAACCCCGGCTTCCTCAGCCTCTGGCCCTTCCACGGGGAACATCAATACAAGATGATGACCTCAGAAGCATATCTGAGGACATGTGGGCTGCTCTTCTCACTAAAACCTGGTTTGAAATTCCCTTGCCAGATTTGCTTCAGGAAGTGAACCTGGATGGGATGGCAGGGTGGTGAGAATCAGGAGAAGCTGGAGAGAGGTACCCGCTGCATGGGGAGACACAGTAAGGAAAGTCAGGAGGCAGCAGGCTGGCCAGGGCCCTGGGGACACCTCTGCCCTCAAGCCCAAGAAGAAGATGGTCTCCCCCACCCCAGGCAGGGTCTCGCTTAAGCACTGGAACCTCCTCTGCCAATATCTGCTGAATCGACTCAGAGTGAACTGACCTGCATCGTAATTCCAGGCACTGCACCAGAAATGACTTCAGTTGAGTTATGTCTTGTTTTGTTCTGTTTTAGGAAACAAGCTATATGCGGCCTGAGAACATATTGTTTTCATTGCTGTCTGCTCTGAAGCTCAGAGATGTCACCCCAGATCTGGAAGTCTGACCTCACAGGCCCGGCTGGCTCTGTCTGGCACAGGGGCAAGTTTCTCTAAAGCAGGGCCGTTCTCTGCCAGCTTGGGGTCTGGGCGAGGGCACCAGGACTAGGGAATGTGATAAATAATCAGCAGTCTGCCTGTCAGGTGATGCTCCGCTCATCTTGGGATGGAGCTGAGGAGGGAGGTGTGAGAGCTGCCGAGGGAAGGGGCCAGGGGCTTGTGAGCAGGCCTGGGGCTCCTCCATGTGACACTGCCTGCCTGCCCGCTGCTCTGAGAGCCCCGAGCTTGCCGGCCACCGGGTGCTGGGACCCTGCACTGGTTCACAGAAGCAGCATCGCGGTCTGGGTCATTCCCAGCCCTCCTCCCACCACCACCACTTATCCTGACCTGCTTTTCTGGACTCAGCTGGGAGGGGTGCAGAGTGTCACAGTAAGCTCCAGGCTCACCCCCTCACTGGACCTTCTGGGCCAGGCGAAGCCTGCAGGGTGTGCTGTCTGAGAGCCAGGCAGCCCCAGAATGCCCTGCCCTGCTCCTCCACCACAAGCCTTCTTTAGTCAAGTATTCTAAATCAGTGATGCTCAAACCCTCCTCAGTGGACCAATAGCCTCAGCATCACCTGAGAGCTTGAAAGAAATGCAGATGCTAGACCCCACCCAGATCCTCTAATCAGAATGGGCCTCTTACATGATCTCCAGTGACTCACATGCATGTTACACCGGAGACGAGCCAGCTGCAGAGGATCTGATATAAGCAGGAGAGATCCTGGCCACAGGAGCTGAAGGACATCAGGAACACAAACCCACCCCCGCCCAACCCCAAGTTTTCTTTCTCGCCTGTGTTGAAATGCCAGTGTTCATCCTTTTAGACCTTCATCTTCTGTCTAAACTGTGCCATTTTCATCAAAATACAAACATTGCCTGGGAGGGAAAGCACATAGGTCCCTTACTACTTAGTCAGAAAATTAAGAAGTTTTTAATGTGCCCCCTTTATGTGCCTCACATAGTACAGGATGCTAAGGGTGAGTGAGTTTAGTGCCAAATAATTACTTTTCCCAAGAGACAAGGGGTTGGGAATATCCCCTGGGGAAGGGAATGGCTACCCACTCTAGTATTCTTGCCTGCAGAATCTCGTGGACAGAGGATCCTGGAAGGCTACAGTCCATGGGGTCACAAAGAGTCAGAAAGAACTGAGGGACTTTCACTTTTCAGAGACAAGAGAGCTGGGCATTCAGAGAACAGCGGGCTTCTCTCTGGCAGGAGGGATTATTCAAGGGCAGAAGTAAGGGCTCTCCTAAGACAAGTGTGACCTTCTGCTGTATCTTGATTTGACCCAGCTTGCCTCTAGGAGCCAATCAAGTCCTTGAGTTGATGCTTCCATTTCCATTCCAAGGCATCCTTTGTCATTTCAACTTAATGGAAAAACCCAATGGCATTTTGAAGACAAAATGTCCAGGTGCATATTTATTTTTAGAAGGAAATGGACCACAGTACCTCCATCCTGCAAAAAATGAAGCAAGCCACGGCTCTGCGTGCTGAAGCAGAGAACGGTACCTCAAGGGTGGAGAGACGGAACTCACTGGTGAATGGGCAGTACCTCCTCTTACAGATGCTCTCTCAGGAAGCACACAGCATCTATCGAGCAGCCAGGAAGTGCAGTTAGTGCCAACTCAAAGGCATTGGAGGGAAAAGCAAAACCTCTCCTTAAGCTTCCTGTGTTGGTTTGGGTACCTGTGGACAATTAGCAACTATTTTCATTTCTAAAATCCTTGGGATACAGGATGATTTTTTTGCATATTTATTTCATCCATCACTGAACAAGGTCATCTTTTAATGAGGTGGAATTGTCTTTGTGACCTAATAGCAGTAGCAAAGGCAGTCACCAAGTGCTTGCTGTGTGCCAGATGCTGATATAAGTGCTTTATGAGTCGAGAGTCGCCACATTGCTGTGTGTCCTGCAAGCAGAGACACTGCCTTTGTCCTCGATGATGTTTTCCCAGCTTTGGGAGATAAAGCAGATAGAGTGTCTCCCTCCAGAGACAAGAAACAGACTTACTGTCCAAAACAATAAACATTATGTCCCTTGTGAAACAAAGGAGAAGCGTGCTGCGCCCTGTTCTGAAGGATTCCCTCAGCCTAAGCTGAGAGCTCTGGAACGCAGTTACTGCGTGTGTGCAACCGTCACCCGGCCCTCTTTGTACCGTCCTGTGGGAACTGAGGCCCAAGAAAATGTGCTGCTCTGGCTACTGCTTGTCCCCCTGTGTCTCTGACACAGGGGTCTCCTGTCTCCTGCCAGCATCAAGGAAACTGTGGCGGGATAACTCACTACTGTGAGCAGAGGAAAATCTCAGACTCGACCCCAGTTTTGACAGAGGTCAGTTCAGTTCAGTTGCTCAGTCGTGTCCGACTCTGCGACCCCATGGACTGCAGCACGCCAGGCCTCCCTGTCCATCACCAACTCCCGGAGTTCACTCAAACTCACATCCATCAGGTTGGGGATGCCATCTATCCATCTCACCCTCTGTTGTCCCCTTCTCCTCCTGCCTTCAATCTTTTCTAGCATCAGGGTCTTTCCCAGAAGTAATATCTTGGCAGAAGTAATTAATCCTCTGGACAACCTTGAGAAGATACTCTTAATTCCACCATTTTACAATTAAAAAAAAAAAAAACCTAACAGTCTATATTTTCTTAGTCATAAATAATCATGGTTGTTATCATTCAACTATACTGACACATCCACAGGGGGCCCCAAGACTGAAATACCAGGCTGAGAGAGACTTTCCTTTCAGGAAGTGTCAACTTTCTAGGCCTTCTTTTTAAATACTACAAATACTATTGAGAATTACACTCAGTTAATTTCTACCCCTAATCTGTATATTAATTAGACATAGCCTAAGAAGCAGAATGTTAAAAGTGGGCAGAGGGGTACAGACAAGAGAGATGGGAGACATATTTTGCTGCCCTCCTTAATTTTGACCTGGACTGGCCCAGTAAATGCCCAGTTCTTTGCATCACAGCGAGGGTAAAGTACATCAGACTTCCATAGATGTGGTTCCCCTGCAGGTTTGCAGGGGTCAGAGTGTGTCTGAAGAGGGACAACATCTACTTGGGCTGCTCTTGGTCGTTCCACTGGCATGTTTCATGGTTCAATTGATGAACTGTTACTCCATCCATGACACCTAGAGGCCACAGTCCCCTGAGGTGTTGGCATAAGTGGGAATCTGCAAGAAGACAAAATTGGCCACTACTGCTTGTTGTCTGAAATAGACTCGATAGTTCAATGCTCAACTCAGTACAGGAGCACTTTTGCACAGATATAGGTAGACGAGGTGTAATGGAGGGCTTAAATATATACCATGTCTCTCATTTTTATAAACACAGAGCTGAAGGCAAAGGGGGAGTGAGGCCTACATTCACTTAGTCATCCAACGAGCATTTACCAAGTACCTTGGTGTGGAGTTCAACAGGCATCCAGAGATGAATGAAATATAGGCATTTATCCTACCCCAAAGTTACCATTTAATTCAAACTAACACAAGTACACAAGCAATAAAACATTGCAGTCTAAGGAATAGATTAGATAAAAGCAGACAGATCAAGCTTTGTCAGGACTCAGACCAGGGAGTAGTTGTATCAGGCTGGGGAGGAAGATCAGGCCCTTCTTAGAGGATGGACAGAGTTTTCCATAGACAAGGGTGAAGAGGCAGAGAATTCATGCTGATGAGACAACTTAGGCAAGTTACTGGGACTTGTTCAGGGTGGACAGGGAGTAGTGCAATTTGACCAGAGCATAAAGTGCAGAAAGGTAATTAGGGAAAGGTGAGGCTGGAAAGAAGGCTGGGTCAGATAGAGAAGGGTGAATGCCAGTTGGAGGCTTCAAGGCTTTGTTCCAGAGGGATCCAGGAACCACTGACCATAGGTTGTCCAGATGGAACACAGAGATGTTACAAAAACTTACGGCACATAAATAGCAAAGATTATTGACTATAAAGCCTAACCTTAGGGAGAGGTATCAGGTCAGAAATCCATAAAGCAAAGAACTATTACTTTCTATACAGAAAGAGAAGAGTTACTCTTTTGAGGGAAGGGTGATTTTAGTTTAGGGAGTCATTAACTTGGAGTTTATCCAGTCTTAGTGTTTGGTTTTAAACAACATTAACTGTAATCTGTTATGTTCTTATGTGGTTGGTTGGCTCCTTCACAGAAGAATTAATAGCTCTTCAATTAACAATCACATAACATACAGCCAGGCACAAAGTAGTTGTTAGCAAATATTTTAATGCAGTACATTGCGCTGCATGCCTGCTAAGTTGCTTCACTCGTGTCTGACTCTTTGCAACCCAATGGTTTGTAGCCTGCCAAACTCCTCTGTTCATGGGACTCTCCAAGCAAGAATACTGGAGTGGATTGCTGTGCTTTCCTCCAGTGGATCTTCCCAACCCAGGGATCGAACCTGTGTCTCTTAAGTCTCCTGCATTAGCAGGTGGGTTCCTTTTCACTAGCGCCACCTGGGAAGCCCATATATTACATTACACAGAACATTAAAATACACTATATCTCCAGTAAGTGAAGACTAGATGCATCTAATGTCCACAACAGGTATAAAAAATCTGTACATTCACTGTTTCTGATTGAATGTCTTAATCCAGAGCTAATTATTTTAATAGTCTAGTGATAAACACAAATATATTTTTCTGGCAAATATGTGGCTTTTTAAATTACTACCTTTAATACCAAAAACAAAGTGTATTTAACACTTCCATTTGCCTGAAACATCAATGCTAAACGTATGACCTATTTAAATAAACAATAATTAACCTATTCACACAAATTGTAGTAAATAGAACTAAATTTGATCACTTTCTCTCCCTGCTGTTACATATATTAGTTTGCATTTTTTCTTTATCAAGAGTACAAATCTATATGTGTGTATACAAACCTCCAGAAATTGGTATGCAATATGGTTGTTAAAAAAACAAGGAAGTTGTTAAGTCATAAAAAAGACTGTGAATCTATAGAATTCATCCTGTTGATTAATTCAGAAACATCAACAGCTGCATGCCTTTGAATGCTTTAACGTGTCAATAAAATAGTGAAACTGTCAAATCTTTGCAGACAGGTAGAAATGTGATTCTTAAAGCAGTGTCTGTTCAAATTTTAAATAGCTTACTGAACTTAAAAGAGAGCAAAGATTCATTCTCATGAACACTTAAGTGATTCTGTCTACTTGTGGGGATTTAATTAATGACCTATCTGATTGCCCCAAACTTTTAAAATTGGTCACCTCCAGCAAGAAGGCTCCTGAGGGTTCACTGCCCAACAGCTTGCCACTGCCCCCCACCCAAGGGCTCATAGCAAGGCTGGTAAAGACCGGGAAAGGATGGATATCTCTCAGTATCATGTGGTGTAGTTTGGAGGGTGGGAAATTTTCCAAACAGGCTCTGCTTTGCTTTGTGGGTGAACATTCCCTACCAGGGCACAGAGGAAAAGGAAGTCAGGCCCCCTAAAATAATAATTGGCCAGAATCTTGTTGTACCAGCAGGAGGAGAATCAGGATGGTCAGTAGGATGGGCTTTTGGGCCAGAAGAATCTGAGGTTGCTTACTAGTGGTCTGCTAAGTCACTTCAGTCATGTCCGACTCTGTGCGACCCCAGAGATGGCAGCCCACCAGGCTCCCCCATCCCTGGGATTCTCCAGGCAAGAACACTGGAGTGGGTTGCCATTTCCTTCTCCAATGCATGAAAGTGAAAAGTGAAAGGAAGTCGCTCAGTTGTGTCCGACCCTTAGTGACCCCATGGACTGCAGCCCACCAGGCTCCTCCGTCCATGGGATTTTCCAGGCAAGAGTACTGGAGTGGGGTGCCATTGCCTTCTCCAGCTTACTAGTGGTGGGTCTGTGAATAAGGAACCCCACCTCCCTGCATCTCAATTTTGCCACTTTGAAAGGGGTAAAATACAGAGGCATACAGGAACGATCTTGGTCTGGGGTACAAACACCTTCAGATCTCAGTGTTACAGCACTGCAGAGAACACAGCCTGGATCTGGATATTTATAGTGGCCATAAGCAATTGCTAGCCATGCATCACAATGGAGGGATTTCTCCTGATTAACGCAGAAGCTCTGGAACTTTATTTTCAGCTTTATTTGATTAGCAGCACTCCTCTATTTGCTCTCTTCTGAAAACATTTAATAGGAGACAAAGGGAAGATCAGGAAAGGAGAGAAGGTTGCGGGAGGGAAAGGTACAAACTGTAAAATCTTGCTTGTCTTTCTGCATAGGCTTTATTTTCTCTCCTTGAAAGTATTTTTACTTCAGGGACATGTGGATTAGAAATGTCTTAAACAGGAATGTATAGTAATTCATGTTTTATATTAACACTTATCCATGCAGTTCTTTATAGATGAATTGACAAGTCCTTTAAAAATCTAGATGAGTAAAGCTTAATGCTTTTTATTGAAGTAACTATCATTTGGAGAGATCTATGCTTAAATGAAAAATGACTTTATCAATAATATTCCTTTCCTCATTTCAACATTTTAATTATATATTTCTTTAATATTTCCTAGAAAAAATTAATTTATCACCCAAGTGAATTAAAGCAAAGGGTATTTTTCACCCGAGCACAATGAAAGAATTCTAATAAACCACAATATATTGGGGTTATTTTAGATGAAGGGATGCATAAGAGAACTTTTAGAAGTCTAATCTGCTCTGTAATTGGACTTGATAGAACTGCTTTCCTTGAGAAACTCAATAAACAGTACCACACCCTGCTGGTGTCTGTGGCTCCCTACAAACACAGCATATGTATGTGTATGTGTGTTTTAGAGGAAGGCTTCTCCAGAGAAAGAAATAAAAAGATATTGCTCTATCAGTCAGCAAAACAACAAAGCCCCATGCAGCTAGCCCCTGAGCCCTGGAAGTCAGAAGCTGGGTGGGGACCAACTTTAAAGACCACTTTTAATACCACGGAACTGTACCCTTAAAAATGGTTGACACTGTTTATTTTATGTTACGTATCTTTAATCACAATAAAAAATTGACAAGAAAAAAGAAAACGCTGCCTCACATAGTTATGTGGATGGAAAAGCAAGGAGTGTTTTAATAGCTTTTTCAAGTAACGGTGGATATCCTTCTGTCCACTGAACTAAAACCCAGCAAGTGGTTTCTTAAAAGTTAGCTGCAAATGTAGAATCTGAAACCTTATCAGTAAAGCTTTTGTATTCTGTCACATTTTTGAAAGCTCTTAAACGGCTCACAAAGGACAGGATAAAGCCACATTGTCCATGATGGTGCCACTAGCCACATCCGTATGATTTTCAGCACTTGAGACGTGGCCTAGGGAGACCAAAGAATTGAATTTTAAAGTTTATTTAAATTTGATTTTAAAAACTTAAACCTGATTCAGTTATTGGAAAAATTTTCAGTATGTTTGGGCCAACTTAAACTATGATCAGTTATTCTTTCAACTGCTAGGAAATCTAAACACAGGTCAAGGCATTCAGAATGAAAATATAGGGCTCCAAATGAGATGTGCTGTAAATACACAATGAACATTGAATTTTAAAGACATAGTAAAAATAAAAGAACACAAAATATTTCAGTATTTTTTTTTAATTGGGTATATTTCATACCGAATATATGTTAAAATGACACTATTTGGGATACATTGGTTTAAATAAAATATTCAATTTGAAAATAAAAGTTTCTGTAAAGGAAAAGTGAAGGATACCTGACTCAGGTTATTCTTAATTGAAATAAGTAATCACCCCAGAAGTCTCTAGTTTGTATTCTGCCCAGGAAAAAAAAAGAAGTGAGAATCATTTCCACTGGAAAAATGAATCATCATTGAATGCATAGATAATTTGGTGTCAGTATCTGTATCTCCAAAAATACATTAGCTTTGATCACTCCACAAAATGGTGAAGGGTAGTAATAATAGCACTGAAAGGAGTGAGTTCATTTTGAAAGTGCTCTCCAATGTTAATGCATTTTACATTGTTACAGTATTATAATACAGACAGTCTGCATTTATGCATGAGAAATATTAAAGTAATAAGAGCCTTGTCATACATACACACACACACACATATATATATATCCTATATAATGTGCATATATACATGTGTGTATTAACTACATATTTCTAAACTTATCACTCTATATATTTAGATACATATACTGTCAGAGGGCTTCCCCATTGGCTGAGCAGTAAAGAATCTGCCTGTAGTGCAAGACACAGGAGATGCAGGTTCAGTCCCTGGGTTGGGAAGATGCCCTGCAGGAGGGCATTGCAACGGACTCCAGTATTCTTGCTGGAGAATCCCATGGAGAGAGGAGCCAGGCGGTCTGTAGTCCATAGCACATGACTGAAGTGACTGAGCACGCACATACAGCCAGAGCCTCAGTGAAAGCTCAGGAGTTTCTCCTTCTGGTTTCTTCTTCGTTTGTGTTAAAACTATTTAAGTATGGTTTCACTAATAATTTGGCAATTATTAGGTAAATTTGAACAGTCTGGATGGTCAAACTGATTATTTATGTTACAACAAACATTCCAAAGCCTTAGTGATCTGCACTTCTGCACACATTTTTTTTTTAATCTGTGTTTCTAGACAATTATTTACTTAATCCAATGTGGACAGAAATCTTTGTGCATATTTTTAAGGCTGTTTTCATCAAAGCTGCTGTTTCCAACTGAGCCACACACCACCAATGCCAAATGATCAAATTACTCACACAGAAACCATAAATGAAATCCATAGATAATTTGCAGACCTCATTTCAGCCAATGGTTTTAGCTCTTTTTCTCAGCAGATCTCTCCTGAAGCTGCTAACAGGCTGATTGGAATTTTATATCCTCTCCACTCTCTGGTGGAAATGCTAATAAGCAACGAAATAGCTAAAGCCCAGTGCACAGAGGAGGAGGAGGAGAAGGAAGGAGCTGAAAACCCTCCAGCTTCAAAATCGCATCCTGAATAATCAGCAATTGACAGAAGCTCCTCACACGGTGCTTTCTCCACACTCGCGAGCAAACTGGGCTGTGAAACCTCGATGTTACGCATACACTTGTTCCAAAATTGCTCGACAGACTGCATTAGGAGGTTAGATGAAAGCCCGATTTGCCATCACAGCCAGTTAGATTTCTCTGCTAGTATTAGCTATCTTTAAAACATATTTCCATGGCAACTAGTTTAAAAACATATTTGACTGAAGAGGCACTTCCATTATGAGAGCAAGAAAAATCCAAGCGGCCTCTTCTTGTCGGAGCTCTTTTCCACCAGGGGAGCAACTCAGGCCAGCGAGGATGAGAGGAAGGGTATCTTCAGGCTCAGGACTGTGGAGCTTCCAGTCGCCTGGGTCTCACCCTTCCACGTTGCTGGAGGAGTCACTGCTTCTCTCCATGAGGCAAACCTCCTCCTGAGCTTAACCTGCTGAACTTTTCTGAGCCCACTTTTTCTGGTGGACATTTTTCCTTCATGTTTCCTTTGATTTTTCCATGTCTGCACTAGTTTCAAAAGCCAGTCAGAATACAATTGTTTCAGAAGTGAGAGACAAAACTCCATTTGCTTTTTAGAAAAAGAAGAAGAAATACTCAGGGATCTTTATACAAACTGGCCTTTTTGTCACTGCCATGTCTGCTTGGGTTGAGGCTTAATCCAGGGACCCAGGCACCCTGAGTTCTTGACTTTTAATTACGAGAAATCATGAATTTTCTGTCCTGTTGGCTGTGAGGATCAGACCCACAGTGAACCTCTCTCAGGGCCAAGATGAAATGTTAATAATAGTTCTTGGCTAGTTCTTCACCTCTAAGAAACTCAGGGTATTCCCAGCATTCTCTGTAATCTCCCTGGATGTAGATCTAAGTATTACTAATTCTTAGTTTCACATCTTGTGGGGAAGAAACAGCCTATAACCTTTAGCCCAGAGATAGACTCTGTGTAGATTGCAAGACAGACAGAGCCTATAATGTGATGATTTGGCTGTAGCAATAGGGACCACATATTCAAAGGTCTCCCCTCCTGTACCCCGAGATGTTGCAAATCTCCATTTCTTCAGTTTGAGACTTTATCTTCTAAATGAGATGTATTTCTGCAAGCATCAAATTCTTTTTGAATTAAGGCAAGATAGGTATGAAACAATCAATGAGAATCATACTCATCGGGGTCCAAAAATCAGATTTGGGCCTTAACAATTTTTGGCAAGAATATTTCACTGAAAGGGAAGTAGGAGACAGAAAGACCTAGAATTAAAAAGAACAGGGCCAGGTTGAGTCCTTGCATTGCAGGATATCTCAGAAGGGATTCTCTGTTCTGGAAGGTTCTCTCTGTTCTTTCTGCCTCTCCAGGGCCCAGCTTGCACTGGGTTCTCAGTGTGCTCATCTCTGATTGAGGCCATATCGATATGCGGCTGGTGTCCATTTCAGCTAGCTTCATGGTGCATATTGATCACTGTCACAGATCACTCATTCACCAATCTTCATTGATCACTAAATGGCTGGAATTAATAGACTATCCAGTGGAAGGGCTATTCATTTAAGGTGCATAGGCAGAGACAGTGAGTCCTCGGGGAACTTTTATTTCCCACTGTGCAGTGAGTGCCTCATCACTCCCAGTGAGTGTATTTATGTGAGAATGTATACACTTTGGTGTTTGTGTACATAACAACTGAAATGTAGTGTACCCAGGACACTTGCATTAATCCGAACATCAATCTGGAAATTGATGGAGCCACAGTAAAACCTACTTTTGGATTACCTATAAAGAGTTTATTTACTTTATATGCAACATTTCAGGGAGAAGGTGTAAATGGTTATGAGAGGAAAATAGTTTTAAGTAACTTCAAGATTATAATTTCAAACCTTTTCTTTTTTTTCCCAAGCAAGCTATTCCTGTTTGTTTATCAAAACAAGTCTCCTAAGAAAAGTAACTAAACCCATTTGGTTATCTGTTTTCTGGTACTATGTGTCATTGGGTAGTGGGAAATTGAGGCTTCGGCATCCAATTCCAACATCCAACATTTTTCCCCCTGTTATCATCTGTAGAAGCATTGTGCATGCTCAATAGTGTCCAAATCTTTGCGACCACATGCACTGTAGCCTGCTAGGCTCCTCTGTCCGTGGAATTTTCCAGGAAGGAATACTGGAATAGATTGCCATTTCCCCCTCCAAGGTATCTTTTCAACCCAGGGATCGAAATCAGGTCTCCTGCACTGGCAGGCAGATTCTTTACCACTGAGCCATCTAGGAATCCCGTTCACCCCATTCCACCATATAATTCTATGCCAGTCACAAACCCATGTTGTCACCTGTGCTTATGATTCATTGACTATAGATAGGAGGTTACCACAACCCCCTTCTTGACTCTGAGTTCAATTAATTTGCTCAAATGACTCAACAGTGTTCAGTGATTACTGGTTTACTACAAAAGGATGTAGGAAGGAAAGGTGTGACAAACCTAGACAGCATATTTAAAAGCAAAGATATCACTTTGTTGACAAAGGTTCTGGGCTTCAAAATTACTGCAGATGGTGACTGCAGCCATGAAATGAAAAGACGCTTACTCCTTGGAAGGAAAGTTATGACCAACCTAGACAGCATATTAAAGAGCAGAGACATTACTTTGCCAACAAAGGTCCATCTAGTCAAGGCTATGGTTTCTCCAGTGGTCATGTATGAATCTGAGAGTTGGTCCTTAAAGAAGGCTGAGCTCCGAAAAGTTGATGCTTTCAAATTGTGGTGCTAGAGAAGACTCTTGAGAGTCCCAAGGACTGCAAAGAGACAAAACCAGTCAATCCTAAAGGAAATCAACACAATATATTCATTGGAAGGACTGATGCTGAAGCTGAAGCTCCAATACTTTGGCCACCTGATGCAAAGAGATGACTCACTGAAAAAACCCTGATGCTGGGAAAGACTAAAGGCAAAAAGAGAAGAGTGCAGCAGAGGATGAGATGGTTAGATAGCATCACCGACTCAACGGACATGAATCTGAGCAAACTCCAGGAGATGGTGAAGGACAAGGATGCCTGACCTGCTGCAGTTCACAAGGTTGCAAAGAGTTGGACACAACTTAGTGACTGAACAAGAAGAAGTCAGGAATAGCTAGATGGAAGAGATGCAAAGTGCAAGGGGTAGGGAGGCTTCGCGACCTCTCCAAGCAGCCCCTCTGCCCAAGTCTCTACATGTTCACCAATCCTTCCCCATCCTTTGGGTTTTATGGAGGTTTCAATACATATTCATGACTGATTAACTCATTGACTATTGGTGACTGATTCAACTCTCCAGCACTTCTCCCCTCCCAAGAGGTAGAGAGGAGAGTGGGACTGGGACAAGAAATTCTAACCCTCTAATCATGAGGTTGGGTTCTCTGGCAACCCGCCCCATCCTTGGATTAGCTTCAGGGACTTCCAAAAGTCATCTCATTAGTGAAAGAACTTTATCACTCTTATCATAGGAAAGAGTTTTAGGAGCTCTATAACAGAAATAGGATGAAGACCAAATAAATATTTATTATAAATTGCAGTATCACAGAAACCCAGCTTAAGGGTAATCAAAGTCCACTGTGTGGACTGGGAACTGTGAGTATGTGACCTGGGCTGATAGGGAGGGCCTACCAGGAGTTCAGGTACCTGTGTTGTCTCTTCTGGGAAGGGATCCACACCGGGGCAGTGGGGATGGGAAGGGCAGGGACTTGTACCTTTTAGATTTGCTTCTCTGGCAGCCTCTTGGATGTTATCTGAAGGCTAGGGAGAGAGGCATGATAGACAGATACTGAAGAAGTTGCTATTTGCATTCCTGATATTTGCAGTAATGACTCCATCAGGCATCAGGTCTTTGCCTTATCTGATGACTTGTTAGGTGAGAAAATGGGGGCAAGGGTAAGGAGAAGAAGCTTCCTTGATGAGGCACCTGTGTTTCACATCACTGGTGGTTCGGGAGGAAAGAACAAGGGAGCTGCCACTTGGCGGTGGTCAGGACACATTCCCAGAGCAAGGGACTCATATCTGAGTGTCCCAGATCATGGACAATCATGGACAAGGGGCAATGTGGGGCTAGAAAAGGGGCCTGGGAAAACAGAGGAATAAGGATTAAGGATTCAGTCAAATTCAAATATGGCTTATTAGAATTCAAAAAAAGTCTGTTATCTTTTTAAAAAACTTAAAAAATATAAGATAAAAACCCACATTGAACTACAAAAAAGGGATAAAAGTGGCATTATTTATATCCACAATTGATATCGCCACAGAAAAGTTGATCCCTGAAAATAATAAAACTAAATGTATTTTTAAAAACATTTGGAAGTGGTATAATACAGTGAAAGGAGCATATCAGAACCTAATGCCAGTTATTATCTGAATGACTCTGGGCAAGTCGCTCAGTGCAGCAGATGAAACCTGTTTTCCCTCCCATCTGAGCACACACCTTAATAATAATCTGGGCGATTATGTCGCCCAGCCTTTCCACCAGCCCAGAGGGAACATGTGATGGAGCTCTGACAAATGCACCATGGACAGAAGTAATACATGCTGCTTCTAGATCCCATCCACCAGAACTCCTTGTGCCTGGGAAGCTGGCATAAATTTGAACATGTTTGAAACTGATCTAACTCAGAAGGAGCTAGAATAAACCTAATATGGGGTTAGCAATAAAGCCTTTATTAACTGTGTGAACAGTATTTCTGACAGGACCATGCAGAGTATCCAGCAGAAGACTGCAGTTCCCTACTAGGTGGTAGAGGCCAGACCCTGACTGACTACACAGGCCATTCACCAGCCAGGAACATCTGTACTGGATGCTGCAGGAGCCAGAAATTCACTCTTACTACCTTAAACACTACGACTGGGATTTATGTGCTATACCAGTTAGCATCATTTATATTAATTAATCTACCTGAACTTCAATTTCTTATTAATGAAAAATGAAAGAATATTATGTATTTATAGAGTGCTGCACTGTGCTTACTTGTTCAGTTGTGTCCAACTCTTTGTGACCCCATGACTTATAACCTCGTAGGCACCTCTGTCCATGGGGATTCTCCAGGCAAGAATCCTGGAGTGGGTGGTCATGCCTTCCTCCAGGGGATCTTCCCAACCCAGGTATGGAACCGAGGTCTCCCACATTTGCAGGCAGATTCTTCACCATCTGAGCCACCAGGGAAGCCCACGAATACTGTAGTGGGTAGTCTATCCCTTCTCCAGGGGGTCTTCCTGACCCAGGAATCAAACTGGGATCTCCTGCATTGCAGGTGGATTCTTTACCAGCTGAACTACCAGGGAAACCAATTTTAGAGTAGCTATAATTAATTATAGAATTAACTATAGAGGCACACAGAAAGTGCTAAATAAATAGTAGACTATAGTATATAGGCTCTTATTCAGGTTTTCCCTTCATTCAAATCCTTTTCTCATAATTGGTAAGTTAAGCTTATTTTTCATAATGGGACACAAATCATATGATGAAAGTGAAACATAGCTTCAAGCTTAGATGGAAAGAAAGAACAATTTAATGACCTGGTATGGACATCGGCTGTAAGATATGGGACCTTGGGTACCATTCTTAAGTTTCCTGAGCCTTAGCATCCTCATTTGTGAAACAGGTAAAAGAATTCACACCTCACAGGAGATACGTGAAAATAAAATGAGGCAGCAAATGTAAAAGTAGCCCTTACTCTTTGGAGTTCCATAAAAACGCATGGTTTACTATTATAGATTAGCCATTTTAAACTCACAGAGCCCAGCAGGTTTTGTGCAAACATTGTCTTCCCAAACAGTACATGATTTTCCACTGGATTATCAAAGTGGTTGCTTTACATTGTAATGCTTTTCAATTCTGGTGGATACATGTGATTAATATTACCTTTCCATTTTCTTTTATGTTTAAGTTGATGAACCAACAGCAGTAATGTATTTGAAATGTTACATTTTCTTTTTTGTTTTAATGATGGAAAGAGTACATTGCAGCAGTATGTCATGTATGCCCAAATTGAACCTGATGGGTCAGGAAAAAGTAAGATCTTCACTTCTCTCCTGTCATTGAAATCGCCTTTGGAGAGAGATGCATTGGGAGCTGGGGCTTCATTAGAATCAAACACAATCTTGGCAGGTGTCAGTTAAGCAAGCTCTGCACTGAATCTATCATCTACTCTAAACTTCTCGATATATTCTCTTAATTTTATGATTTATAATCTCTGGAAACACCTCATATGAATTTTATTACTGTGAATTGAAGGCTATCAAAAAGTCAAGTTTTCCTGGAAGAGCATTTGGTATGTTCCTCACATTGGCACACCATGTCAGCCATGGAGATGCCTATTTTTCTCTAGATAGAGAGTTAAAATTCTGAATATTTAAAATACGTATGCCTGGATCCTGAAGAAGAAAGCTGAAGTACCTGGTATCTTAAAGGAGATCAAAGACACTATTGAGTGGATGCAGTTTGAGCTGTGTGAAGGTGGTTGGGAGGAAAATACTTTCAGTTCATAGTTCAGCAAAAATATATGGAACTTCAACCAAGTAATCAAAGTGAACACTGCATTAAAGTCATGTTGGTATCATGTGCTTCTGGATATGATGGCATGAGACAGGCACTTCACCTCTGTGTTATTTTAAAAACCCTCAAAACAAAAGCAAACAAAAATATCTAATGATGAGAAAATTGAAGAATATTCTATGAAAATGAGGAATATGCTGCAAAATATCTAACCAGTACTCGCAAAACAATAAATGACATGAAAAACAAAGAAAGCCTGAGAAACTGTCACAGACCTGAGGAGAGCAAGAAAACATGAAAACTTACTGCAATTTGGTATGAGGACCCTTATCTGGATCTTGGAATAGAAAAACATCATTAGTGGGAAAATTAGTGAAATCCAAATAAAGTCTAGAATTTAGTTAAGAGTAATGTGCAACGGTGGTTTCTTAGTTTTGGCAAATATGCTGTGAGAATATAGATTATAACATTAGGGGAAATTAAAAGTGGGAAGAAGTATACAGGAGCTCTCTGTACTACTTTTGAATTTTTTCCTGTAAATCTATTTAAAATAAAATGTTTATTAAATTATATATGTATATAATTTTAATACAGCAACAAAAATCTAAATGTCACTTATAATGAATAAAATTTTATTTTTAAAAGCATTAAAACAAAACTTTAATAAATTGTTGTACCTATATTATTTTAATGAATAGATTATCTATCTATGAGAAATCATCTTTCTAGCATTCTAGAAAGATGATGGTGACAGTATAATTTTCGATCTCTTGAAACAACCACATAAAAACAGATGAAGCAAAATAGTAAATACTATAGATTTATAGCAAAATTTTTAAAAATTGACAAAATTTACAGCAAATCTGATTGACATGGTATCTTCTATGAATGTTGAAATGCCAAGCAGATGGGGATGAACCACCAATAGCCACCAGAACTGTGTGAAACCAGACTCCTTGCAGGAAGAAGCAGAGGGAGCATGAGATGGATCTGAGGAGAGAATCCCAAGAGAGTCAACCAGTGTTCACTGGAAGGTGTGACCAGCTAACGTGAGAAATGCACCTGAATCTGGGAGAGATCATGCCCAATCTACTCGTGGGTGAGTGTAAGGACCCTCAGCAAGGCATAAAGGGCCAGCAGTCAGCATCCTTAAGAACATCCAGGCTCCCCAGACAGAACTACCATAGCTCCTCCATGACAAGGCCACTAAATTAACCAAAAAAATGCTAGAACTGAAATTATAATTGAGCAAAATAAGGGCACAAAGATGAAGAAAAAGAATTTCCAAATAAAAGTCATAAAGGAGAACAGAGCCAGGAAATCTCAGAGAAAACTGCCCTACTTTTTAATACTATATGACAAAAAAGAAAACAGAACAAAACAATAGAAGAGGGTAGTCCATGAAGTGAACATTTGTTCCACAAACCTTTCAAAAAAGATAGAAATATAGATCAATGGAACAAAATAGAAAGCCCAGAGATAAATCCACACACCTATGGACAGCTTATCTTCGACAAAGGAGGCAAGAATATATAGTGGATTAAAGACAATCTCTTTAACAAGTGGTGCTGGGAAAACTGGTCAACCACTTGTAAAAGAATGAAATTAGATCACTTTCTAACACCATACACAAAAATAAACTCAAAATGGATTAAAGATCTAAACGTAAGACAAGAAACTATAAAACTCTTAGAGGAGAACATAGGCAAAACACTCTCTGACATAAATCACAGCAGGATCCTCTATGATCCACCTCCCAGAATACTGGAAATAAAAGCAAAAATAAACAAATGGGATCTAATTAAAATTAAAAGCTTCTGCACAACAAAGGAAACTATAAGCAAGGTGAAAAGACAGCCTTCTGAATGGGAGAAAATAATAGCAAATGAAGCAACTGACAAACAACTAATCTCAAAAATATACAAGCAGCTTATGCAGCTCAACTCCAGAAAAATAAATGACCCAATCAAAAAATGGGCCAAAGAACTAAATAGACATTTCTCCAAAGAAGACATACGAATGGCTAACAAACACATGAAAAGATGCTCAACATCACTCATTATCAGAGAAATGCAAATCAAAACCACAATGAGGTACCATTTCACACCAGTCAGAATGGCTGCGATCCAAAAGTCAACAAGCAATAAATGCTGGAGAGGGTGTGGAGAAAAGGGAACCCTCTTACACTGTTGGTGGGAATGCAAATTAGTACAGCCACTATGGAGAACAGTGTGGAGATTCCTTAAAAAATTGCAAATAGAACTGCCTTATGATCCAGCGATCCCACTGCTGGGCATACACACCAAGGAAACCAGAATTGAAAGAGACACGTGTACCCCAATGTTCATTGCGGCACTGTTTATAATAGCCAGGACATGGAAGCAACCTAGATGTCCATCAGCAGATGAATGGATAAGAAAGCTGTGGTACATATACACAATGGAGTATTACTCAGCTATTAAAAAGAATACATTTGAATCAGTTCTAATGAGGTGGATGACGCTGGAGCCGATTATACAGAGTGAAGTAAGCCAGAAAGAAAAACACCAATACAGTATACTTACACATATATATGGAATTTAGAAAGATGGTAATGATAAACCTGTATGCAAGACAGCAAAAGAGACACAGATGTATAGAACGGCCTTTTGGACTCTGTGGGAGAGGGAGAGGGTGGGATGGGTTGGCAGAGTGGCAGTGTAACATGTATGATATCATAAGTGAAATGAATCGCCAGTCCAGGTTTGATGCAGGATGCAGGATGCTTGGGACTGATGCACGGGGATAATCCAGAAAGAAGGTGTGGGGCAGGAGGGGGGAGGTGGGGGTCGGGATTGGGAGTTCATGTACACTCATGGCTGATTCATGTCAATGTATAGCAAAACGAATACAGTATTGTAAAGCAAAACAAACTAAAAAATAAAAATTAATTTAAAAAAAGTTCAAAAAATTATTTTCTTGAAAGTAGTCAACATAAAACAATTAAGCAAAATAAAACAGGCAAAGCTATGTTGGATCAAAAATAAGGAGCAAAATATCATATAGACATACAGACATTTCAAAAAGTCATGCTGACTAAACACAATCTGTACCTACTATTTCAAAACAAGGTAATAAACCTTGAATAATTGACATCAAAGAATACCTTAAACCAAAATTATATAATTTATGAAATGAAGAGACAGAACCCAGTAAAGAATTAGAAATTATTTAAAAAAAAGGTTATTTCAGACTATTAGACTAAAAGTCATACCAGACCACTGGAAGTGACACAGATTTAAAATAACGTCCTAAGAGAACCAGAAGATGAAGAGAAGGAAACATTCAAAAATCATAAAAGAAATGAAAAGATAAAAAGATTCAAGAGAAAGTGACAAGTATTGATGATAAACAAACAAATCCAAACAATAGAAATCCCTGAAGAAGAAGATGAAACAAGAAAATATAACAGGATGAAAGAATATAAACTATCTTTATTTTTGATAGTAATGACTGAAGCTAGACTAGGTGATAGAATGATGGCTCCCACAATTGTTCACCTTGTAATTCACCTTGTAATTCCTATGAATGTGTTGTCTTTCTGTGGTTAAAGGGACTTTGCCGTTGTCATTAAGTCAAGGATACTGAGGTAGACAGATGAGCTGGCAATGAGTGGGAATATGCTGGAAAGGTAGAATGCTATTGTCAAATATAAAATACCTGAAATTAGGATTATGGAGAATTGCAATCATTGGTACAGACATTCTCAACCAGAGTTCCCTGAGAGAATTAAGCTTTTATGCCCAATGTATCTAAAATATGTAAAGAATTAACTTCACTGCTATGAATTTAGAATGGTATTAGTTACATACCATCTTTGAGAGATTTGAGAAAATATTCATTTAAATCACCTACAGCACTCTATGGATCAGACAAAGAGCCTCTTCTGAGAAAAACTAGAGGGTCTATCCATGGGAATAACTGAAATAGAAATATTTCAATAGAATAGAAAACAAGATCATTTTTTAAAGTTCAAGGAACAGAGAAACCAAGATATGATATGATCATCTGTGAGGATACTGAATTCATAAGGTTAAGATAAGAATAGTATTGAAGTTGAAATTCCTGAAAAAGAGTGACCTGGGAGTGGGAGATATAATCTCAAGATGGAAATAGAAAAGCAGGCTTTCAGGGAAGAGCAAGGAGAAAGAGAAGTCAGCAATGAGGACAATGAGGAGGTCTGGCCACTTCCTCTTCAAGTCCAGAGGCATAACAGCTATGAAAGGGGCAACAGCCCCACTGAGGGGCTGCAGGAAAGCAGTGTCCTCAGGAGAGAGTCAGTCCTTCAGCCAGAGGGTGAAAAGCATTCAGAAGATAGCTGGAGGACAGATCATGTTGTTGATTGCTGCTGTTGTTCAGCCACTAAGTTGTGTGAACAACACACAATGGGTTGCTGTTTGTAACCCCATGGATTGCAGCACACTAGGCTTTCTTGTCCTTCACTATCTCCCAGGGTGAGCTCAAATTCATGTCCACTGAGTCAGTGGTGCTATCTAAACATCTCATCCTTGGCTGTCCTCTTCTCCTTTTGCCTTCAATCTTTCCCAGCATCACGGTCTTTTTCAATGAGTCAGCTCTTCGCATTAGTTGGCCCAAGTATTATTGCCAATAACAGACCCTAATTTCCAGAGAGCACAATGGAAGGGATCAAGAACTGAGGAGGAAAGCTGGAAGGAAACAGAATAAAGCATGTACAGAGCCTGCGGGTTTCTTGTTTGGGAGATGATGTTTTGACCTGTGGTTTGGGGCTACGGTGGCTGACAGAGGGATAAAGGGCATAATAAAATTACTTATTATGCAGGTTCACTGGAAACAGTGCTGGTGAGTGTTGTGAAGGAAGGAGAGGTGAGTTTCAAGGATTCCTTGATTTGGAGAAGGTCTCGATCAGGTATGGTTTTAGATCTAGTGTCACTAACCTATGTGATTAACTAAACTTTGGAGGCTCATGCACCTTTTCAAGAAACTTGTGAAATGACAGATTTTTCTCAAAAAAAAAAAAAAAATCAGATAAACTCAAAAGGTGAAAATAGTTTTAAGGGAGAGTTTTCAGCGCTAAATACACCCACATGTCTGTCTCAGCCACTCCCAGCTTGGACCCATGAATTCAAGATGAGAAGATATGATTTAGATTGTGTTTTTTTGTTTCTGTGACAACATGATTAAATGACATATGCTAAATTTAAAGGGGACTAATTTTTTATCCTTCCTGGGAAGTTTATTTGCATTTGAACACAGACAAGCTGAAGAGAAAACTTAATCCACAGGCACTATTTGGGGACAGGGAGAGAGCTAGACTGATAGATAAAGAGGGGCCCTTAAAATTCACCATCACTCACACCAAGGCATAGATAGCATCATCACTTAAGAAAAACCCAACTGTGTGTGTGATGGTGGGGGAGTGCTTTAAAGGAACTGTACAAAGTAGCAGAAACAAATACGGGTCCTGACCTCAAAAAAATGGAAAACTTCAGCCCCTAGTTTCAGCCTGAATATGTGCCTTCTCATCTCACCTCTGCTTCCAACTCTCCATGAGGATCGTGGGTCAATCATTTAAATTCTCTGTATTTTAGTTTCAGCACCTGTAAAGTAGGAATCATAGCATCTGCCTACAGAGAATTCAAGCTCTTCTCGTGGCTCGGATGGTAGAGTCTGCCTTCAATGCAAGAGACCTAGGTTCAATCCCTGGGTCGGGAAGATCCCCTGGAGAAGGAATTGGCAACTTGCTCCAGTATTCTTGCCAGGGAAATCCCATGGACAGAGGAACCTGGCGAGCTACAGTCCATGGAGTCACAAAGAGTCAGACACAACTGAAAGACTAACACTAACCTGGGAGATGTTGCTATTAATTCCAATCAGGGTGGTCTGTACACCTGTCTTCTTTTCTTTCCCAAAGTCCTTGGCTAAGAACAAGAGCAAAGAGAGCAAAGCAAAGACGTGTGATGGAAAAGGAGTCACAGGAAGTCACTGGCCCTCTGACCCACCGTCATCTCAGTGGAGGAGATGAGGAATGAGCTCCTTTCCCCTGGGTCTTGCTTTATCTGACCTGAGACTTCAGACGATCTACTCTTCTTGGCAGCTAAAGCCAGGAAAATCAGTTCTCATATTTTAAAGGCCAGCGTTCATGAAGCAATTTGTGGAATGAAATGCTACATAAAAATAAGAAATGGGGTAGTTTCTGGAAAGGGAGGAAGCTAGGGTCAGAAATCTTGGAAAATGCTAGCTTCTATTTCATCAAAGCAACACACACATATACACAATGTTAGCCCTTCAGTCATGTCCGACTCTTTGCAGCCCCATGGACTGTAGCTCACCAGGTTCTTCTGTCCATGGAATTTTCCAGGCAAGAATACTGGAGTGGGTAGCCATTCCCTTCTTCAGGGAATCTTCCCAACCCAGGGATTGAACCCATGCCTCCAACATTACTGATGGCAGGTTGTTTACCATCTGAGCCACCAGAGTAACCCTAATCAAAGTAAACTGGAGTTCTATATTTTAAGAGTTACTTGCACCCTTCAGAAATCACACAAAAAAGTTTCCAAATGGTTTTCCTAAAGCAGAATCTGCAGTTTATTCAGGCCTTCAATGAATAATTTGGGTTATTTGAATTAACAATTAAAATATCTGCTCTCACTAATTTTCCTCTTTTAATATTAAATCAAGTCATAGTTTAACATCATAGAGTCCAAACAGCTAAAGATTTCAAACTTCATTGGAAATCTCACCTAATTTTTAAATGACATGATTGATAGTTATTTTCTAATGTGGAGAAATATAATTTGCATTTCTTCTTCGGTGTCAAGGTTGGAGAGTCCTTTTATTTGTCAGAATGATAAACTTTGCATGCAAAAGGTTACAAAGGAAGAAGCAAATTGGTAGATTGACATTTTCTTCTAATTTAACACAAACATAATTACAGGTATAAAAATCTGAAATGGAAATAAATTAGAATTATGCTCCTGCCATTTTGGATTGTGTTTTGAGCTAAAAAGAAGAGAATCCATTGACTTGAAAGGGGGATGATATAATTGGGTATGAAGACCAATAAATGAAGAAAAAAGCTTTGGACTTAACTGTGCATATTTTCACTCACCTACCTAGTTACAAACTTTCTGACTTTTGCATTCTAGTTGAACTGACAATAATAAACACAACAAACCAAACCATTTGTCTTCCTCATTCTGAGTTCTCTTCTTTAATTGGATTTATTTGTTTTTCAAAAGACCCATACTTCACATAGATGGAGCTCATTGGCCTTTAGCACCAACAATCTGTCATGTAGATTCCAGATCAGCCTAGGAAATTTGTCATAGAAGGCACAAGGGGATTGTTGCTGAATCTGGGCCTCTCCCTAGGAGGGCAGGATTTTTATTTCAAGATCAGAGACCCTTAATTTCCTCAACTCATATTTTCTAAAAGCCAGGAAACTCAATATTCAGGAAAGAAAAAATTCTAAATTATAAATGGAATACGCTGATGAACTAGGTACACTATCCTCATGTTAGAGCTTGAAGTTCTTTAAAAAGTTAACAGTGAGCTAGTAAATGTTAGAGCTGAGATTCTAACCTAGGTGTGCTGCACTTGAATAATCAGTTAAGACAATCTATCTATCTGATATCTATTATTCAGCTTTGGTGTCAACCATATATTTATACATCATTATACAAACCATCTATATTATACACACATACCATGTGGGTTTTTTTTTACATCATATATATTTTTATATTATGCAGTCATATGCATAACCAAGTGAAAATGAAAGTCACTCAGCTGTGTCCGACTCTTTGCGACCCCATGGACTATACAGTCCATGGAATTCTCCAGGCCGGAATACTGGAGTGGGTAACCTTTCCTTTCTCCAGGGGATCTTCCCAACCCAGGGATTGAACCTAGGTCTCCCGCACTGCAGGTGGATTACCAGCTGAGCCACAAGGGAAGCAGGCATAATCAAAGTGAACCTTAAAATTTAGCAATAACAACAAAAATGACATGAGTTGCAATGTTAAAATTATTCAACATTAGCTAACCAGATTTGAAACCTGCTATACAATTTTACCTTACTGTGGCATTTTCCTGAGCACTATTTGACTCTACTTTGTACATGATTTGGGGCTGAACACAGCAGGAAGACGGGCAGACTGGGGACAGAGTCAAGGCTGGTGGGACTGGGAAGAGCAGGTGAAGCAGAGCTGCTCTTGGGAGCACAGAGCCCTCCTCCCCGTGCCCTCAGGTTCCAGCTCCCATGAACAGGGAGGCGTCATGGCTGGAGGGAGGAAGTGTGATTAATATCCTGGCGTACACCTTGACACCTCGTTTAGCTGAATCAACTCTAGTCAATTTGGGACTTTCCCTGAAGATTGAATCGTTTTCCTATTAAATGCCCAGGCTCTGTAGAAACTGCTTGGTTTCCCAGCAATAATTTGCATGTACCAGTCCCTGCAGACAGTGTGCAAGGAGGAGAGAGCTCTGTAGGCACATCACAGGGCCTCCTTGCTGCCTGACACCCCACTGAGGTAGCTGATCTGGGGCAGCAGTGACCTGTGTCTATGTCTGGCCTTGCCCGCAAAGAGAGAATAAAAACATACCTCCCTCCTGTAACGTCAGGATAATCTTCAGACCCTGGAGTCAGGCTGGCTGGACTCAGATCCCAGCTCTGCCAAGTGACTGTGTGACTTGGAGCAGATTATAAAACACTTTGTCTCAACTTCCTTAACTGTAAAACAGTGAGAAAAAATAATAGAGCCTGCTTCTGAACTTGTTATGGGGATTAAATAAAACAACACATGTAAAGCTCTTGGAAGAGTGCCTAACACACAATAAGCCCTCAAGATATGCCAGCTATTAATTTATGCAAACTTTAGAGAATATCCCCTCTAAAAGTCATAATATCCTACCCTTCAGTAGCATGGAGAATCTCATATTCTTTCAGCAAACTCCAGATGCTATTTTCCAAAAAAAATCTTGGCAAAATCCTAGTATCATTTGTCAAACAAAATACTTGTTACCTCTTAAAATATTTATTTTCTGTTGGAATTACCAGAATGAAGAGAAGTAAAAAAAATGGCTTGCTATATTACCTATGCTGCCATGGTAGGAGTGACATAACTTGATTATAAAAGTCACATACACAAGAGTTTGGCTATACAAGTCAGCTTTTAAAAAAGTTATCCTCCCATGTATCATTTCTCACTATATCACCCTCCTTTCAATCATCATATCATTTTGTTGTTGTTGTTTTGTTTTTTGCCATGCCACATAGCTTGCAGGATCTTAGTTCCCTGACTAGGGATTGAATCCAGGCCCTGGCAGTGAAAGCTCCAAGTCCTAACCACTGGACTACCAGGGAATTCCCTGAATCATAGTATATTTTGAGCTTCTACAAAATACAGTTGTATTCAAAGGACATGCAATTGAGCTGAGTAGGGAAAGCATGGATGAGTGACAAGCTAAATAATAAAACGAGACAACAGTCCAACAGATGTTAGATTCCGAGAAACACTGAGTGAGCATCTATCTGCAAGGCCCACTTTATGAAACTCTGGGGACCCAATATAAAGAATATGAACAGCAGAATCTATGGCCAAGAACTCAGTCTGGTAGAGGGTAAACATATAGTATATGAGTACTTCTAATTCAAGAGATACTCTGGTAAGTGCTAAAATTAAAAAAAAATTGTTAAATGTTAAATCAGAGTAGAAAGACTCTTACTTGAGGACATGGGAAGCATGTATGGATGAGAGAGAGGTTTGCAGAAGAGGAAAGAGTGTAAATAGGGATGTGCAAACAGGGTTATCCAGGGCAGGTCTGGACTCTTCAGTGAGAGAAGGGCGTGGGGTGAAATGACGTTAAAGATGGATTCAGCCGATGTATAAGCAGCTTTATGTAGAGGGCTGAGGAGTGACTTGATTCAATCATCGAAGGTTTTTAAAAATAACATAATCAGAATGTCTGTGGGAGAATAACAAACACGAGGTGTAGCAAAGATCAAAATATGAGAGTATTTGAGACCTTTCAGCCTTAGGCTGAACCTCCTTATGACCCAGGCTTCTATCACTCTAAGCTCCAAATTGGTTAATTCCTGCCCTGCCTTCATTTCAGGGCTCTTGTGAGCATGCACTCAGAATGAAATATGGTTTGAACTGTGGTGTTGGAGAAGACTCTTGAGAGTCCCTTGGACTGCAAGGAGATCCAACCAGTCCATTCTGAAGGAGATGGGCCCTGGAATTTCTTTGGAAGGAATGATGCTAAAGCTGAAGCTCCAGTACTTTGGCCACCTCCTGCGAAGAGTTGACTCATTGGAAAGGACTCTGATGCTGGGAGGGATTGGGGGCAGGAGGAGAAGGGGATGTCCGAGGATGAGATGGCTGGATGGCGTCACTGACTCCATGGGCGTGGGTCTGAGTGAACTCCGGGAGTTGGTAAACCTCCTTATGACCCAGGCTTCTATCACTCTAAGCTCCAAATTGGTTAATTCCTGCCCTGCCTTCATTTCAGGGCTCTTGTGAGCATGCACTCAGAATGAAATATGGTTTGAACTGTGGTGTTGGAGAAGACTCTTGAGAGTCCCTTGGACTGCAAGGAGATCCAACCAGTCCATTCTGAAGGAGATGGGCCCTGGAATTTCTTTGGAAGGAATGATGCTAAAGCTGAAGCTCCAGTACTTAGGCCACCTCCTGCGAAGAGTTGACTCATTGGAAAGGACTCTGATGCTGGGAGGGATTGGGGGCAGGAGGAGAAGGGGATGTCCGAGGATGAGATGGCTGGATGGCGTCACTGACTCCATGGGCGTGGGTCTGAGTGAACTCCGGGAGTTGGTGATGGAGAGGGAGGCCTGGCATGCTGCGATTCATGGGGTCGCAGAGTCGGACAGGACTGAGCGACTGAACTGAACTGACTAGGGTCACTGGCGGTGGTGGGAGAGAATGCAGACCTTAGGACCTCTATTTATTGAGTCCACAGAAGCAGTGAGAACCTGTGCTGAGCAAAGCAGAATCACACAGGACATTAAAGGATTGGACTAGTTTTTTTTTTTTTTCCCCTCCAGTTCCCAGATAATTTATTCATTCATTGGGTTTTCTGTTGGAAGGTATTAACATCATCTCAAGAATAGCACTTTTGTAGGACCTCCCTGGTGGTCCCTGGTTAGAACTCTGTACTTCCACTGCAGGGGACATAGATTCCATTCCAGTTTAGGGAATTAAGAAGACCCTGAAAGGCACACAGCATAGCCAAAAAAAAAAAAATATGCATTTTTCTATCACTTTTCACCGCTTTCTTATATATTTGGGAGTAACCATGGTATGACAAGCAGACACCATTTAAGTAGTTCTATGCTTCATTTCCCTCACATTGCATTTCCATTAAAAATCAGATAAAGTGTTTTTTTAATCAACTAAAAATGAGAATGAATATAATTAAATCTTATATTGTATACCATAGTATTGAAAATTTTAATTCTGAAATTCTCTATAAAATATGTATCTATTTATCTTAATCTTTGATGCATTCTACGTTTTTATAGTGCGTACACTGTGGACCCTATTTCTCTGGATTCCCTTTCTATCAATTGACCATTGTCTTCTTCCTATTAGGATGCACGGAAGTCTTTCAACACCTCCATTCTTTCCTCTGTCCTCTTACAAATGCTAGCTGCTGCCACAGCCTGTATTAATGGTCCTTCAGAGGGGAATCCATCTCTGCTGGCAGGCTCTGGAGCTCACGCACAATGCTGGTTTGTGCTTCTCGCATATGCTAACAAACACGCTCTTTCTTCCCAGTGGATGTCACAGAATAATACATCTCTTAAGCCGAAATAGGAAGCTGGCTTTACAAGCTGAGGCTGTAGATTTCCAGGTATGTTTCCTTTATAGTGATACTATTCCTGTTCCAAAAGGCTGGGGCTTGCCTTGCATCACCTGACTGATTGTAGACAGTTCTATAAACTCTAGTCTCAGGCAGCCCATCTCAGAGCTTCTGAGTGTCCTGTAAGGAACAGCTAAGGATTTCTTCCACATTTTGGCAGGAAAAGATACACTCAGGACTTATTTTCTCTTGAAAATATGTAAAACTAAAAGATTCTTCAGCCTCGTGACAACAATCTCAACAAAGGCATTATGGTTTTTTAAATGAAGAGTTTGAAAATATTAATACATGTCATCAGCTGAGGCACAGTCCTCATTTTCCATCCAGAATGTTACTTTATCACAAATCATGTAAACTGGCAGCTGATTGTGAATACTTTACCGCTTTGATCACTGTGCGAGTTGACAGCTGATCCCTGTATGATCTCCTGAGGTGTGGGGAACAGGAAGTCCTGCATACAAACTTCCATGCAATTTGTATCCTACCCTCAACCCCACTCATTCCTGGGCCTTTCCTTTATCCAGCCATTTACTCTTATCTGTCTGCACAGCAAACCCTGTCACAGATAAGGATATAGGCCTGAGCACACACAGAAGCAAGTCAGCAGTGATACCTTTCTAGAGGTTATGAAAAGTGCTCCATGGAGTCTGCTCCCCACCCCAGTCCCTTCTATCTGCAGGAAATAAAAAAGTATTGAGCCAGAAGAGATAAAATTTTCTAAGTTACAGTCCAAATCTTATGTTGGCAAAGTTTTCTATATCTCTGTACTCTGTCACTCCCCCTACTTGTTTGGTAGAGGGACAAAGAAGTGTGTATGTATTTGGAATACATTATGCTACTGAGGACCAAACAATACTTCTTCGTCGATATCAAATACAAAACTCCTCTTTCCTGTTTTCCAAAACTGATCATGATATGTTCTCATGAAACTTCTAATGGTCTTTAGTAATTGCTCCCACTCTCTATTTTCATGATTCAAGTGCAGTATTAATATTCCTAGCCACTACAAATCAGTTTCTGACTGATGAAGAACAAATGAAGTCAAAATATTCCCAGTTTTTGAGAACCTTCTATAGAAGATTCTATTTTCAGCGGGAGCCTCCTGACCATACCCGTCAGTATGTCCTTTCTCCCGATTAAAACTCTGCTTGTCCTCTCAGACTTATTTCAAGCCTCATTTACTCCAAAAAGACTTCATTAAAAATGCTTCATCCCACAGAGATTATATTATTTTCTGAAAATGTGTTACATACCACTTGGATCACCATTTGGGGCCTAACTCAATACAGCCTAATAGAGGGACTTAAGTTGGCAAATACTTGTCTTTGTACCAAGATGGTAACTTCCCCTGAGGAAGAATTGACTTATTTTTTTAATGTCCCAGTGAGTCAAGAACACTTATCTTCATAGACATAGGAGATGGGAGAGAAAAGACAACTAATTGTCCCCACGATATCCCTTCTACCCTTCTTTAGTAATAGAACCCTAGTGTGTTGGCTGGTAGACTATACTTCCTAACTGTCCTTTCTTCTAGCTACAAACTGTAATTAAATTCTGTCCAATAGACATAAATGATGTGTAGCTAATAACAGCTCCTTAAGATAAGTCCTCATCTTTATCTCCAGAATCTGTGAATGATACCTTATTTGGAAAAAGAGTCTTTACAGCTGTAATTAAGACTCTTGTGATGGAGAGATTATCCAGGATTATCTGAGGGAGCCCTAAATCCAGTCATTGGAAGTGAAAGTGAAGTCACTCAGTCATGTCCGACTTTTTGCGACCCCGTGGACTGCAGGCCACCAGGCTCCTCTGTCCATGGGATTCTCCAGGCAAGAATACTGGAGTGGGGTGCCATTTCCTTCTCCAGGGGATCTTCCTGAGCCAGGGATTGAACCCAGGTCTCCTGCATTGCAGTCAGAGGCTTTAACCTCTGAGCCACCAGGGAAGCCCTAATCCTGTCATTAGTGTCCTTATAAGAGAGAAGCAGAGGAAGATTTAACACACGTAAAAGGAAGGTAATAGGACAACCTTCAGAGAAGGTAATGCACCCCACTCCAGTACTCTTGCCTGGAGAATCCCAGGGACGAGGGAGCCTGGTGGGCTGCCGTCTATGGGTGGCACAGAGTTGGACACGACTGAAGCGACTTAGCAGCAGCAGCAGCATGACAACCTTTTGTTGACAAACCTTTGCTGGTACTGAAGACAGCAGAAGACAGAAACAGAGACAGGATTACCCAGAGATAGAAGACCATTTGGTTTAATAATGTGATCCAGGTAACATATACAAGAGACCCACAAGGTTTTTGATAATATTATACCACGAGAAAGACTGTCATCTTGAAAGGGAAAGAGATAGAATAAAATGTAAGAATGGTTGGATGATTCCTAAAAATTCTACAGAGAGGAAAAAAGACTGAGGAAAACTAGTCATCTTGAAGCATATATTATACTTCAAGAAAACGAGAGAATGACTCATAACAGAGGCACAGATGCAGACGTAGATCTTCTCACTAGAAATAATCTCTTCTCTCTCAAATCCTCTTGCAGATTTTGTTACTTGCTATATTGTTGGTGTGATGTCATTGCTGACCTTATCTATTCCAAAGAATATAAGCATATAAAAGGCAGGATCTATTGACTGTTTGCTGTATCTTTATTGTATTTACCACAGTGCTATAAACAACGTAGACAGTCAAAATTTATATATATCAAATGTATAGTGTTTCTTACTTCTGGATTACAGAGACAATGTCTTGCTAATTCCCCCCAAAATACATGTTACTTCATGTGTTTTTCCTAAAGAAATTAAGAAAGTTTCAACTTGTTGATTCAAGATGGCACTGCAGGCAAAGGTCAAGATGGACTGAGAGCCATGTCTTAAAAGTGCTGATGCAGGGTTAGAATTATCAAGTATACCATCTTCTTACTGAACCCTGAAAAAAATCTGAAGTTTCAAGTAGTTATAAAAATCCTTCTCACTGAGAGAAAGGATTCTTTTTTGTAATGCCTTAAAAGGTTTACTGAGAAGAATAAAGTTAAATATAACCACAACTAAACTTAAGTGTGGTTTGGCAATGCACACGCAGAAATAGCACTAAATCAACAATGGAATAACATCACTGCTGACTCTTATGAATGCTGACAAAGGCAGCAGCTGACAGTGAATATTAGAACTGATGTCAGCAGAAGATGCTGAACTTTTAAGCCCGAAGCCATCACAGGTGAGATGGCTGTATGCTGGAAGCGTATTCCTTTAGAGGAAACATTTCGTTCAATGCTTCCAAATCTCAGTTCACCCAGGTCATTCCAGGATAATCAAGGTGTCATTTGCCATGAAATTGAAAAGAAACACTGCTACGTACAGAACAATGAGGAACAAATCATGAGGTGCTTCCTAGGTAACAGGAGAGCGTGTACTGAAGACCATGAGCTCAAGTAAAGCAGTTTGGGGAGGGTCTTAGAAATTGTGTGTGTGCACGCTCAGTGGCTCAATTGTGTCTGACTCTTTGCCACTCCATGGACTATAGCCCACCAGATGCTTCTATCCGTAGGATTTTCCAGGCAAGAATACTGGAGTGGGTTGCCATTTCCTACTTCAAGGGATCATCCTGACCCAGGGATTGAACCCTTGTCTTCTGCATCTCCTTTGTTGGCCAGGGGGATTCTTTATCACTAGCGCCATGTGGAAAGGAAATGCCAACCCACTCCACTATTCTTGCCTGAAAAATCCCAAGGACAGAGGAGCCTTGAGGGCTACAATCCATAGGCTTGCAAAGAATCAGACACAACTGAACCACTGAGCATGCATGCACTTAGAAATTAGTTCAGCACCACCAAATTGTGGTTTATCTTCACAAGTAATCTTCAAGACAGTGACTCTTGTCCCTACCTTATAAATGAGAAGTTCAAGCCTCAGAGATTAAGTAAGTTGCCTTAAGTAATTGTTTAATTAGACACAGATAAGCCTTCAAATCATTTGTCTGTATGGTTCAGTCATGTTAGTAACATCCTATTAGAGCTTTTGTGCCTCACCCACTTTCAGCGTGTTTTCCAGTTTGGGGCCTGTGATTCTAATGACAAAGAATAAAGAGAGCACCTTCATATTTAACTAAAATTTTCCATTTATAATGTAGTATTTAAGACCACTATTTTAATCAATTATAACTTCTGACAATAAGTTAAGCTTTATTCCCTCTTTGCTTTACATATTTCCTTTCTTACATTCTTTCTTGCTTTCTTTCCCTCCTTCCCCTCTCTCTCTCTCTTTCTTTCTCCCCCCTCTTCTCTGTTTCTTGTAACTTTTTCATTAACAGATATTCCAAGAGACCTTACAAATAACTGCTTTTATAGATGAAACAAAGAGCCATTATTTATTCTCAATTAATAGTTGAATTGTACCAATAACAAGGTTTTGGCACTTTTCTCACAGAGAAAAGCTATGCTGGGTATGGTAACCCTTTACATCAGGCATTCTGTTTCTTGAAATATCAGATTAGCCACAGATGATATTCTAAATATCATCTGTGACCAACATCTTCCTTGACTTATTTCTCCATTTCACCAAAAACTGTTGTCTGTTTCTTAAAATGCATTCTTTTCTTGACCTCTACCTGGTTCTTTGCTAAATCTACCATTGGAAGCACCCCTTGTTTATCTAAGTTCTAAATGTGGTAGTTCTCAGAACTTGGTCCTTGACACTTTTCTTTATATAAAATAGAGGAAGAGGATCTCATTTTACTTCTAATACTTAAATTATTATGCCATGTATAGCATATATTCCTAAATTTTATTCCTAAGGTAGCCTTTCTTTTAGACACTACTTCTCATTCTATGTTTCCTCATAGACGTCCCACATATAATCTAATTTAATCTATCTGGATCTAAATTTTTGAGATTTTTTTATCCCCAAATATGCTTCAATTCCACAGTTTCTTGCAAGTGTTCCTGACAGCAGTCTAGCTCTCACACCCACCCGACCCCTATATTTGATCAAGCACCAAGCTCCCAATTTATGAACACTTAGAAAACAGTCAGAGGTGATTTTTCTCACTTAAAATACCTGGAGGTAGGCACTGTTGGCATTGGATCAATGGCTTAATAATATCAGGACCAGCATTCTTTCATATTGCTATTTCATTGCTGAAAGATGGCTACTTCTGTTCTAGGCCTTACACACCCTCTAAGGCAGGAATAAGAGGGAAAGACATAACTACTCTCTCTGCAACTTTTATCAGGAACACAAATGCTTTCCTAGAACCTTTGCAGTATTCTGCTCATGTTCCCCCATCCAGAACTGACTGTGGCCCTTGTCTCTCTCACAGCTAAGAGGGAGCTACATGTAAGAAGCAAAGGAGAAGGTGATGAGAAAGTGATGGGGCAATGCCAGGTTTGCACTGAAAGAAGGTCTGTTGGATTTTCTTTCGCAAAGGTCTGGTCCTACGTATCTTTCAGGTGTGCAGGATATTCTCTGCTTGCCCTCTGAATCAACCCTCTGCCCTTGTCATCCTGCTCTCTGCCCTGGGAGTCTGGCCATGGGGGCTTGCGGGGGTAGAGACAGGGGAAGCCACAGAATTCCCAGAGTGATCAGAGAAAGAGGTCTGCCTGGGCTCCGTCCACGCCAGACCGGGGCTAACATCAGTGCTTTTCTCCGCTCCAGTTTTTGCCAGACGGCCCAGGCCTATAGCTGAGCTCTCTTTTGACTTTGATAACTACATTTTCCCCTTGCCCCTCAGGCCATGGGATGGTGAGGGCGCACCCTGCCCTGCCCCTGTCTCCGGCTCTGCAGTGAGGACCATCAGAAGTCTGTTTCTCTGACCAGCACTGCTCCTTTGTAAACAGCCTCTTCACTCAGCCTTCTCCAATCACCCCTTCTGAGTGAGCCATCTGTTTCCTGCTCAATATAGTAATCAACACTGTAACCTCATATTATTCTTATTATTAATGACAATACCACACCCCATACAGAATGAAATGAAAGCTGGCTGGATGTGGGCGTTGAAACGGGAGACTCACACAAGGCCCTGCTGTTCAGAAATGTGGTGCTAGCAAGGCCATGGATTGAAAAAAAAAGCCTTTGAAATTCCCCTTCCTTCCACCAAATTCTTTGTGACCACTGAATGGACAGAAAATACATCCTCCCAGTAATTTATCTTTAACTTAAAACATTAACTATCAATTTTTCTTATGCACCACCCCAGACTGTCAGAGGACTCGTGCGCAGGAGAAGGAAAGCAAGGGATTTAGCACCATGTGGGGTCAAAGGTGCAGCTGGACACTGGCTGTAGGATATCATCCTAAGGAATGGAGCAAATAAACCTCTCAAATGTGTGTACACAGAGGAAAGGGCTTTCCTTCCACTCCTCAGGAGTTATATAGTATTCCTTTTGGAAACTCAAGATTTTAAAAATTTCCCCAAGCTTTTATGACACTCCTTTCTACTCTTCTCTGCAAATTAGTTGACCCTGAAATTACTTGACTGTATGTGTGGGGTTTTGTCTGGCATCTCTATTCTGTCATGGGTCTGCCAGTGGGTTTATCTCCATATTATGGCTTCTTTCTTCTTCACATCCTTTAATGGTTAAAAGGAGGTTTGCTCCTTGTGTTCCAGATTTGAATGTGCTAGAAACAGAGGAGGCCAGGGATCCTGATCAATTTGTATATGACTTTTCCTACCCATCTATTACTGCCGGCTATTAATTAGATCTAGATTTTATGTTTTCTCCCCACCTTCATGTTTTGCGTGTTATTATTAATGCCCATATTTAAAAGTAAAATATAGCAGGTACACATCTGGACTTCAATGCCTCATCCTCTGGTTACTATGCACCAGCCCCTCCCTATTTGCTAAGTGCTCCCCCTTCCCAAGCCAAAGTTTTCAATTTTAATGTAAAAGTCTGGGTCTTTATGACTACTCTAGATGTAACAGTATCTAGGGTTTTTTTGGGGGGGGGAGACAGGAATAAGATAGTTTGTCGAGAATCATATAAATGCTGTGATAAGAATTTTAAAAGCACAATTATTATGAAAATATTTTCATAGGTTTCTCTGCCCAGGAATAAATAAGTTATCTTTCCTTAAGGCATTTATTAATATGCTGATGAAAATTTCTGGATACAGTACTGACAGTCACAATAATGAAATCCATGAGACTAATTATACTGTTACCCTCCTGCAGTATCTTAGATTTAATTTAAATGACTCACAGCCACAAAAGTATAAACTTATTGCATTGGGATGGTAAAGTATAGTTTTTTAAAGTGGAAAGGACTTTATAAAGGAAGTTTGAACATTGTTTATAGATAAAGCAGGGTTATCCTTCAATATCTGTATTCTACTATCAGGGAAGCCTTTTTTTTATCTTATAACTTTGCTTATGATTTATTTGCCATCAAGCATGACAGATAAAGGAATGCTAGAACTTTGTGGAGCTAAAGAAATGGTCAAGTACATCTAATCAACTCTCTTATTTTATGACGAGGAAGAGAAGACAGAGGTCAATTGCTTGACTCAGGTCATGCAATTTGCTGAGACAAAAGCCTAAGACAAGGATTTCTCCGGCTATACAGTGGTTACAACACCAAGCTTCAAATGCAGGAGGCATGGGTTCAGTTCCTGATTGGGGAACTAACATCCCACATGTCACAGGGCATAGTCAAAAATAAGAAAAAAGCCTCATATAGCTTTGCTCAAAGTCTAATCCAATGATTATTAATATTAGGCATGCTTTAAGTACTGGATAAAATGTAGATTCCTGAGACCCACTGTGATACTTACCAATAAGAATTTCTAGGCTAGCATCCATAAATCTACACTTATACAAAACTTTCCTGGGATAAGTCTTATCCACACTGATGTGGCAGAACCACTTTCTGGAGGTGGGTTCTCCTCTTCCAGCTGTGTTTCCCATGTAGTCTAGGGACTGGGGAAGGGGGGAACTGAGAAGATACCCATGGGGTTAAGTGGTACTATGGGGCAAGGGGACAAAAGCCATAGAATAAACTGGAGGATCAACCCACAGGGTCCATGTTACTTGAACATTTGGGAAAAATTTTACTTTTATATTAAATCAAATATTATATATATTTGTAATACATATACTGAAATAAAAATTTATTAATAATGCAAGTATAAAGATTAAACTACAAGTTGAGAGGAAGGGCAGAGGATGAGGCTGAAAATTCCAACCCTCTAATCACATTGTTAGTTTTTCTGGTGACTAGTCTCCATTCTCAAGCTACCTAGAGCTCCTATCATTAGCATAAACTTGCCTGTTACTGAAAGGACTTCTTTATGAATAATAAAACTCCCTGATGACTAAGAATGAAAGTGAAAGAGGAGAGTGAAAAAGTTGGCTTAAAGCTCAACATTCAGAAAACGAAGATCATGGCATCTGGTCCTATCATTTCATGGCAAATAGATGGGGAAACAATGGAAACAGTGAAAGATTTTATTTTGGGGGGCTGCAAAATCACTGCAGATGGTGATTGCAGCCATGAAATTAAAAGGCACTTGCTCCTTGGAAGAAAAGCTATGGCCAACCTAGACAGCATATTAAAAAGCAGAGACATTACTTTGCCAACAATGGTCCATCTAGTCAAAGCTATGGTTTTTCCAGTGGTCATGTATGGATGTGAGAGTTGGACTATAAAGAAAGGTGAGTGCCGAAGAACTGATGCTTTTGAAGTGTGGTGTTGGAGAAGACTCTTGAGAGTCCCTTGGACTGCAAGGAGATCCAACCAGTCCATCCTAAAGGAAATCAGTCTTGAATATTCATTGGAAGGACTGATGCTGAAGCTGAAACTCCAATACTTTGGCCTGCCTGAAGCGAAGAACTGACTCTTTGGAAAAGACTATGATGCTGGGAAAGATTGAAGAGGGCAGGAGAACAAGGGGATGACAGAGGATGAGATGGTTGGATGGCATCACCGATTCAATGGACATGAGTTTGAGTAAGCCCTGGGAGTTGGTGATGGACAGGGACACCTCCATGAGGTCGCAAAGAGTCAGACTCTACTGCATGACTGTACTGAACTGATGACTATGGAAATTTCAAGTTTTTTTTTTTTTTTTTTTAAATCAGGAATCAAACCTGAGACCCCTGCAGTGAAAAGAAGTCTTAATCACTGCACCACCAGGGAAGTCCACAAGGGTTTTTGAAACTCTGTGCCAGGAATCAGAAACAAAAAACAAACATATATACATGTATGTTTGTGTATATATATATATATATGTTTGTATATATATATGTATGTTTGTGTATATATATATGTTTGCATATATATATATATGGACAGACACATATAGACATATATCATATATGTAAATTATGTTATTATTATTAATAATATTATATTTTAACATATAATCAATATAACATATAAAAATTATATAATACAAAGATATATATAATATATAATATAGATATAATTTATATAACTATGTAAATAACAAACAATTTATAACAATTTATAAATAATGGCACCCCACTCCAGTACTCTTGCCTGGGAAATCCCAAAGGCGGAGGAGCCTGGTGGGCTGCAGTCCATGGTGTTGCTGGGAGTCGGATACGACTGAGCAACTTCCCTTTCACTTTTTACTTTCATACATTGGAGAAGGAAATGGCGACCCACTCCAGTGTTCTTGCCTGGAGTATCNGCTCCAGTACTTTGGCCACCTCATGCGAAGAGTTGACTCATTGGAAAAGACCCTGATGCTGGGAGGGATTGGGGGCAGGAGGAGAAGGGGACGACCGAGGATGAGATGGCTGGATGGCATCACGGACTCAATGGACGTGAGTCTGAGTGAACTCCGGGAGTTGGTGATGGACAGGGAGGCTGGCGTGCTGCGATTCATGGGGTCACAAAGAGTCGGACAGACTGCGCGACTGAACGGAATAAAACTATAAAACACTGGCCAAAGATGCTATGCACTTGACCTTGGAGGAAGAGGCCATGAGCCAAGGAATGTGGGTGCCCTTTAGAAGGTAGAAAAGGCAGAAAAATGGACTCCTCTAGATGCCCAGAAGGAATGCAGGTTGACTTCTACATTTTAGCCCACTGAGATCCAAGTTCAACTTCTGACCTACAGAATTGTAAAACAATTAATAGTATTTGCTATCACTGCAATAGAAAACTGACAGAGCAAATAAACAGCATGATCTTCTGCTTCATCAACCAGTGTTGTCAAATAGTTAATGCTGTATCAAGAGGCATTCTATCTCCTTTGGGAGAATATGGCATAGTCTATACTCTCAAGGACCTCACAGACTAATAAAGAATAGGGACAACTAAAGAGAACGCTTTAGTATGTCATGATTAATGTTGTAAGAGGTACTAGTATAGACAAGTGCATTCAAGGAGCTTTGTATAAAAGTCATATCTCTGTGCATAAGATACATTACTGGTATTTTCTGAGTTGCTATGAACATGAGGGTGGGAGATGGCAGTAAGTTCTATTATCAGTAACAAAAAAAAAAGGTCAGTTTTATATCCACGCTAAGCTTTCAGACACTGAGTTTAATGATCTGAGAGTAATCATGTCTTATTGTGTAATGGGCTTTATCATTTCTATCACATTCATGCTCTAGCAAATCAGGCAACTTTTCCTCAGTGTTTAAAGGTGCTGAATGATTTGCCACACTATTTAAAAGATTGTGATAGACACTATTACATAATGAAAAACATGGTATGTGCCTAAACCTGTAATTCTGGGCCAATGCTTTCTAAGAGGGAACACTGAAATCAGTGTTAATACTTTAGGATACTTCCCTGGTACAAGCATTTGGGGAAAAAAAAAAAAAAGAAACCTCCAGAGTCTCTAATTACTGTTTTATGGTACTGTAATTATAGTTAAGAGTCTCTCACCTCAATTTTCAGAAGTGAGAGAATCTGAATAAGAAGGTAGGAGTAGAATCAAATAGAGAAAGGAAACAGAGTGTAAAAATGAAATAACCTGTGTATACCTTCTCCCATCTGAATTTTTTAAACTTCTTTTGTTCTTGCCTCTGGCTGAAAACTCAAAAGAATTTTCAGAATTTAATAAGTGATTATTATTGTTGCTAGATTCTCAGACAGGTTCTCATTGGCATATTTGTTTATAATAGTTTCTGAAACGTGCCATAAACCAACATCTTTTACCACAAATTAATAAAATGTAGATTTGTCACAATTTTTTCAATTTGTTTTTACCACTGATCCCCCAAGCCTTCCAATCAGAGATAGTCAAAGTTGAGAAGTTGGCCCTGTGCTTGTTAGGAACCTGGGTCTGAATCCTGACTCAGTCCCTTTCTTCATGAGTGATTTGGGCAAACTTTTACTTGCTTCAATTTCCTACTGTGTTGTAGATTAATAATGGCACTGTCCTAATCAAAGGGATGTTTGAGGATAAAATAAGAAAATATTTAATTTTACATAGAATTATGGCTAACATATGGCAAGTGTTAACTTTACTTGATACATAAATGAAATAGTTGAATTTAAATGACTTTAATTTCATATAAGGTACTTAAATTTTTTTTTTTTCATGAGGACCATGTATAAAGTCTTTATTGAATTTGTTTCAATATTGCTTCTTTTTTTATGTTTGACTTTTTGGCCATGAGGCATGTGGGAATCTTAGCTCCCCAACCAGATATTGAACCCACACCCCCTACAATGGAAGATGAAGTCTTAATTGCTAGATTGACAGAGAAGTCTCCATATAAGGTACTAAAATTTCCACAGCATTTATGCTCTACCATGCCACATTTAACTACAACTAGGAGAGAATTTTTTAAACATCTCTTCAGTCATTCATTTAGTGTGATGAGCTAGAGAAACAGTGGCAGATAAAATGGATGCAAAAATGTCTAAACCTCATAAAGTGTAGTGGCAGATACAGTATTACACCAAGGATTACACAAAAGGGCTTTGCTGGCAGATACAAGATATGGATGAATAAAATACATTTTAAGGCAAAAGTGACAAAATTCAGCCCATCATGCCTAACTTCATCAAAATTCAAACACTGGATAATCTCTGAGGACTAAACCATGCTGTGTGCATGACATGACATGAATATAGGCACCATGCCAAAACAGAGTTTCTGCCAAGAAGTCCTTGTATTAAACCAAAATGTTTCTTCTGCTACACTGAGTTCATTTTCTCCAGTATAGTCTTTGGCTGCAGAACAGGATGTCATCACTGTCAAAATAAAAAGAAACCACGATTCAACTTTATTTCTTGAACACTATGATAATCTAGTCTTTTAAAAGCAATCTTGGGAGTTCTGTGGAATGAAACTTTTAAAGTAGCAGCTAGGGGAAGAAGAGAAGAAATTATTTGCCTTCAGGAAAAATACCCATGGGCAAGTAGACAATTTAACTTATATATTTTAACTATAAAAATGATCATTGAATTTGAAAACTCCCACTGAATCCATAACTGGCAATAATGAAAGTTCTATGAACTATCTGTGAGATTTTTAAAAATTATTTTTAAGAGTTGTTGAACTTCAGAAACAAACTATCCTCTGGCTTTCTCCCAGTTGGAGTTGAGAACAAACGCCCTTGGGTAAAAATACAATTAGGGCCACACTGTAAGGAGTCATTTTCAAATCTTTCACATTGAAAGAAAAAAAGCATCAGTGAGGAGTAGAATTGCCCCCATGCACATTCAAAGGGCCTGATAGGTGTAAGAAAGCAACTAAAACGGCCATTCAGTACAGCAATGTGTTTCTCTCTCCAGAAATAGGATTAGAAAAAATAAAGAAGTTCTATCTGTACTGGGCACTGTTAAGTTAAAAAGAAAATACATTCTAGCTGGATAAAGCCAAAAGAGATTCTTTACTGAAGCACTGAGGGCGTTGAAAAAACAGAATCAAGATTGTGCTTTCAGGAAAGACTCCCAAAGTCACAACAGAGGTGAGCACCAAAAGAGCCACCTCTGTGAGCAGGCAATCAATCACTGAATGGAAAGTATCATTCTAGAGCAGATTCTTTCCACCCACACAATAACACTGTAGTTAGAAATCTCCTTCCATGACTGAGAAGCTGCTACTGCTGCCATCAGTTTCAGAACCATGCTATAAGGCTCATGGTCAAAGTGGAGGTTCCACTCAGACCTTTTGATGCCTGTGATGCTATTGGCTGGACACTGGTACCTCTGTTAATTGTACTAATCAACAAACAAATGTATTAGTAAATAAGATAAGTGTCTCCACAATACTGCTTACCAGCAGAATCCTCAGAAAAACAGGAAATGTCCAGCTTTAGCCTTACTTTTTACTTCTCCAAGTGCAAAAAGGTATTTTCAAGTCACTCTGGAATCCTAACCTGCCAAGAAACGTAAGGACTATGGTTTTCAGTTTTCTAGACTCTTTATTTCAGGAAATTTCACTAGGAAAAAATGTTGGAAAGGATATCATAAACCAATTAAATATTGTTCTACAAATTATGAATTTCAAATGAAACATTTTTAATAATTGATTTTTATTCTTTGATGCCCACAATAAATAGCATCAGTCCAATAGATCTAGCCACTAGGCAAACTGATTCATTTAAAATTCATGCTTGTGAGCAACCACACAGAGAACTAGCACTACCTCAAAAAATTTACCCAACTCTTTTAATTTTCTCAATACAAATAGTAAAGATTTAGACAGAGGAAAAATAGCTAGAGACATCTGACTGACAGTATAATTTTAAAAACCATTAGAGATTATTTTTCTTTCTAAATTTCTGGGAAGAATAATGTGGTTGATAGGTTTTAAGATGACCTCCAGATTCCCATATCCTGGGATATACACCCTGTTTATTCCCTTCCTCTTGAGCTTGAGTGAGATGTGCTATGATAGATTTCATTCCAATTATTAGATGGCATTAAATGGCAAAGATGAAGGATCAGTTCATTTCAGTTCGGTCGTTCAGTCATGTCCGACTCTTTGTAACCCCATGGACTGCAGCATGCCATGACTTCCTGTCCAACACCAACTCCCAGAGTTTACACAAACTCATACCCACTAAATCGGTGATGCCATCCTGGAGCTGATGGTCCAGCCCCGGTGGATCCAGGGTGATTCAAAGGTGGAGACGGAGTCAGCGAGAAAAACACTTTTAGAAATATAAGATTAGATTAGGAAATAATAGTATGGTAGGAAAATTTAGATGGAGAAAAGAAGGCTGAATAACTTGATTTATGTGGAATCCCAATCACCACCTACGTAGGCCACAGGCGTCTTTCCATTCTCCCAAAGGAGAGGAGGCACTGAGGCCTCCCCCGTCCGATCTTAGAAGCCCAGGCATAATCAGTAGGCTTGGTGAGGACCCACTCCCCAGATGGGAATTCAACCAGAAGGAGAAAGAAAGAACGACATGGGGGAATCAGCCTTTCCAGAAACTGATCCCATTTTCTTTATTTTCAGGTTTGCTTATATACCTTTTTTACACATAGGGATGAATACAGAGTCACGTGGGGGTCAGCAGTCCTGACCTTTATCAAAATCAGGTGCTTTACATAAAAAAAGGTCTTAGGGGTTTTACATCATCTTCTGGCCATGAGGCCTGCTGACACTTCATGACCCTCTCTTTCTGATAACCAAAAAACTCATTTTTTCCAAGGGTGTTTTTCCTTAAACCAGGCACCACCCTCCAGATAAAGTTACATTCCTATAGGGTAAGGGTGTAATGAGTTACAATCAAGAAAGGAATTTATCTAACCCAAGGTTAACATGATTAATCTTAAAGGTTAATACTTATTTCTCTTATATGCTAGTTATATTCATTATAAGGGCAGGGAAT
>SJXQ01008311.1:54118-92314 GCA_006408695.1 Aepyceros melampus | reverse complement strand
CCTCCAGATAAAGGTACATTCCTATAGGGTAAGGGTGTAATGAGTTACAATCAAGAAAGGAATTTATCTAACCCACGGTTAACATGATTAATCTTAAAGGTTAATACTTATTTTTCTTATATGCTAGTTATATTCATTATAAGGGCAGGGAATATGAAGATTTAGCAACAAAACATCAGCCCAACAAGTGAAATCCTTTCACCAATATAATTCCTAATCAACCCACTATACTAATAAATTCTAACTTCCCAAAAGAATCTGCCTTTAGTAAGTCTAAAACATCTCGTGCCTCTCGCTGTTGGGAGGCTGTAAATAATCACATTTGGCTGGACGAACCTATACAGGCAGGCTAGATAACCTTCAGAGGAGTTCGTAAGCTGAAACACTCTTGTCACGCCCAGGAATTTTATCAACTGGAGCTGCAAATTAACTCCTTCTCCGAGAGAAATGGGTATGGGGGAGAGCCCCCCATAAAGTCAGAGGTGTAGGTGAGAGCATAAAACAGACTCTTGATTTTGGGGGTAGATGCTCAGGAACAGGGGGTTTCCTGAGGCTTGATCACGCCTTTGCGTATGCCAAGCCTCCTTCCTCATGACATTTGCCACGGGCGGAGTTCCTCACGCTGGCCCCCGGCAAATGGCCACTCCCATTTTAAAGACGGGGAAAGCCAAGGTACAAATGAATAAATTATACACTCTAAAGTTCCCTTAGAACTTGAACTGGGATAGGAATTCAGCTCTTATGGTTTTGAGGCTTAGAGAGGAGTGCATCCTTCTGAGTAAAAACCTTGAGACCTGCAACCTGTGTGTTTGCTTTCTCCTCCTATCTTGGGTCAGAAGAGAATTTGGCTTTGTCGACAATGATATGGTGGGTTTGACTGTAGTTTCAGAGAAGTGAGAAAGGGAGCACTTAGAGAGGAGTGCATCCTTCTGAGTAAAAACCTTGAGACCTGCAACCTGTGTGTTTGCTTTCTCCTCCTATCTTGGGTCAGAAGAGAATTTGGCTTTGTCGACAATGATATGGTGGGTTTGACTGTAGTTTCAGAGAAGTGAGAAAGGGAGCCTCAACCCCCACCTCACAGTTGTAAGAGTGACTTTAGAGCAATTCAGTTTCCTGTGCTTGAAAGAGATGGTTAATGCGAATGGTGGATCCATGGTGAATCAAAATTGATACTTCTAGATGATCAAAGACTGAAATGACGATCTTAAAAAAAAAAAAATTAGCTAAGGACCTTGTGGACATGAGGACGTGAAATCCCTGTTGAGACCTCTTCTTTGCCCCTAAGCGTTACCATGGATACCAGTGGTGAATGGATTCCCCAGAAGACAGCTCAAAACCAGAATACTCTCAGCATTTCTTATTGCCAGGTCCTCAGAGCCTGCAGCAAAGATCCCATGCCCATGAAGCCAAATCAGTTGGATGGGTGTCATCACCACATAGAAGAAGGAGCCTCTTATTAGGATGTTTTCACATGAACTCTGGCGGGCCTTGCTTGTAGCCAGGATGGGCAGCTGACATGCATCTTGACCTGAGCCTATGCCAGAGGCCCTGAGCATGGCAACTGACTGGAGAGAGAGAGAGGACAGAGCGTCCTGGAGATGCAGGAAGTCAGGGGAAGGCATGAACTGTGCCCACCCTCTCCTTCCGGATCCCGGGAGCCCAGGCAGGTTTGGTATGCAGACCTGGGGTTCTGTAGCCTAGTCAGTCTCATCTCAGAAGCAGGGCAGGTGGAACCAGCTGTCCCTCTAAGAGATTGTCTCCAAGTATGGAGCTATTTTTATTCCATCTTACTGCTGGTAAAACTGACACATAGAATATGCCTTCCCCTTCAGTCTTAAGGGATTCCTGACATCAGAAGTTGTGACCACAGAGAAGATCTCATATAAAAGTAGTTTCTATATAATCCTGAGTGGAAGTGATCTATGGTTAACAAGCTATACTTTACATTGACATTTAAAATCATGTATTTTGTCGATATTTAACTAAGAATTGATTGATTCCTTGATTTACATGTTTCTTTTCATATTTTGGAGGCTCTGAATTTTTTCAGGCCCCAAATATCTTTGTACATCTTGGAAAAGCTTATGCTCATTGGAACTTCCCTAGTAGCTCAGCTGGTGATGAATCTACCTGCAATGCAGGAGACCCCGGTTTGATTCTAGCTCAGGAAGATTCACTGGAGAAGGGATAGGCTACCCACTCCAGTATTCTTGGGATTCCTTGGTGGCTCAGCTGGTAAAGAATCTGCATGCAATGTTGGGGACCTGGGTTCGAACTCTAGGTTGGGAAGATCCCCTGGAGAAGGGAACAGCTATCCTCTCCAGTATCCTGACCTGGACTGTGTATAGGCCATGAGGTTGCAAGCAGCTGGACATGACTGAGTGACCTTCACTCTCACTTTCTTTTTCATAGTGTCTGAAGGATACAACAACCCCACCAGCAGCGTGGCTGCTGATGCATTGTTGCTCACTAGCTGTCATGAGACACCTAATGTTTTGTTAAAGCATAATTTCTGAAAGATTAAAAACATGACTCATACAAATGGATGGTCAACATGTGACAGATTAATTTATCCCATTAGCAAGGAGATCCAACCAGTCCATTCTGAAGGAGATCAGCCCTGGGTGTTCTTTGGAAGGAATGATGCTAAAGCTGAAACTCCAGTACTTTGGCCACCTTATGCGAAGAGTTGACTCATTGGAAGGGACTCTGATGCTGGGAGGGATTGGGGGCAGGAGGAGAAGGGGACGACAGGGGAAGAGATGGCTGGATGGCATCACTGATTTGACAGACGCGAGTCTGAGTGAACTCCGGGAGTTGGTGATGGTTGGAGAAGGGAACAGCTATCCTCTCCAGTATCCTGACCTGGACTGTGTATAGGCCATGAGGTTGCAAGCAGCTGGACATGACTGAGTGACCTTCACTCTCACTTTCTTTTTCATAGTGTCTGAAGGATACAACAACCCCACCAGCAGCGTGGCTGCTGATGCATTGTTGCTCACTAGCTGTCATGAGACACCTAATGTTTTATTAAAGCATAATTTTTGAAAGATTAAAAACATGACTCATACAAATGGATGGTCAACATGTGACAGATTAATTTATCCCATTAGCAAGGAGATCCAACCAGTCCATTCTGAAGGAGATCAGCCCTGGGATTTCTTTGGAAGGAATGATGCTAAAACTGAAGCTCCAGTACTTTGGCCACCTTATGCGAAGAGTTGACTCTTTGGAAGAGACTCTGATGCTGGGAGGGATTGGGGGCAGGAGGAGAAGGGGACGACCGAGGATGAGATAGCTGGATGGCATCACTGACTTGACGGACGTGAGTCTGAGTGAACTCTGGGAGTTGGTGATGGACAGGGAGGCCTGGTGTGCTGCGATTCATGGGGTTGCAGAGTCAGACATGACTGAGTGACTGAACTGAACTGAAGGGAATAAGCAGGAAGTAGAACCAGCTCAAACAAGTGTGTGAGAGACAGCTAGATATCTGGAAAGGAAGAATCTTGAAATAAGATTGTTAAGTTAGATCTCAGACTGGTTGGTGTTCCATAGAACAGTAAACCATAACTTTTAGCCTTGTCTTTTCTATGAGACAGAAGTCTTCTGCATTTCTCCTGGGCCAGAAGAAAATTATTTGCAGCTTAAATTACTCTTATACAAGTTGGGTTCAATCCCTGGGTGGGAAAGATTCTCTGGAGGAGGGCATGGCAACCCACTCCAGTATTCTTGCCTGCAGAATCCCATGGACAGACGAGCCTGGAGGGCTAGAGTCCACAGGGTCACAAAGAGTCGGACACGACTGAAGCAACTTAGCATGCATGCACGCACTCTTACACAAGTTAACCTGTAACTTTGCAGAGTCTGGTCCTTAATCAACAGTAAATAGTAAATAAAGGGATGTGTCCCAAGAGAGTCAGCTAATTAATCATGGTCAGGCCTGCTAGGTTTACTCACGTATGACATTCAAAGACGAGTTGTCATTCGTTAGCCTTATTCCCAAGTTTTGATGAATTTTTCTAATAGAAAAGGGATTTTCTGAGCAAGTCTTGCCAGGGGCAGGTCTGGATCTAGGTGCAGGTCAGTTCAGCTCAGTCGTACAGTCGTGTCTGACTCTTTGCGACCCCATGGAGAGCAGCACGCCAGGCCTCCCTGTCCATCACCAACTCCCAGAGTTCACTCAGACTCGCGTCCGTCAAGTCAGTGATGCCATCCAGCCATCTCATCCTCTGTCATCCCCTTCTCCTCCTGCCTTCAATCTTTCCCAGCATCGGGGTTTTTTCCAAAGAGTCAGTTCTGCACATCATGTAGCCAGAGTATTGGAGTTTCAGCCTCAGCATCAGTCCTTCCAATGAACATGCAGGACTGGTTTCCTTTAGGATGGACTGGTTGGATCTCCTTGCAATCCAAGGGACTCAAGAGTCTTCTCCAACACCACAGTTCAAAAGCATCAATTCTTTGACACTCAATTTCTTTATGGTCCAGCTCTCACATCCATACATGACTAGCTTTGACTAGACAGACCTTTGTTGGCAAGGTAATGGCTCTGCTTTTTAATATGCTATCTAGGTGGGTCATAGCTTTTCTTCCTAGGAGCAAGCATCTTTCAATTTCATGGCTGCAGTCACCATCTGCAGTGATTTTGGAGCCCAAGAAAATAAAGTCTGTCACCGTTTCCATTGTTTCCCCATCTATTTCCCATGAAGTGATGGGACCAGATGCCATGATCTTCGTTTACTGAATGTTGAGTTTTAAGCCAACTCTCCTCTTTCAGTTTCATCAAGAGGCTCTTTAGTTCCTCTTCACTTTCTGCCATAAGGCTGGTGTCATCTGCATATCTGAGGTTATTGATATTTCTCCCGGCAATCTTGATTCCAGCTAGTGCTTCATCCAGTCTGACATTTCACATGATGTACTCTGCATATAAGTTAAATAAGCAGGGTGACAATATACCACCTTGACGTATTCCTTTTCCAACTTTGAACCAGTCTGCTGTTCCATGTCCAGTTCTAACTGTTGCTTCTTGACCTTCATATAGATTTCTCAGGAGGCAGGTCAGGGGGTCTGGTATTCTCATCTCTTTAAGAATTTTCCAGTTTGTTGTGATCCACACCAGGCAGAGAAGTAGTTTGGCACTCCTTTAAGTCCATGTCTTTCAACCTCTGTTCCACATTTATACAGATGGATCAGCAGAAAACTGATTTTTCTGTAGTAAAAACTACATACAGAAAGAAAATCACTTACTCATGTTATGTCCATGATCCCAGTGGAGTCAGTTCTGAAAATATTCAGCAAACAGTTCCTTTTGCATGTGTGTGTGTGTGGTCAGGAACTTAACTTGCTTAAGTTCCTTTGGAGAGTATCCAAATCAGATAGCTTAGTGGGACGTATAGCAAAGAGTTTTAATTTTACATCATATATATTTTATTGGTAAGCAGCATGATTTTTATTGGTAAGCAACAGAAATGACTGAGTTTCTGAATTTCAGCAGAATCACTGTGGATTCCACTGCTCTCTGACTGTACTGTATGTGTGGCAAAATGTACAGAAGAGGCAAATCCATGGAAAAGAGAAAGATTAGTGGTTGTCAGAGCTAGGCGGGTGACCGCCAGTGGGCATGGGATTTCTTTAGACAGTGGCGATGGCTGCACAACGCTGTGAATATATTACAAAGCACTGAATTGTATACATATTTAAATTTTTAATTGGAGGATAATTGCTTTACAATACTGTGTTAGCTTCTGTTGTACAACAGTATTGAATCAGCCCTAAGTATGTGCGTGCATGCTCAGTCATGTCCAACTCTTTGCAACTTCTGGGACTATAGCCCACCAGGCTCCTCTGTCCATGGGGATTCTCCAGGCAAGAATACTAGAGTGGGTTGCCATGCCCTCCTCCAGGAGATCTTCCCGACCCAGGGATCTAACCCAGGTCTTCTGCACTGCAGACGGATGCTGAGCCCCTGGGGAAGCCCAGCCATAAGTATCTATCTATCTATCATCTCCCCTTCCTCTTAAGCCTCCCTCCCAAACTCCCATTCCACCCCCCTAGGTCGTCCCAGAAGGCTGGGCTGGTCTTCCTGTGTGATATAGTAGCTTACCGCTAAGTATCTATTTTACACATATATGTCAATGGTACTCTCTCAACTGAATTATATATTTTTAAAGCGTGAATTTTATGGTGTATGAGCCAAATCTCAATTAAAAAAATTAAAGACCTGGAGAAGAATTAGCACAGAAAGAGGTTTTTTTTTTTTTAATTCCAAAAATCGTTTGCAAGTATAGGAGTCAATACACATTTTGCCATTTAAGAGGAAAGAATGTCTGGATATCTGAGGGAACATATTTGTGGCTTGTTTCCATGATATTTCAGGGCTCCCTACCCTGTCTGCCTTGGTCTGAGCCTGTCTTTAGTGACCTGTTTCTGGGGAGACAGACTCCAAGAACTGAGGGGACTCTCTCCTCTCCTCTCCTCACATGTAATATGAATCTAAACTTTTTCAGACCATTTGAAAATCTGCTTAGATCCATCTGGTGCTTTAATCTTTTATGCTGTATGAGGCCTGCTCTTCACATTGGAAATTCCCGTTACATCATTGTTTCTGGTGCTGTGAGGCCAGCCGTTTTCTGCAGGATGTAACCATGAGGAAGGAGCACTTCAAACACTTGTGTCTCCATGTATCCCTTAGATACTCTTATTAATCATATCTCTTAAATCTACAAGGTAGGTTTTATGAACACTCTATAACCAAAATGACATCTGAGGCTCCCCAATCCCTTGAGATCTGGACAAGGTTGGTTTGACCCCACTCATTCCTCACCCTCTAGTAAGCCCACAGTCTTCCTTGGACTCTGGTGACTTCCCAAAGGGCTCCGGTTCTCAGGTCTTCATGGTGTTCTCTGCCTCTGGCTACCTACACCCTCTGGGTCCCTTCTGTTATGCTCTACGTGGACCTGGCCACCCCCTTCCTAGATGCCCCCTGAGAGCCATATGTACGAGGACAGTGGACTCTTCTGGAGATCTTGTTGTCAGAGGAAGTGTGCAGAAGGAGTTGCCTCACATCAATGCTCACGAAAGTAACCTGCACGCTGGCATTCTCTTTTCACTGAAGTGTCCTTTTGGAAATGTGTGTGGTCTCCACCTTGGTGCCTCTGGTCTCTTTCCTCTTTTCCCATCCCTCTCCCACACCATTTGCTACCCCAGACCATGCCTCAGGGACTCCAGATCCTTCTCCTATCATTTTTCAAATAAAAGTTTTCAGACTCATCCAGGTGCTCAAGAAAAACAAGTGGACTCAGTGAACAATAATGGCCTTCTCTTGGAAAGGCCATGCAAGTTAGAGAGAGTGTAGAGGAAAGGTCTGCAGCACTGCTATCTCATGGGTGGGAAAGTGATGGCCAGAGGGGACTGCATGCATCACTCTCAGCCCTGCCTGGCTCAGCCCACCAGGCCGGAGGCACACTGGGTCCCTGGGACAAGGGTTCTCCATCCCTAAATCTCTGTGAGGTATTAGATGCCTAGGGCAGCCCTGACTTGTCTCACATCCTGGGCTAAGCTCCAAGGGTGGTGGTAGATTTCCCCAACTTTGGGGAAGGGATCGTTTGCCAGGTCTCAGTATTTAGAAGACTCAGAACTGACAAAGCAAGAATGGACAGCCATTCAGAGTAGGGCATGTGTATCTCAAGACTGGAACCTCTGTCCACATGGGAGCGCCAAGGGACAACATGGCTGAGATCAGGCAAGGCTGTGAGAGCCGAGCCAGGGAGCCTGGTCTGCGTCCACAGGTAATGAAAGCCCCCAAAGACATTTAAGTACAAGAGCGCTTAGAATGATTTGCCTTTCAGCAATAACGATGGGTGACGTTTATCAAGCATGTACTCACATCTAAGTTCTTTTACTGCATGGTTCGAAGCACCTTGCGAGCCTGATCTCCAACAACCCTGGGAGATACTGCAATTACCCCCATTTTATGGAGAAGAAACTAGTGTGCAAGGAGGTAAAGTGTTCACACAGAATCAGATATCAAAGCCAGGCCGAGACCATGAGCTACTCCCCCTTTGAGGGTGTAGTAAGGTGGCCAGACATATTGGAGGAGTGGAGAATGGGAAATAGAAAGCTAGTAAGGAGCCCGAGAAAGCTGCAGCAAGGCCTGATCCACGGTGCTGACCACGGAGATGCAAGGAGTAGGCACTGCAAAGACCCCTTTGGAGGACCAGGAGGCTCTTTGGATCTTTTGAGCACTGAAGAGAAAGCTTTTTTCAAGACAGAAGCAATTCACATTCTTGCCAAGAGTCTTCTCCTCTGCTCTCTCCTCCTCTATCCACCTCACCCACAGGGAGAAGGGTAGCAGGGAGGGCTGGGAGTGTGGGCAGTGGAGAGCACCCTCAGGGGGGTCTGCTCTGAATGGGAAGCCACATGCCATGTCCCCAGTCTGTCCTCCAAGGGTTCCAAGAGAGAAACAGGGCACTTCTGTATCTGAGACCAAGAAATGGTCCTCTGGTCAAATGTGGCCTGTGAAAAGGCTTGATTTTGTCTGTACAGTGTTTTTTTTTTGTTTTGTTTTTTTTTTAAATTTTTTGCCATCTTTTAAAAGATCTATATGCTGCTGCTGCTGCTAAGTCGCGTCAGTCGTGTCCGACTCTGTGCGACCCCAGAGATGGCAGCCCACCAGGCTCCCTTGTCCCTGGCACTCTCCAGGCAAGAACACTGGAGTGGGTTGCCATTTCCTTCTCCAATGCATGAAAGTGAAAAGTGAAAGGGAAGTCGCTCAGTCATGTCCGACTCTTCACGAGCCCATGGACTGCAGCCTACCAGGCTCCTCTGTCCATGGGATTTTCCAGGCAAGAGCACTGGAGTGGGTTGCCATTGCCTTCTATCTAATTATTTTCTATTGTCATTATTAATTTATCTGTCTTTCTATTATGATCTGTCTCTTCACCCATTTATTCTAATACTTCTACAAAACTTATCATGTGCCCACCACTTTTCTGAGATCTTTAACATGTTAATTCATTAAAATGAATTAAAAATGAATGAATTAAAATTAATCAATTCATTAAAATGAATAAAAATTACTAATAGAAATCCAGACTATGGCTTCTCCTGAAAAAATAGGCTCTGGCTCCACATCCCCATCAAGTGACATCACTGTGCACGGAGTTTCCACAGCCCCTTGGTGATCTGAATATATATGCACACAAAATTAGTCTGGCAGGGGCATAAACCAACTGCAGGGGTATTATTCAAAAACTACCAGTGTGTCCTTTTCTGTTTTTTTCAGCTAGTGACCTCTGATGGTCCCTGAGAGCGTCTGAGTCTGGGAACCCCTGGGATAAGCGAGATGTGTCCTCTGACAGAGTGAGCACCTAGGAGAAAGTGATTAGCTCTTCTAGGAAGGGGCAGGGATAGTTTTGAAAGGGAGGTGAGGCCCAAGCTGAGATTTCAAGAATGGCTAAGGGGAATTCTGAAGATTGGGAAGGACGTTCTGCAGGGGACACAGCCGTAGAGTGAGACTGTATAAGAGGTCAGGCCCTTGGGCTGGGTGGGCAGGATGAGCAAAGGGAGAGAGGTACGAGGTGAGCTGGAGCTTTAGGCAGGGCCAGAGCATAATGTGACCCTGAATGCCCTGCCCCGTGATGGTGATTTGAGGGGCGGTAAAATGATGGTGATGGAGCACAGATGGGTCTTCAGCTAGTGCCCAGATTTGAGTCTTGGAGACCTAGCTGCAGGCCAGGATAGAGAACGAGCAAAATGTGTGTGGGGTGCTGGAAATGGAAGCAACTACAATACTGTGGCATGGGAGGTGTCGAGAGCGCTAGGGAATTTCCAGTGGCTTGGGAGACCCGGGTCTCCTCCATCCTGAGGAGGCCGAGCTCTAGAGTCAGGCAGCCTTTGGTTCCTATCCAGGCTTGGCCACTGCAGTGGATTAGATAGCCCTCCTGTAACATTCATCCCTCTCTCCACCTCAATTCCACGGAAAGGGTAGATACACTCACTCCATCTTTGCCTGGGCCATGTGACCGACTTTGGCTAACAGTGTGTGTGCAGGCAAGATGCTCAGGAACCTGAAATGCACTCACACTGCTGGGCTTGCTCTCTCAGGTCCCTGCCATTTCTGCAGGAAGAGAACACCTGGATGGGCATTTGGAGAGAATAAGAGACATGTGCGGCCAAGATGGGCCCCCGCAGCAGAGCCCGTCCTCCATTAGCCAGCCTACAGGTTTTTGAGCCACATAAACGTTACTGTCACATGCTGGGAGTGTTTGTGGACATTTGTTATGCAGCACTTTACTGTGGCTCTTGTGGAATGATACAGTCTTTCTCCAGTGATGTGACTTGGGCCAGTCTGCTGTCCTCCACAGAGAGCCCGAGGAGGAAAATGAGGCTTGGGAAAGCTCGTGAGAAACCCAGGGTGAGCTAAGGGAGCTTCTGCTTGCCCTGACTGGAGGTAAGGCATCTCTAGGAGGACTATTGTGACTTCTTAGGGGTGAAGGACGCCCCACAGGGTATGGTAGAAAAGGCGCAAGTGGATGATGGAGCTGTGAGGAGTCAAGCCCCGCCTAATGCTTTTGGTGGAGCTTGAATGAGCCGTGCCTCTCTGGAGACTACTTAGCAGCATATAATGCTCCATATCCAGTTATACTTGTAGGTATGCTAAACACACGTGCACAGACACACACAGACATGGACACAGACACAGACACACACACACACACACACCCCAATGACAACAAACTCACTTGCAGGTGTACACGAGGAAACATTGTTTCAGATGATCGGCATATTGTTATTTTTTAAATTGAAGTATAGTTGACTTACAATATTGTGTTAGTTTCAGGCATATAACAAAGTGATTCAGAAGAGCTTATTTACAAGACAGAAACAGACTCACAGACATAGGAAACAAATTTATGACTACTAAAGGGGAACGGGTCAGGGGAGGGATGAATTAGGAGTTTGAGATGAACAGATACAAGCTCTACTGTATAGCACAGGGAGCTATATTCAATATCTTATAACAACCTTTAATGGAAAAGCTTGTGATTATGTAAACAGAAACTAGAAATGATTCAGATGTCCATGGCTAGTGGGAACAGCTAAATGAACTGTGTGTACCAACACCATGAGACAAAATAAGTAAGAAGCCCTTTATGTGCTACTATAGTTGAACCTTGAAGACAGATTATTGAGTTCAGTCCCTGAGGTACAATATAACTTTTATGTTGAAAATCAAACAAAATTGAACCAAACACCATACGGCAAACTTCGTAGCAGCAGTTGCCTTGGAAATTGCTCAGAGCTGGGGAGAGGTGGTCCAAGGAACTCTGGTCTTTCCTGGAATGTCACAATTTTGAAAAGAGGCTGTATCTGGTTATTACTTAATCTTTACACATAAATTTCATAATATGAATGGTTAAAAAAAAAACGGTCTGGACTCGGAAGAAGAGGTGGTCTGGGTTGGAAACCCAGCTATTTCCCTCGGATTTTTAACTTGGGGTGCACCCTATCTCTCTTCGGGTCCCAGGTGGTAGGGATGCTACTCTCTGCCTGTGTCCAGTGGAAAAACCGGCTCTGAGGAGGGGCTGACCTAATGTCTGGGTGCATGACAAGGCTTCTAAAAGTTCGTTGAATGTGAAGGAAGGGTTGATCTGGGAATTGTGCAGCTCAAAGGTGTGTCATCTGGGGCCCTATTTCCTTGGGAATCCTGCCAGGCCCACCAGGCACATGAGAGTCTTGGCAAAGCCCCAGGGAGTAAGGGCCTGGCTCACACAGTGGCATCTTGGGGCCTGAGAAAATGCTGTTTTCCATGACCTTGAGTGGAGAGGCTGGAGCCCTGGCGTCAACGTCTGCAAAATGCTCTTCAGTTCAGTTCAGTTCAGTCGCTCAGTCGTGTCCGACTCTTTGCGACCCCATGAATCGCAGCACGCCAGGCCGCCCTGTCCATCACCAACTCCCGGAGTTCACTCAGACTCACGTCCATTGAGTCCGTGATGCCATCCAGCCATCTCATCCTCGGTCGTCCCCTTCTCCTCCTGCCCCCAATCCCTCCCAGCATCAGGGTCTTTTCCAATGAGTCAACTCTTTGCATGAGGTGGCCAAAGAACTGGAGTTTCAGCTTTAGCATCATTCCTTCCAAAGAAATCCCAGGGCTGATCTCCTTCAGAATGGACTAGTTGGATCTCCTTGCACTCCAAGGGACTCTCAAGAGTCTTCTCCAACATCACAGTTCAAAAGCATCAATTCTTCAGTGCTCAGCCTTCTTCACAGTCCAACTCTCACATCCATACATGACCACTGGAAAAACCATAGCCTTGACTAGACAGACCTTTGTTGGCAAAGTAATATCTCTGCTTTTGAATATGCTATCTAGGTTGATCATAACTTTTCTTCCAAGGAGTAAGTGTCTTTTAATTTCATGGCTGCAGTCACCATCTGCAGTGATTTTGGAGCCCCCCAAAAATAAAGTCTGATACTGTTTCCACTGTTTCCCCATCTATTTCCCATGAAGTGATGGGACCAGATCACTTCACAAAATGCTCTTCACAATAACAAAATTATGAACCCCGGAGGACTGCTGGCACACAGAGAGGGGCTTTCCCCAGTTGCCCTGTGGGCTATTGGTGACTGTTAAGGGCTCTTAAATTATACTGGAATTCTTAGAATTCTGGTGGGATTTGGGAACTGTGGTGGGAGAAGAGTGTCCTAGGCTGTCATTCCCTGCTTGAGGGACCTGGAAAGAGTCCCCTAAAATGGACAATGAAGATGATAAACTCTCCCCCAAACTCCAGCTGGAGCCTGAACAGCCAACTGTCATCTGCTAGCGGCCTAGCTGACGTGAGGTGTCAAATGCATGCCCTGCACCTGGCCTTCCCTGATAGCTCAGTGGGGAAAGAACCTGCTTGCAATGCAGGAGACACAGGAGAGGCGGGTTTGATCCCTGGGTTGGAAAGATGCCCTGCATAAGGAAATGGCAACCCACTCCGGTATTCCTGCCTGGAAAACGCCATGGACTGAGGAGCATGGTGGGCGTAGTTCAAAAGATCACAAAGAGTCGGCCATGGCTAAGCACACAGGCAAGGGCTCTGAGCAGTCTACTGCCTACCACGTGTCTAACCCGAGTTTAAAGGCAGTCGCACGTGCACCGTGAATGTTTCCCCTTAGAAGTTCACAGCTGCCTTGGTCCACATCTTTCCACACTACACACACACACATTTTCCTCTCTGGGTGACCCCAACACTGGCCTTCATGGCCCATTCCCTGGCAATGTTTAGGCATCAGACCCATCAGGAAGGGTCTGATTCCTTTGGGTACCCGGCCTGGAGCCTGAAGTCTGCTGTAGGGTCTGGGGTAGATCTGATGTGACTATCGACACCTCCCCGCCAGACCCCCAAAGTGGGGCTGTCCTTGCTCCCTCTGCCTTCACCCCTTCCCAAGCTGCACTCTGAAAGATCTCTTTTGTAACACAGACCTCATCAGCTCCCTCTCAATGCAGGCCTTTCGAAGCCTTCCCACTACTCACAGGATGAGGCAATGTTCCTGGATGCAGCTCCATCTGGAACCGCTCTGCTCCATGACCCACAGCCGTGTTCAAGCCTCCCAGCGCCTCCTTTCTCTCCTCTTGTCCCTCCCTCCTTGGCCTACTTAGCAACAGTGGTTTTGCTTCTCCTCACTTCCCACTGGTGGAATCTGAACCTGTTGGGATGAGATTCTGGAAACTGTGGTCCTCAGGCTTCTGGCCCTGGCTGGGCTTCTATAAAGTGCCCCAATATTCAGCACACACAGAGTTTTCCTTCAGCAGACACCTCCTCACTCTTTTTACACCGCCTACATAGAACTGTTTGACATTATCTAGAGACTGCCTTGTTCTGCTACTTTCATCTTCCCCAAGGACCCCTTACCACACTTTGTCTTCTCTGCTCTGAAATATATGAAAATCCATTTCAGGCAGATCGACTCCTGTAAGCTTTGATTGTGATGACTCAAATGATTTCTTCCCTGTTTCCTGTGGGAATTCATCAAGGTGTGTCTTGGTGTGTCTTTCTGCGAGGCCCCCGAGGTTCAGGATTCCACAGCCTCCTCCTTCCACCCCAGGGTACACTACTCACTGCTGACACCACTTTTCCAATGGTGACCTGGACTCTGGTCAGCTCCCTCCCTCCCTTTTCCAAGCCCTTTCATGAGTGCCTTTGGGAATCATTTCTTGCATAGAATTCTTGACCTGCTTTTTTACTTGCACTTCACTTACTCTCCACTGCAGAAGACTTCTTTGATTGACAGGTTTTCCATTTTAAAGATGTCTTTCTCTCCCACTTAACAAAGGCATTGCTGAATCTGACAATTTCAGAAATATTCCCTTCCGCAAACACTGATCGAGTGCCTACCACGTACCTGGCTCACCAGGTGAGACAGGTGAAGATCTGAACTTCTGACCAGCCTGTCCTTCATTTCCCACATGATCTTTCAAGATAAGACCTCCTTTTACCTTTCAAGGCAATTTCTCAGTTGGCTTCTACCCCAACATTTTATCATAATCCTTTTTCTAAATCAAGACACACTGTATGATGAAGTCTGGGGAGTATTTCCTCACCAGGAAGTTAAAAAATAAAACCACAAGGCAGCATCTGTTTTGATAGCTTTATTGGAACATCATGATAACACGAATTGTGGATTTGGAGGCGCAGTGCAGATGCTCTCCTCTGGGCAGTGCATGCCCCACTTCTGCAGCCAGCAGGGGAAGTGGGGGGGTCTCCAGGAGGGCGGGGCAGCTCAGAGAAAGATGGGCAGTAGCAGGCGGCAGTAGGCACCCTGACGGCAGCCCTGACCAGCTGAGTCTGTGACCAGCCAGACCCTTCTTATGCTCCATCTACCTGGGCCATGACATAGAGACCCACCTGTCTCAGGTTCCTGGGAAAACTTCCAAGAGAGGGATTCTGAGATTTCCAGAGGAATCCAGCCAACAGATTGGGCATCTCTGGAGAACCCTGGGGCAAATTGTGCCTTCAGGTGTATTGGCAGATAAATTGCTTAAAGCTCCCACTACGTGGGCCAAACAGTCTCCAAGGAGCTAGACACACAATGGTCAACAGAAACAGGCAGGACTCACTGACAGACAAGGGTCAGGGGACCACACAGGCATGACAGGCATGCCCATGGCTTCCGAGGACAGTTCCAGGGGTGTGAGTGGGAGGCCAGACCCAATAGGGACAGTCAAGGAAGACTCCGGAAGACTCCCTGAAAAGTCATGTTTCAGCTGAGATCCCGTGGCTGAAAGGACAAGAGCAGCTTTTCAAGTGATGGAAACAGCTCTGTGCCAGGCGTAGCTGGAAGGAGCAGTGAGATAAATAAACCCAAAGGAGAAGGCTGGTGGGGCTGGGGTGAAGAGGTAGAAAAGAGGGTCGGGGGAAGGAGGAAGCTGGAGGGCACACCATGGCCCACCGCGCGGAGCCTGTGGGCTGGCTTTCTCGGCGCGGTTGCGTTTTGCACAGCCCACTCTGGCAGGAGGACAGAGAGTGGTCGGGGAGGGGTGGGACAGTGGGGAATGTGGGCAGCTTTCCCGTTTCCCTGATGGAGGGGATGGCAGCGGGACCAAGTGAGGGCCAGGCCGGTGAGAGAACCAGGTGGAAATCCGTGGGAGCTAAGTCCATCCAGAGCATGGAGCCGGAGGAGCCGGGAGGAGGGTGGGGCCAAGACGGACCTTTGAGGCCAGTGGTAGGTTTCTATTTGAGGAGGGGAATCCCGGGGCAGGAGCGGATGCAGGGCAAAGTCAGGGTGCAGAGGCCGACATGCTCCAGGGGAGGCTGAGAAACAGCAAGAGCTTCCAGCAGGAACCTGGCAGGTACACGTCTGTGAGGAATTTTCCAGCTAAGCCTCTTGGTAGCTTCGGCAGTGCTGATGAGGCCACAGAGAGTGAGGAACGGCAGTGAGAGGCAAAGGCTCGGGACTGAGCCTGGGGCAGTGGCCACGTGTGAAGACAGGGGAGGAGGACCCCAGGAGGGGGTCTTGCAACCAGGGGAAGAGGGGGCTCAGGGAGGGGCAGTGGGCATGCGGGGAGCCCCTGGACACCCTCATCTCCTCCACCTCCGTGGGTCTCTTCAACAACCCTGAAAGTCGGAAAGGGGAGCGGTGGCCCCAGGACAGAGTGAGTACGGGGCTGCAGGGAGGAGGCCGCCGCAGGTCTCCCCGCCTCCAGCAGAGGGCGCGCCCGGGCCCACTTCCTGACTCGAGCCTGTTGGGTCCCCCTCCCCCAGCCTGACCCTCCTTGTTGCCCCTCACGTTTTCCCCAGCAAATCTGCTCCACGCTGCTCCTTCTTGATGGAAAGCACCAGAGAGAGTCAGAACTGCACCATGAAGGGCTCCCCCCCAAGGCTCTGGATCTGAGCCTGGCTTCCAGGAGGGTCGGCTGAGTCAAGGAACTACCGAGGCCTCTCTGCAGAGGCAGGGCTGGAGAAGAGCATGGGCTGGAGGCCTGGATTTGCACCCATCCTCCTGTTCGTCTGTTTGTTCCCTCCTTCCACAGCGATTCTCAAGCGTCCTGTGCGAGACGCATCTTCTAGCTGAGCGGCCCCACTCTTCTCTGAGCCTGTCTCCACCCCTGATCCCTGGCGCGCGTCCTAAGGACGACGTGAGCCGACGCAGGGGAAGTACCGGGCACACAGGAGGTGTTCACTAAAGACGGACGTCCTTCCCCTCCCTACTCTTCCCTCCCTGCATCCCACAGAGCGCTGGGATGACAACCCCTCTGCGGTGCCCAGACGGCGCCCGTGTTTCCGCACACACACAGGTCCTCAGAAGTCCCGCCGTCTCTGCTGGTGACTCAGGCCCAGCACCAACGTGAGCTTTGAACCCGTGGGATTCGGCAGACCTGGATCCAGGGGAGTCCCAGTGCAGGGCGGGCCAGCTCCTTTTCAGCCCAGAGGACCCCAGCACCCACCTACCGTGTGCTCTGGGAGTCCCCAGGCTGGAGCTAGAGTGCGTTCTCTGTGGTTTGTGGGGCTTTGGGGTCCTTAGTGGCTCCAGGAGTCAAATCATGGTGCTGGGGAGCAGTTATCTTCAGCATCCTGGGGCCGGGTCTGACCGTCTCGGAGGGCAGCGTCCTCACCGACTCCTGGGCGGGTGGTGTTGGCGGCTCCTCTGACAGTGGCGCCCCTGGCTGCTCCTCCCAGGGGCTCCCCCTGTGTCTCTGGGGGAACCTAAGCGCCCAAAGGCTCTTGCAGCAGCTGAGAAGGTTGCTGGAGCACGCTGTGCGGGACCGTGCTGGATTCCTGGGGGGATACAAGCACAGGGTGGGCTGAGGTGAGCGCCACAGCTTCTTCTCAGCTGGGCCCTGGGGACGGTGGGGTGAGATGGGACAGAATTTGGGGTGGGGGAATGGTGGGACCTCCCACATCAACAGGGCTTCCAACACAGAGGAACATTCAGGAGACTGGCTTTCAACTCCCAAGTTGGCGTCTATAAGTATCCCATACATTGCTAGGCTCATAGTTTGAACCCAATGAGTGTTTGCTATCTCTGTGTCTGAATAAAATGATTCCTGAACATCTACATCCTGTTTTGCATGAGTTAGGGGGAAGGCTGGGAGAAGACACAAAGACTTATTCAGCCTTCCATTAAAACTGGTTGTGAATACGTCTGCCTCCCTATTGGAACGTGTGGTCCCTGAAGGAAAGGCGCTTGCCTTTCAAACTCCTACTGGGCAGCCAGCACATGGTAGGTCCTCGGTTAATATCTGTTGAGTCAAGCTGATTGAAGGTCACTGAGCAAAGTTAGCTAAACACTTGGGAGGAAAGGTTGTAACAAAGTGTTTGATGTACATTTTCAGAAAGGAGGTCCCCCACATCCAGGTATACAAAAGTCCTTTGCCTGTTGCATGCTGCACTGTGGACGGCTGACCTGCTTTTTCCTTCCACTATGTTCAGTGAGTAAGAATTCCTTTATCGTTTTTATCTCGAGCCTTCTGAGGTCAAGAGAGAATGGCCCCGGATGGCGGGCCTGTTTTTCAGCACGCAGCATGCAGATCTCCCTTTATAGCCCGGAGCGAGGGCAGGCTCAGAGCTTTAATCAGGCAGTGAAATCTGGACAGACATGGGGGGCACTGTCTCGTGCCATTGTTTCTGTGTGCATAAGTACTTCCATGTTCCACAGGTGATACTGGATTTCCATGCATGGCGATAATATAAAGTCCTATCAATCTATTTTGGTGAAAACAGCCAGGGGTGTGGAGATCTTAGATGCACATAATACAGTTGGGAGAGGGCTGTGGGCTGCACAGGGAAGGGGATCTCCCAGAAGCTGGTTCTGGGGGTGTCCTTGCAAGTCCTGGCCCACCCTGGCTCCCGTGGCCCCTGGAGACTCTGCCTAGATCTCTGCAGCTCCAGGGCAGGCAAAATCCGGCTTCAGCTCTGTCTAAGGCAGCGGCTGCCGCCTAGCTTCGTGTTTCCCAGCCTAGGCTGCTGGAGCAGTGGCTTTCCGCATCCAGTGTCAAGCTGGGAGCTAGCCTCCGCTTGGTCCTGAGATCAGGTCCTCTCTGGATGTCTTACAGAAGCTCGTGCCTAGCCTCAGCTCTAGCCATGATCTGTTAAGGGATTCTGGCCACCAGAGGAAGCAAACTCACTGCCTTCCCTAGAGAGAGAAAGAAGAGCATCATTGCTCCTCTTAGAGTCCTTCAGAGTGGCGCTGTGATACGGCTGTGACTCTGTAAGACGTTGTGGACAGGGACGCAGCCGACACCCGAGCCTCCCTCAGCGCCTGGCGTGTCCCGGCTCAGCCAGTGCTGGAGGCCCACATAGCCCAGCCTCTCGCCACGGGTCTGGCCAGCCCCACTCTCACCTGGACGTCAAGGTCACACCCCTGGCATTTCAGAGGCTCCAGTTCTTCTCCATGCCAGCAGGGTACATATTTGACCAAGCAGGCAGGGATCTAACCTTGGATTAACATACCAGATGGAGCCTGAAGTGTGATAAAATGACTTTCACTAAGATTAGTGAAATTATGGAAGACAGGATAGCTCTAGGCTATGAAATTACCTCCCTTCTCCTAAAAAGCTTAAAAATCCCTTAAAATAATGTGATTGTGAAGTATCACATGTTCGTAGTAAAAGATTCAGAACATAGAGACTAACAAAAAGAGGAAAACGAACATCTCAAATAACTCCTCTACTCAGATAGATCTTTTTGATACATGGTGATTCTGCCCTTAAATATTTTTAAATAAAACACATCAAAGAGATTATATAAAAAACACATATGTGTGGCTTAAAATATTAAAATGCATGCCAGCATAACCACCTCTCAGGTTAAGTAACAGAATTTGCCAACCTCTGACTTGTTTCAGCAAATATGTATGTATTGGTAAATAATACCTTGTGTTGTTCTGCCAGCATTTTACTTTTATATAAATGGAATCGTGGTTTAGGGTTTGTTTTTTGTTTTGTTTTTTAATGTACTACCTTTTTTTAAAGTGGTTGTTTAACATTATCTTTTGGGGATTGAGCTGTGTTGACACGCGGACCTGTAGATCATTTTCACTGTCATAAGGTATCCCAGCATGGGAAGACACTCCAGTTTATTTGTCTGCTCCCCTTTTGATGGGCATCTGAGTTGCTTCTTATTTTTATGACCTTCCCTTGCAGACTTCCTTTTCAGTTTACACTCTGCTGGTCTCATTAAGTGAACAGGAGAGTTTCCTCCTTTCTCCCCTCTGGAGAGTCTGAGCAGCACTGCGGAACTCCTTAGCAAAACCAAGTGCTACTCATGTTTCGTTCATTAGAGGTTGTAGGGTCACTCACCTTCTCTGTTTCTTCTCAGTCAGTTCTGGCAAATTCTATTTTGCTAGGAATTTGTTCTCCTGCATCTGAGTTTTTCCTTGTTTGGGGCATAAAATTAATCAGGGGTTCTTATTATCTTTCTTAATTTTTGCAAAATCTATAGTAGTACCTCCCTTTCATTCTTAATATTGTTCATGTTAATGAATCTATCTTTATAGTTCTGTCAATTTTACCTTTTGAAGCAAATTTATTTGGTATATACAGGTCTGGAATTCTTATCTTTCTAGTAAACTGAATCTTTTTTCAAAAGGTGGTAACCATCTTTATGTTTAGTAATCCTTTTTGCTTACAGTTCACTCTGATATTAATACAGCTATCCAGATTTCTTTTGGTTACTATTTGCCTAGTATATCTTATATCTCCTTCCTTATACGTTCTACATTCTTGTTTCCTTTAAGTCTATCTCTTGTAAGAATGTTTGTTTGGATTTAAAAAATCATGTCTGACAACCTTCACTTTTAAAAAATTGGCACAACTTGTTCCACTTATATTACCTATGATTACTGATGGATTTTGACTAACTTATTCAATGAGATTTTGTGTTTTATATTTGTCCCATCTTTTCTAAAATTTCCTGTCCTTTTATTTTTGTTTTGCCTGTTTTAAACAGCCTTTTCTCCTCCTTCTGTTTGCTCCTCACCATATAGAATTTCTATCCTCTTATAAAAGATTGTTACTGTGCATATTTAACTTCACAGTGTCTGGTGGTATGGAGCCCTTCCACCTTTACTTAGCTTGCCATCCATGCCAGAGAAGTTGGATTCCCATGTAGACTTTCTTACATTACACATGTCTAGAGATCCTAGTAGGGTTAATAGTCCTTCATGGCTCATTTTTGCCCTGACAGTTGAAGCTAGAAGACATTAATGGGGTTTTAGGAGAGCCCATAACAGAGTATCTGCCATTCAGTAACAGCTTATGGAAACATCTCATTTTTACCTTCCCCTCATCAATTCCCTTTCTTTTGGTAATGGTACCTGGATTCTTTATCGGGATCCAACTTCCCTTAGCCTATCCATGTGGGTGAGGTGAGATTTACCTCTTATTCACTGCCCTGGCCCCAGATCTGCGTATAGCGGTAGAGGTATGACCCAAACCAGCCAATACAACTTAAGCCCAAAACTTCCCATTGGAACAGGAGGAAGGGGGCATATGTTGCATGGAGGGTGGGTACTAAGGTGGCAAGATGTAAAGCTGGAGCTCCTGGTGGCACCCCAGGGAGACTTTAACTGAAAATGAAGCAGCTTAGGATGAAACTAGTTGCAAGCTAGAGAAAGACAAATTTATGACGACATTTGAGTGGCTGAGTCCAGCTTGAAGCTACTCTTGATCTCTTCAGTTCTAAGCCAGTTCCCAACTACCACCAATCCCAGCCTCTTGTAACTGGGTTTCTGCTAATGGCATTTAAGTGTCCTCATAGCATTCCTAAGGAAAGTCCTTTGAATCTCCATCTTTTCTCATGAAGGCACTATAATATGTTCAGCCACCAGGGGTCAAGACTAGTTTCAATGAGAAGCTTTGCTCTGGTCTGCTCTGAACCTTAGTTTCCTCATCTGTGAAATATGTTAATAGTAGCAAGCTCACAGGACTACTGTGAGGACTACAGACAATGAGTGTCATTGCCCTTTCCCATTACCCTCTGCCTCTTAGATTACAAATTATCACACAGAACCACCATACCCATATGAGAATCCACTATTTCTTATAAATACTTGCCCCTTTATACATGTCATCCCCATTGTTTGAAATCCCTTTATCTTCCCTGCTGTGCACTTTGGAGTGATTCAAGGTTCTGTCCAGGCATAGCCTCCCCTGGGGAGTTGTCTCTGAGGTCTCCCAAGGTTACTGATTCCCTCCTGCTTCCTAGAGCCCCTTTGCTGAGATGCTAACCTTCTTGGGCTGTCTCCCAGACTACAGACAGGTGTGGGATCTATCATCGTCTACCCCCCTGTCCAACTTTATAGCAGGGTGCAGTCATGTGTGTGAACTAATGGATGAAAGGCCCAGCCACTCTCAGTTTAGCGGTGATGCTCCCGCCTTCCGACTTTCTGATTCGCAGATGAGCTGCAGCACTGCTCCTGGCTGCGAGGCAGCCTGCAGCCCTCTGGGTAGTGTCTCCTGCTGGTTTCTACCTTCCCGCTGCTACCAGCTCAGAAGAGCACTCTGAGCTGGGGCCTCGGGACCGAGAGGCAGCCTTTCAGCCAGTCCCTGCTGAACACCAGCCCTGTGCTGGGCTGACTGGGACCAAATGTGAGATCTGGAAGCTGGACTCCTGCATTCTGGTTGAGGCTGCCTCACTCCCCTGCTGTTGGTCTCAGACAATTCCACCTCCTGCGGAAACTCATCTCGTCTGTGAAATGGGCATGATCCCAAGGGAAGGCTGTGGAAGCCAGGAGAAGGGATGGGAGAAGGGAAAGGCTGAGCAATTCTAGAAGATTCTTCTCCTCTCCCTCTTCCTCTCTTTCCTGCGATGGGTGCAGCCGTTAGCTGCTTTGCCCTGAGGGTCAGCAAGGATTGGTGATTGAGGGACTGTGCGCTGAAGGCCAAGCTGGCCCCTGAACCCAGACCCTTGCTTATCCCACACACAAGCACCTGGGAGAGCCGGCACACCCAGGCGGGCAGTTTCACGTACATCCTGGGAGCTGGCTCCCTGGGAAGTCCTATCTCGTTCTTGAGAAGAGGGAAGTGGAGGAGCTTACAAAGGGGAAGTGACCCTCTAGTACCCTGGGAGTCAGCTACAAACCATGTGTCTGACTCCTTGCCTTGTGCTTTTACGAAAATCAGAGGTGACCCTCTTCTCCAAGGAGACTTAATTTCTGATTGTCCTAAAATAAGCTTTGAGACAGAAATTCCCAGATGCCAAGTTACCAGAGCCCACTGGCATGAGTTATCTTCCTCAAACTGTTTACTATCACAAGCCAGTATTACCCAATATTTGGCTGAAATGACCAAACTTCCACCCTTTGCTCAGTGCATTCTCATAATTTTCTGGAATTAAACACAGAGTCTGCTTTGAAAGTGGAGAGCCAGGCCAGGGTAGTGGGACTCAAGACTGAGTCCACAGATGGAGCTTTCTGTCTGTCCTTCAAGCATCAAGAGCAAGCTGGGCAAAGGCTTCCTGCAGGAGCTTTGCAAACACAGTGTTCATTTTCATTACAGATAAGATGCCCACAGAACTCCCCAGGACTAAGTTGAGATAATAAGTAACAGTCACAAACTATTATCCCTTTTTAGTTTTTTTCCTGTGACAAGGGAAGGGATGGTGAGGGTCGGGGTACTTTAGGCTCCTGAAAGTGATCTTGATTAGAGACCTCCCAGAACATACACCCCTAAAATGCTAGTAGGCCACAGCCTGGGACCAGACTAAGAGCTCAAGGGAAAGGCTGGTGGTGACTCACCACCGGCGGCAACCCCTGCGGCCTGGTAACACAGCCAGCATCCATGAGTTGCACTGGTGAATGACTAGTAAGAGATTGACAAGCGAGCCTTTACTGAGTGCTCACGTGCTGGGCCCTGAGCGGGGTGCTTGGCATCCTTTTTCTAGTTAGTGGCACTCCAAGGTAAATGCAGGTGTCCCATTTCACAGACTAGGAAACTGGGGCTCCAGGCGAGTAAGTGATGCCCCCAGATTACTCAGGAGCAAAGCTCAAATGTGAACCAACAGCTGTGGACTCCCAACTCCAGGGGCAGACCAAGTCAACACGACGGAGAGCTAATATGAGAGATGCGGAGATGGGCAGGGCAAGGCCACTGGTCTCGAGGTGCTCAAGGATGTGAGTGGGTATGCACACATGTGTGCACCCAAGAGCGTGTATGACAGTGCCTGAGTGTGCATGGCAGTGTATGCATCAGAGTGTAAGTGTGCATGGGCGGGTGGTCTGTAACAGCAGCCATTTCTGGCCCTGGCGATCTGGGGAGGTGTCGTGGAGCAGGTATCACTGGAATTGGGTCTGGGGCAATGAGTGGAAATTGAACAGGTGTATTGGAAAGGTAGGTAGTTTCTCGAGGCCCAGGGAGGCAGCAGGAGCCGTGCATCGTACTCTGAGAACTTGGAGTGGTCTAGGTCGCTGGAGAAAAAGGAACTTGAAGTTGCAGTGGAGGGGAGTGGAAAGGTTTTCAGCGGCCAGAACAGCTTGGCCTTGCTGGAGCTGACAGGCACCTGAGCACCGCTGAAGGCTTTCTGCCTGGGGAGTGTTTTGAACTGACCAAGGTACGGTCTCAGCTGTAGCATGGCCTGGCTGGTCTCCAGGAGTTGCTGACTGCATGGGTTAGTGTGACTGTACCTGCCCATGGGTGTAGGAGCCCTGGGGGCGGGCGGAGTGCTCCCCTCTGGTACGGAGCGTGCACCCCCACTGGGGGAGCTGTGGCTCCAGGGCCGGGCTCTGCTGGTTTCCCTGGGATCCTCTGCAAGGCCCTCAGCCAACAGTCACACTGAGCGCTTACTGTCAGTCTGGCGAGCCACGAGAGCCCCACGAGCCACATCTTTACAGAGGAGGGGACCGGCTCTTTGTAGGGTTAAGCAATCGACCCAGCCAAGGTCACACAGCCGGTGGGTGGAGGAACAGGGCTCCGTGCCGCGGTGGCGAGGTCTGAAGCCTTGCTTTGGGTCCTGAGAGCAGCTGGCTGACAGTGAGGCCCGGCTCTGGGCGTTTTGTCAATAGTGGCTCAGCTTAATTCATACGTCCACCTCTATTTGATGGAGGGGGAAACAGAGGCACAGAGAGGTTGGGAAACTCATCTGAGGTCACACAGCTGGTAAGGAGCGCTGAGCATGTCACAGCACACTGGGTTTGCTGCTTCAAGGACATGCAAAGGTGTGGCAAGCCCTACTTCCGCTCAACCCTTCCTCTGCCTCCACTGATAAATGAGGTGGCAGAATAATAAAGGATGGCAATGATCACAGGTCAGCCTTAACACAACTCTCATAGTATCCATGTGATACGTTTGGTACTATAATACTACGACAGTCTTACCTCCAGCAGTGGAGGGAGCTCCCAAGACCCTTCAGTCACTCGCACAGCAAGTAAGTGGAGGCAGCTTGAGAGAGCGCAGCTTGGCCTCCCGCTGGAGTTCCCTGCCCCGGCCCCTCCTGTCCAATGGGCTCTGCTCAGATCTCCCCAGTCCTGGGGGGAGCTGATGTTCACCCAGCCTGGGTGCTCCAGCCCTACAGTAACCTCCATGTGAGACTGCCTGGCTTGCTCAATCCTCAGCCTGAAACTGGCATTTTTTCAAAAAACTGATGTAAACCCTCTCCCTGCTCCACCCCACTCACGCCAGTGGATGCCGTGGACAAAGAGCCCATGGTACCTGAGGCAACTCTCAAAGTCATTTCTTATCATTCATTCCATTCCCACTCCACCCACCCCACCCCACAGCCCAACACCCACCATCATCCCCCAATACCCCCGCTGGGAGGCAGGCGAAGGGTCACACCCATTTCACAGACGTGAAACTGAGGCCCAGAGAGGCTGCCATTTGCTCTAGGCCAGTCGGGCATTATATCCCAGGCGTGGCTCCTGGCACCATCATGTCAGTCCTTTAGATTTGAGACTTATCTGCTCCTGTCAACGACAAATCGGCACTTGCCATGAACCTCCTACAAGGATTAAACCACAGGCAGCTGCAGCTGCTGACTTTCAACAGCCCCTGAAGGAGTCCAGGGTGGAAAGCACCACTGAGGCACTCTGCCTAGGGAAAAACTGGCAGAACAGGTCTTCAGTAGATTCTCTCAGGAGCCGATTCTATGAGCCTAATTCTTGCATCTCCTCATATCTAGAAAGCCCTGAAATCCTTCATGGTGATGAGTGCTCCTCGTGACTAGCAGAAACCTTCTGAAAAAAAAAAAAAAAATACGTGCTTGACTGCATGGATACTCCCTTCAGCAAAATCACATTGGTACTGACCTTCCCCTCTGCCTCTTTGGAGAAGCTTCTCAGAGCTGTCTGAAATGCTGTCCTGCCAGCTACAGTCTTCATTTTGCCCGAATAAAACGTAACTCTCAACTCACACGTTGTACATTCTCTAGTCTCCGAAAGGCTCAAGCCCTGGCTGTGGGCAGCTTGATGGCTCCTCCTCAGCCCACTCTGCTCCCCTCTTCTCTCGCCCCTGTCAGGCTAAATGGCAGAGCCCTCTCCTCCTTGCTGAGGATGCCCTCTGTCCTTGTCAGCCCCCCTCACAGCGGCTCCAGAGCCCTCCCTGCTGCATGGTCAGAAGTGGCTGGCAGCGACCCCCTCCCCCGCACTGCACAGCCAAGCTAGAAAACAATTAAGCCAAGTGTAACAAGGCCGAAAATATCCCTCCCCTTTCACCAGTAATTCTGGTTCCAGAAATTCAGTTTCTAGGGAAATAATCTGAAAGAAACAAAATGTTCTTTGCATGGAGATGCCCATCACAGGCTTGCTTATAATAGCAAAAATAATGCCTAGACAAGGGCAAATGCAAACACAAGGGAACGTTTCAGTCCGTCTCAGACTCCGTGGGCAGCCCCTCCCCCACCAGGACGGCCGTGGGCCACTCTGCTCTCGGGGCCTGTGGGTCTGTTCTCTCCACCAACCCCTGCAGCTCCCATTTGAAGTGGACGCCTGCCCTGTGCCCATTTGAAGCTTGAAGAAATGGAGGCATGGAGAGGTAGCCTGCCTGAGGTCAGCCAGCTCCCAGGCAGTCAGGCGCTGTCAGGCGCTATCAGCCTCAGCCCCTGGCAGGGCAGCAGGGGTGCTGGACAGCACCACTGGCAGCCCGTTGCTGACTGCAGGCCGGTGTGTCAGCTGGGCGCTGTGTCTCTGGCGGGGCAGGGGGGACGCTGTATGGAGACGCATAGGGCTTGCTTGGGTTCTCACCTGGGCTGGTTGTCCCGCCATTCAGGCCATGATCCAGAAGGGAAACAGAGCCATGTGGGAGGGTCCGAGGGCATCCAGCCTTCAGGAGCCTTGTTAAGAGCAGCTCCCCCAACCCAGAGAGGAGGCTGGGCGTCAGGTCCCTGCTAGAGTGGGCCCTGCACCCAGCCCCTCCTTTGGGGTCAGAATGCTCATTGGAGGTGAGGTGAGGGGGGATCCCCTGCAGACATGGCAGAGAGGAGGCTTCGTGGAGCTCTGCACCCCAGTTCCTCTGCTCCCAAGGGGATGCAGAAGGCCCCAAAATCCCCCAGATCTACAGTGAGTCTCAGTGTGCGGTTGGGCCTTGGGGCCTTCCTGCCGCGTGGTGTGGGGGCCTGCAGTAGAGGCCAAGGCCCGTGGGAGGATGTGGCTGGTCCTCAGCAATGCCGGAGGGCCTGGAGCAGGCATGGAGTGGGTGCCACAGATGAAGACGGACACTGTGGTGGCCACACAGCCCCCAGGAGCTTAGCTTACCCGGCAGGGAAGGAGCGGGCAGGGAAGGGACTCTTGCGTTGATGGGGTTCCACTTCCAAAGTCACCATGGTTACAACTGGAAGTGACTGAGATCCTCTGACCTGGAAAATGTACGTTTCCCCACCATCTGTTAAGTGGTGGCCTGTGGGCACGCAGAGCAGAATGAAACAGTCTTACACCTCCGCACGGTGCACGAAGCTTCTGTCCTAGGCCAGACATTATGCCCTTGGTCTTTCTCCCAGCCCTGGAAAGGAGGGAGGGGCTGGGGTGATCAGTCCTGCTTTTCAAATGGGGGCAAATTTTAGCAAAGGAAGTACCTTTTCTGTCCAAGCACATTGGTTGGCTTCCCAGACCCTGTAAATCCCAGTCCCTCTCTCCTCTCCTCTCCGACTTCCAGCCTCTGTTGCCTAGAATGGCACCTCCAACCTCCTCCCTTCAGCTTAGAAAATTCCTCCTGTCCTTCAGGAGTCCGCTGAGCCATCACCCCTTCCAGGAGGCTTTGCCCAATTGCTGGGCCCGCCGGGGCCCTCTTGGCCCCCACCCGCCATGTCCCAGCACTTACCAAGGTGTTTGCACCCTGACAGCTCATCTGAGAGCTCCATAGCTGCACCTCCTCTAACCACCACCCCCCACACGGTACAGGGCAGGGGCTCTAAAGGGCAAGTGCATGAGTGAATCGGGAAGACTCAGCAGCCCCTGAGACAGAGACCTGTCTTGGAGAACTCCACGCACGGATCCTCTTGTCACTGTGACCCTAGGACCACATCTGCTCACAGAGACAGAAAGGGAGGACAGGGCGTGGCTTCAGGCTTGTGGAAGACGGCCCCACAACGGGGGCTTCTCTCTGCCTTTTAACTTTCATGTTCCATTTCAGTGGTGATGAAGTATTTATAAATATTCTGTGTCTCCCGAGTCAATGTGGAAAGGGGAAGTGCCTCGAGACCTCTGGGTGCTGGGAAATGTCCCGCTGCGCCCACAGAACGCCCATCTCGAGGCCGATGGCACATGCTCAGTCCCGGAATGAGGAAGGCCCGGGCCTCACCCGCCCGCCCACAAGTCCCAGCGCCCGCGGTCCTCACCGCAAGCTGCAGCCTTCCACACGAGATGCAGGCAAGCAGAGCCACCTGCCAGTTTGGGGAGCTAAGACAACCTCCGCCCCCATCTTTCTGCACAAAAACGGGCAGGAAAGGAATGGTCCTCACATCCTAGGGGAGCCTCGGGGACTCTGGACTCCCTAAAATGCCCAGCGGGTCTCAGACACACCCTGCCCCAGTCCCCCGATGCTGCCACAAACAGCTGCTGTGGGTTTAAGGAATACAGCATTGCCTGTGACTCACTGCTGTCTCGTCAGGAGCAGGGACAGCTGCTAGGAGCTGTAGCCCTCTTTCTCAGATGAGCACACAGAGGCCCAGAGAGAGTGTGATCTTCTCAAAACCACACAGCTGTCCATGCCAGAGGCAGTGAGAAAGCCGGGCCCCCGTCTGCCAGGCTGAGGCACTCCTGGCAGCCCCATCCTGCACCCCGTCTGCACCCCTACCTGTGCATGCCCCTGCCCGCAAAGCTCAGGCTGCAACAAAAACACATTTTACTGAATTTGCCTCCTCATCCTCAGAGCAATTCATTAGCATGAAAAACAGATTCCTCCCCACTCTTGCCAGAAGATTCTTGACATAAACACTATTGGAGGTTTGGCATAATTTCTGTCTCTTGTTAAGCATTTATATAATTAGTGTTGGAATGGTCCCTTGAGATGGATCCAAACCCCCCATTTTCAGAGAAGGGACACGAGGCTCAGGATCAGGGTCCAAACTGAGTGCTTCAGTGGCGCAGTGAGATACAAGTCCATGGAGACTGCCTTGGACTTTCCAGCTGCTCATTTACAGGGGGGCCACAGGAAGGAAGGGAGGAGAGGCAGGGTGGGGGGAAGGAGGAGAGGAGGAAGGGAGAAAGAACGGGAAAGAAAGAAAAACCAGCATTTACAAGCATCTACCCTGTGCCGGCACTTTGCATCAGCTGGTGCTGAGCCTCATCAAAATCCTCACAGGGAAGTATTTTAATCCCCATTTTGCAGATGAGCAAGTTGAAGCTCAGAGAAGGGCAAGCCACCTGCCCAAAGTCACAAAGCCAGTAAATGCTAGCACCCTTTCCTTTCCCCCACCTCAGGGGTTGGGGGCTTCCCTGGTAGCTCAGCTAGTACAGAATCCACCTGCAATGTAGGAGACCCCGGGTTGATTCCCGGGTCAGGAAGATCCCCTGGAGAAGGGACAGGCTACCCACTCCAGTATTCTTGGGCTGCTTCCCTGGTGGCTCAGATGGTAAAGAATCCACCTGCAACGTGGGAGACCTGGGTTCAATCCCTGGGTTGGGAAGATCCCCTAGAGGAGGGCATGGCAACCCACTCCAGTATTCTTCCCTGGAGAATCCCCATGGACAGAGAAGCCTGGCGGGCTACAGTCCATGGGGTTGCAAAGAGTCGGACATGACTGAGGTACTAAACAGCACAGTATGCAGGGGTTGGCAGATACTAGCCTGAAATGGTTGACAAAAGTGAATAAAATTATATTTTGTGACTAGTGAAAATGATATGAAATTCCTATTTTGGTGCTCATAAATAAAGTTTTATTGGAAGGCAGCCAGCACCATTCATTTCTGTACTGTCAGAGGCTGCTTCCCTGCTCTGCCAGCAGGGTTGAGTAGTGGTTACGGCAGAAGAGAGGCGCCGGAGAGCTAACGCACTTATCCTGTCTGGCCCTTTGAAGAAGAGGCTTGCTGAGCCCCGCCCTCCACCCTGCCTTTTCCCAGGGGTCTGGAAGACGTGCAGGACCTCTCCATGACTCTGTTCTCTGCACGAGGTATCAGGGCTGAAATCCAGACCTCCTTCTGCTCGCCAAGCCATGTACTTTGGGGCTGGGTGCCCTGGAGAAAAGGCCTTCTCCTAATTTGTTCACCTAGTGTGTTCACCCTTTTCTCGTTGGTGCAAAGCTGCTAGCCGCGGGCCTAAAGGCACGGTTCCCCCTCCCTCCACATTGCAGCCCCCAAGAAGGAAGCCCCATAGCAGTCCTGTCAGACCTGTGGCAGAAGGCGCCAGAAGGGAGGGTCAGGAAAGGGCAGGCGCCAGGGTCTGTGCCAAGCCAGCAGGAGGGAGGGAGGGTGGCCGGGCACCGCTGGGGCCTCCAGCCTGCTTCAAAGGCGCCGTCCCCAGAGGGCGGGAAATGAGCGGTTCTCTACCTTTCAAGTGACTCCTGGGGGGCCACGGCTTATTCTCCTTGACTTGTGAGGCTGTAAAAGGCTTCCCACCTCCTTTCCCTCTGCTCTCCTTCCCCTGACTCCAGGGCTGGGAGGGGGTCTCACTCCCCAAACTCTCTGAAGAGACAGAAGATGAAAAGGATTAACGCCCCGGTGTATCCCATGCGCTCCGCCGTGTAGCAGGACAGACCCCCCCAGGCCTGAGCAGGGCCTTCCCAGCTCACCCAGGCAGGAGAGGGGGCGCAGGCCTCTGCACAGTCCAGGAGGTAGCCTCACACCTGGACCCCCATCCCCAGGGCCGTGAACAACCCGGAGCGGCCAGGAAGCCCGAGCACTCGGTGAGAGAGATGGGACCCTGGACATGGAGGGAGTGGGGAACCGGAGGGAAAGACAACACAGAGCAGAATGGGAAAAGGAAGGGAAGTAAGAAAAGGCAGCAAGTGCCGCAGCAGCACAGGCTAAGTGAGGCCGCCAGGCATGGGAGACCACGGGTCATCTGAAATGCCCAGAACAGGCTCGTCCATGGAGACAGGAAGTACCTTCGTGGTGGGGTGGGAAACGCAGGGATTGAGAGGGTGATGGCTAAAGGCTACAGAGTTTCTTTGGGCTCATGAACATGTGCTGAAATGACTGTGGTGATGGCGGCGTAACTCGGTGAGCAGACTCCGAGCCAGGAAGTGTGCTTGAAATGAGTGAATCCTACAGCATGTGAAGCATATCTCAGCAAAAGTGCTGTGCAGAAGAAAGCTAGAAAATGACAGAAAAGAGACAAAATGAGAAGAAAGGAAAAGTGATGGATGGCAAAGAAGGAAAACTCATGTCTGTTAAAGCACCTGCCACGTGCCAGGAACTGTCCTAAATGCCGGTATCCTTGATTCTATTTTACTCTCACAATTCTGCAGAGTAGGTCTGATAACAGTCATCGTTTTACAGGTAAGGAAACTGCGGCAGAGACTGTCTGTCACTTGTCTAACATCACCCAACCCCTAACTAGGGGAAGACCAGGGCTCCTATCAGTTTTCCTAAGTTTCACCCCGAGGCAGGAAGACACCCCATTAGCCTCGCGGTGTGACTCTCAGGTGGAGAGGGCGGGGGACAAGGCAGCTGGCAGCCGGGCTTCAGTGCAGGGGGCAGGGAAGCCCCTTGGTACGGTGGGGTGGGGGCTGGGAGGGGATGGGGAGCAGGGTGCAGGATACCAGCTGCTCTGGGAACCTGTGCCAAGAGTGTTCGGGAAGGCCCCTAAAGAAATACTGGAATCAACGTGCCAAAGATTAGTCTATTTCAGAACCCAAATGATATGAGTGGATGAGTTTGGGGTAAATTATGCAATGCTTCCTTTCTGAGCAAAGCTCCTTCTTAAGAAGAAGCGTGTATACATTAGTCATCCCCTTTTTACTGCTAAGGGGATCCCAGCCTCCTCTGTCAGACCAGACTGGACTTGGAGCAGAAGATAAAGCCAGCTCCACCCTCCCCCAGCTCCCAATCTCAGGTCAAACTGGGTCACAGCAGCGTGGAGACACAATGGACCACATCTGGGTTGTCTGAACTCTGGACCCCACCCCAATTCCAGGACCCTTTCACCACTCCTGGGGGACGTGTGGGGTGACTCCGTGATTCACAGCAGGCTGTGGGTCCCCCAGTCAGACCTGTGCTGATGCCGCTGGTTGGAGGCAAGCCCTTCAGTGACGTCAGAGTTAGAAAAAGGAACCAAGAATTTCTGAGCTTCCACTACGTTCCAGGAACTTCCCTCTGAGACTGGGTTCCCTGATCTCTTAAGCAGGGGTGGTGTTATTCTGGGCTCCTATGGACCTAGGACAAGACATTTACACATTCACTCATTCTCTTATTCGTTCAACAACACTACTGAGCACACTGTGCCAGGCCCAGCGCTAGGTGTTAGGCAGGAACCGGCACAGATGTGGGCCTGCCCTCAGGGGGCTTACAGTCTAGGGGAGCAGACACCGCACAGATAGGATGTGCCAAGAGGGGTGAGACGCTGTCCTGGGCTGGGGGGAGGCGGGGCCTGGGGACAGAACTGAGGGGTGCAGAGCAGGAGGCAGGGAGCGGGGCGAGCTGGAGGGCAGGGCCTCGTGGGTCAGGATGAGAACTCGGGGTCGCTTCCAAGAGCGCCCAGGGGCAGAGCTGAAGGTCGTCCTGTCGGAGGAAACAATCTTGCCAGCAGCAGAAGGAAGGAGGGCGAATGGGAGGCAGAGGCCCGTGAGGGGAGAGGGCTGGCTGCAGGGGCACCTGTGGCTCCCTGCCTCCCTCCGCGCCTCTTCTCCTTCCTTCCTGAGTTCTGACTCCCACCTCTGGGCCTCAGGGAGGAGGGCAGTGGGCACAGGGACCCTGCAAGAAGGTGGAAGACCCTGTCTCTAGAGAGACGCAGATACTCTGATGCTCAGAAAGCTTATCTCCCTGCCTTGGGAGACAGCATAGGGTGGCTGAGTATATGGGGAAGGACTCAAGAGCCCTGGGCAGGGATTCAGAGAAACAGGGGCTCCTTCCAGCCCCTCCCCTAAGTTGCTTTGGGCCTCAGGTTGCTTGTGTCCCTGGGCCTCAGTTTTCCCATCTGTTCACTATGGGAGAGTCTCAGTTCTAGCCCTGAGTCTGGGCTGAACTCAAGTCCGTTCAGCGTTTCATCATGGAAAGAGCCTGGCTTTGAGGTCAGATGGTTTGGGCTGGAATCCTAGCTCCGCACGGATGAGGCAGTGTGGCCAATGTCAGCTACATCACTCCTAGCTGAGGGCCCACATTCAGAGAACCACTGCCCTAGAATAACATCCCCCTGGGACAAGGGCCTCTGCCTGGCTCAATGCAACACCCTCAAACAGTGCTGGCCTGTAGCAAGTTCTTGGTAAGTGCGTGTGAATGAACTCAGAGTGGTTTGTTCTGGTGAGGGCAGAAGGGGCTGGAGGGTGGCTGTGGGCCTGGGGATGGGGTCAGGAGGTGGTCAGAGGTAAACCAGGAAGGGCCTCTAATCCTCATGCTAAGTCAGGGAGCTGGGGCTTCTGACAGCCGTGCACGGGCCCCCAGAGGTCTACATTCTCATGGTGGAACTTCAGAACGTTATGTGGCAAAAAAGACTGCATGTGTGATTAAGTTAAGGACGTTAGGATGGGGTAGTTGTCCTGGGTCACCGCAGTGGCCCTAAAGGTAATCACAAGCTCCCTTACTAAAGGAAGGAGGCAGACGGAGAAGAGGAGGAGGAGACGCGGCCACGGAGGCAAGAGGTCAGAGTGATATGAGGAAGGGGCCACAAGCCAAGGAGCTCAGCGGCCCTCAGAAGCCAGAAGAGGCAAGAAGAGCGCTTCTCCCCCAAAGCCTCCAGAAGAAACCCTCCCTATGTGCACCTTGGTCTCAGTCTCCTGATCTCCTGAACTAGCAGAGAAGAAATCTGTGTTGCTTCCAGTCATCGAGTTCACAGTCATTTGTTACAGCAGCCCTGTCTTGGGAGCTAACCCAGGTCTGTTTCCAGTAAAAGCAGTGGAGTTTACTGAGCAGGGTCAGTGGAGCAGAGGGGATGAGGCTGGGGACCTGGGGGATCTCCCCAAAGATGGGGAGAGGTGATGATGGCGGGCTGAAGGCGGCCACCTCGGGTCAGGAAAGGGCAGACAGAGCACCCTGCTAGGGAGGAGGCTGCAAGTCGGCCTCAGGGAGGGGAGGACCGTCCAGCTCAGCCACTCTCTCCTGGAGTTCCCCTTGGCTGACTGTGCCACGCCCCTGCCCTGCCCCACCCCCATCCCTACCTCCACCACCCCCAACCAAGGGCACCCAGCCCTTTGGCAGTGATAAGGGTTTTCTGCCAAGTCAATGCTGGGTTTTGCACCCAAACAGGGAGCAGAAAGGACATACTATCGGTCATCAAGGAAGCCGGGAGCCAACCTTACCAAGGGTCACACAAGTCCCCAGTCACCCTGGCAGCCTCCACTGGAAATGCAACCTCTGGCTGTCACTGGCTTCCTGAACTCTCATTCCCACAACCATAGACAAGGCCCTCCAGCCGGTTCACCACCTCCTCCACCCGACTCCTGTGCTCCGCGGCTGCTACGTGTGACCCAGGCAGGCCCAGCCCTCAGTTGGCCTTGGCGGCTGGGGTGGTGCTGACGATTGGAAGAGGAGGTGGACACTCACTGCCCGCCGCGTGCCGGGCACCCGGAGGACAATCAGTGGCAGGGCTGCTATTTCTGCTTCTGCTCAGGTCTTTGCTCTGGCTGCATCACTAGCTTGAGTTCCTTGAACAAGTCACTTCTCCGAGCCTCGTTTCCCCCACCTGTACCCTGGAAGCTAAACACCTACTGCGGCCCTGAATCTCACGGGGCCCCGGCACCACCGCCTGGAGGGCCGTCCCCGTCTGCATGTGGGGCTCAGCCTGGAGGGCTGCTCCGAGGCTCTCTGGGCCATCACCGCCTCCTCTGGGTGTGCTGCACACTGGATATCAAGGCTTAGCACATGCAGCGCTGAACCATGGCATCTGTTCCTCAACCAGACCGTCAACAGTTACAGGTGGCGAGGGTGGTAGCATGTGTGGGGGACCGGCTTTATCTCCCTTTGCAACCCAGTACCTGGGAGGGGTGGGGATAAGACGCTGTCACAGAAAGACCAATATACAGAAATAACGGCCAAGGTAAAACTGGCACCTAGCGGGAACTGGGTGAGGGCTGGCCACTGCCAGCGCAGTGCTTACTGGATGTCTCCCTGAGGACCTGGGGGTAAAGGAGCCTGTTAACCCGGGCCCCACTGGCTAGCGCAAGAGCCAGTGGCATGATGATCAGACTGAACCATGTCAACGGCTCTTTCCCGAGTGTACACTCCATGCTTTGTCCTTTGCTCTGTGAACTAAATTTGTACTTAAGACTGCTTTTCCTGAATGAAGCTGTGTGCAGGACAGGGTCATTTCATCCAGTGTCAGATCTCTTGGTCTGCACTTTGGAGAGATGTCTTTGGGGGGCTTGCAGGATGGATTGGACAGGGAGAATCTAGAGGCTAGGAGGCCTGGAGGAGGCTGGATGCAGGAGCAATGAAGCTCATTCTGGAAGGATAGCAGGGGACAGGGGAGGGCCTGGGACCCACATCGAAGAGGGGACACTCCACACCCAGCTGCTGCAAGGGCCAGAGGGACACAAGGCCAAGGAGTCCCATTGGGCAATTTTGTCCCCAACAATACCGGCTCCCAGAGGGTGTAGGTGTGCAGTGGTCATCGAGGCTTTTTTCTCAAGTCCAGTGCTCAGTGCTCAAGAGCAGACAAGTATCCTGCCAGGGTGCTCACAGAGCTCGTTCGCATCCCTTGGCCCCCATGTGCTTCAGGTGATTCTGGGAGGTGAGCAGGGCAGGCTGCTTGAGGACAAACCCCATAATCCATGAGAGGAGGATGCTGAGGCCCAAGAGCGGCAGAGGTGTGCTCAAGCCACAGAGCCGAGACGAGGCTGTGCAGCGGACTTTCCAAACCTGTCTGTCAAAACAGATGCCAAAATGTCACTTCTGCCTCCATGCTGCCCAGCACAGTTCCTGGCATGTGATGGGAAGTTGACACATGTTTGCAAATGAATGGATGGATGGGTGGGTGGATGGATGGATGGATGGATGAATAGATGGATCACTCACACAGACCAGCATTCTCGGGGGCAAAGGCATGGTCTGTGGGAAGAGAAAGGAGGGTGACTTTTCCTGAGCACTGGTATGTGTCAGGGATTCTACCAGCATCCTTCACTCTCCTCAACAGCTAGATGCAGCTCGCTAAGCCTGTGAAACTTCTCTCCAAGTGCGAGCTTCCTTGAGCCACTCAAGGGAGGTTTCCCTTAATACCTTTCAGGGGCTTTGTCACAAGTGAGTTTATCTCAACCTCATTCTGACCCTATCTTTCCAGCCAGGGTACCTCTCGAGGGTGGAGTCTTGGGGCCTCCTCTCTCTTGCATGCCCTGTGTCTCAGACATGCAGGGGTCTCCAAGCCCACTTTTTCCTAGCCTCCTAGATCTTGCTCTGTTCTCTTCCCTCGTATGGAGCAGTCACGCATCCCTCTTCCCGATGTCCCCATCTCATTCTTCAGGTCCACGTCTGAGGGGACAACCAGAGTCCTCTCTCCAAAGCACAGCGGTGATTGGGTTACCCCCATCTTAACTTCTGATCCTTCTGTCTTCCCCTAAGACCTACAATTACAATGCCCGAGCCTGGCTTTCAAGGCTGCGTCTTCCCGATGCAGCCAAGCCTCTTTCTTCTCCCAATTGAGCACTCCACACAGTAAGAGCTGGTGCATAGCAGGTGCTCAGGGCTGTGGGCTGAATGGGGTCTCTGATTCAAGCCCCCGGCGGCAGCACTAGTGCATGGCTATTTGAGGGCTGTTGGCGGATATAAGGGAACACCTATGACCACTAACTAAGTGGGCAGAGTTGAGCCTCACACTAGGCCCCCCGATTGTAAGGACGAGGTAGCTAGAAGAGAGGGCCCACCAGTTCTGAGTCAGAGGCACTCTGTGCAGATGCCAGCCCTTGTGGGGCGCTGGCAAAGTTCTCTGAGATCTGACTCGCTCCTTTTGAAAATGGAGGTCAAAAATTCTACATGAGGGGGCGTTCAGGAAGATGGAGCGACACAGGGTTTGCAAAGTGCTCGTGAAGGCTTCCCAGCACGCAGCATCCGAGGCAGCACCTGGGGAACGGCTGTCCCCCTGAGGGAGACCCTCCCCTCCACCATGCTCCGTCCCGCACGCAAACTGCCGGGGGAGTTACCTGTCTGCAGCTGCCTGGGGGGCCGTGGCCTCCGTCCCACTCACACCTGGAGCCTCAGGGGCCTCTCTTCTGGCCACCTGGGTCCCCGGCCCGGATGCCTCACCAGCTGAGAGCCGTTGGACCCCAGAGAAGTCCTGCGCGCGTCGTGGCCGGCGGGGCTGCAGCGGAAGAGCTGCTGGTAGGCTGAGCGGAAGTCTCTGTTGAGCGCGGCGTACAGCACGGGGTTGAGGGCCGAGTTGGCATAGCCCAGCCACAGGACCACGTCTTCCACGGTCTTGTCGACAGCGCCGTCCCCTCGCAGCCCCCGGTAAACGAACACAGTGAAGTAGGGGAGCCAGCAGACAATGAAGGCCCCCATGACGGCAGCCAGCGTCACCGTGGCTTTGTGCTCCCTGAGCGTGGCTGCCCTCCACGGGCCCGCATTGTGGATCCTCCTGGCCTGTTCCCGGGCGATCCTGAAGATGCGGTAGTACGTGATGCACATGACCAGCAGCGGCAGGTAGAAGGTGACCAGCCCGTCCACCAGGCCGTACACCAGGTTTACCTGGACTTTGCACTTGAGGGTGGCGTGGCTGTCACTGTGGTTCTCAGGCCTGCTGTTCCATTCCAGGTGGATGGACAGGAAGGACAGGGTGATGGAGATGACCCAGATTAAGACCAGGGAGACGGCGACCCGGACCGGGGTGACCAGCACGGGGTAGCGCAGGGGGTCGGTGACGGCGCAGTACCTGTCCAGGCTGATCATGAAGAGGTTGAGGATGGAGGCCGTGCAGAGCATGACATCCAGGCTGGTATAGATGTTGCAGAAGACCTTGCCGAAGCTCCACTGGCAGGACAGCTGGTAGAAGGCGGAGAAGGGCAGCACCAGGAGGCCGAGGAGCAGGTCAGTAATGGCCAGGGACACAATGAAGCAGTTGGTCAGGCTGCGGAGCCGGCGGTTCAAGCCTACCGCCAGGCAGACGACCACGTTGCCAGCAATGGTGATGAGGATGAGGAGGGTGAGGACCACAGTGACGGTGACCTTGAACGCGGCGGGGTCCAGACAAGAGGAAGAGGCCGTGCC